>JAPEVC010000008.1:0-332380 GCA_027946555.1 Gnomoniopsis sp. IMI 355080 | reverse complement strand
CGCTGGGGGGGCTTGTTAGGCCGGAGTTTACCCAGTTCAAAGCACGATTGGATCGCCAACGTAAGCGAGCCAAAAAAGAAACAAAAACAACAAACAAAGACTTAGGACGAGTATTCCCTTTTCCAATAATGCAGAAAGAAAGAACGGTCTGATCTTTGTTTACTATTGTGACACGAATTGCCAGAGCGCGTGTGAAATACCTACTTCCGCGGGGGCAAGTATAACCTAGGGCTTCCCGACGCGGGCCGTTCCAGACGTTGTTCTCGCCCCCACCCTCCAACACTCACCCTGGGGATCAAGTGTTGAATGCATGATGCATATGTGAGTTATGTTGAAGAATGGATGATTTGCGTGGGTGGATTGGTGGAAATCCATTTTTTTTATTTGCAAGGCCGTGTTGGCGAAGAAAAAATTAAAATTGGATGAAATTGTATTTGAGAGGACTAGACGAGTTGGTCTTGGTCATCGGATGAGATGCATCGTTGTGTTCGTCGGTGAACTAGTAACGCCGGAAACGAGACTGGCCGTTGCAACCGACTACAACATCAGGACAGTCTTTTGCAGCATATGGGAATACGTACCGACTTTTCTGTTGCTGCTGCTGTCTGATCAAGGGCAGTGTCTTTTTCCCGGTTCACAGAAACCTTAGGACCCTAGGTACCTTATATATACAGCCACCGTGATGGCGCGTGTGGTGAAAGAAGGTATTTTATATGTAGGCAATCTATAATCCTAACATACTTTTCATCATCTAGATAGAAAATCAGCTCATTTCACCCCCACGGTTATGCTGGTCTCGAATCATTTTAACTTTCGCTTCAGCCACTCAGGAACCATGCTACCTCGCAATGCGGCGGCAAATGACCTTGGCAGAGGACTGGTGAGGCATATGGCTCATAGCGCGCGTACATACGTCTTCGTTGAACATGTTTGAGAACTCCACCTTTAGAGAGTCTCCGCATCTTTGACGACCTCTTTGCATTATGTCTGCTATGCCTGCTCTGTCTGCTATAACACCCCGTGCATGACTGCTGTGGTTTGTTCCCAGCGAGCCTGGTATCATTTGGCATATGTATAACCCAACCCGCATTAAATCAAATGTAAAGGATATGGTGCCTCAACCAATACAACCGGGCCAATTTGTCCTAAAGCGTACTGACCGCTGTTCCAAGGAATCGCTATGACTAAATGAGAAACAAGCATCAAAGGAATAGTCCTGAACACCTCGCCAGAAAAGAAAACGAAAACGAAAACGAAGTATGCCACCTATCCCCCTCTCTGCAAAGGAGAAAGCAATTTCTATGCATTGAAACATTAACAGAGACGGTAGGAGGCTTCTCTGTTGCCCAAGCACGCCGAACTTGACTCCACTCTTCACGCAGAAGACATTTTTGTCCCATGCGCCGTTCGAGGCCGATTTCCGGCGCCGTCACCACTCGCAGCAAGCCGCAACATCGACATGCCGTCCTCCACCCCGAGCCTGCTAGCACTCTCACCTGGCTCACCAAGCCTTACTCTCAGCTTCTCATCAAGCATGCTCAACAACTTCTCACTATATCGGTCCAGCAGCCCGCTAAGCACCGGCTCCGTCATCGCCACCTGACTGCGGTTGGCCCGTTCACCAATTGCAGCGACAGTAAGCCGCAGCTCTTCCTCTAGCTCGGAAAGCATCTCCGGTTCAATGTCATCGGATGAAGAGAGTTTCTTGCGATACGCTCGTAGCTGACGGCAGGTCTGCTCCGAAGCAGCCTGCAAGGAGCCGGTCCCATATGACGCGCGTAGGTTGACCGCGCTGGTTTTCTTGCGCGCTTGAGGCACTGGTGTGCTGCCGAGTGCAGGCATTGACGGTCGACGGGTCAACCGAGCAATCGGAGGGCTGATGTCTGTATTACCAGGGCTGCCAGATCTGTTGGCTGAGACTCGACGTGAAGGCGTCTCTTCGGCCAGCCTGCTGAAATCGTCGAAAGACGTGGCAACAGGGGTTTTGAGTGAGGCTGAAGAAGATGTTGACAGATTACTCCTGGACTTCCGCGGGCGAAGTGCTCTCGGCGGAGAGCGCCGTCCACTCTGCGATGATGTTGGTCGCTGGAATTCTGCAATCTCTGCCTTTGAGAGAACGCGACGTAGAGGTGGACGACTGGGACCAAGCAAGGTATCTTTCGCAGGCGACGGAGACCTACTGGTTACGTCGGCAGGAGAGTAGAGCAGGTTTAACTCCCAAATAAAAATGGTTCCGTCGCTTGCAACACTCACGGCAATCTTGCGCGCACCCTCTCCAACACCCGCCAAGACAACACCGTTGATCGATTCCGTGTGGCCCCATTCGCGGTCCATAAAAGCCCCTGTGCTTGCGTTGTATAAGCGCACTGACTTGTCTGTGTTGGATAAACCAAGTAGAAAGGTAGGCTCATCTTGGTGAGATGGGCCAAAGACGAGCGAGTCGAGGACTGCGGTGTCTGAGCCATTCTCGTCTATGCACTTGATTGCACTCAAGGGTTGTCCGGTTTCGACGTCGATATGGTAGACAATTCTGTCCAGGCTGGAGACAAAGACTGATTTACAATCAGAAGCGAGTGCCATGGAGGTCGGGGATGCCTTGAGCACAATTGATTTGCTTTGAATAGCAGCCATGGTATCTGCGTCCTCCTCCTTTGAAACCAGGTCATGGATTTGGACAGTCCGGTCGAGGGACGACGTAATGATCTTCCTGTCAGAGGATAAGAGGAGATGCGTGACACGTGCTGCGAACTCGAGGGTCTGCAAGAGCTCAATTGACCCAGTGGACGTGCGATGAAAGATTTGCACCATTCGATCACGGCCACTCGTTGCTATCAGGGTCTTGGAGGCATTCTGCTGAACGGCAATCTGAGTGATCTCCGATGAATGAGCCTTGGTTTCTAGAACCAGCTCTCGCGTTGCGTAGTCCAACACGCGTAGAACACCGACCCTGTCACCTGCCACGAAAATAGCCCCACTCTCATCCGCTCTGATTGCGCAAAGCTGGTTGAGGGGCTCGACATCGTTGCCGCTGTAGACTTGGTCCACGGCAATTTGGAAGTCCTCCTGAACATAGCCGTCCAACGTCCAAAGAAGGACTTTACCGGAAGCTGACCAGGTGAAGAAAGCAGCCCTGGATGCGTGATTTTGAGTCAATGATTGTATACCCAGCACAGGCTCATTCTGCCCGGGAAGGGTAGTGCGAGATGAGGTGTCAGCGTCCGCCCCTGGTCGTCTTCCAGCCTTCCAGATGTTGATAGACCTATCCGAGTCTATGGTCACGAGCTGATCATGTATGAAGCCCATCGCTGCAAGGACTACCAAGCTTTGGTCATCACCAATAATCGCGTCACTGGCGCCGTCTACCATGCTCTGAACGTCGAGTTTCGCAACCCGGCCATTTCGGCCTCCGATCAAAGCTTGCGGTCCAAAACGTGTGCAGCACACAATGCCGTACTCCATGGTAGTGAGCAGTATGAGCTTCGTCTGACCGGACGTGTTGTCCAGAATACATATGTCTCCGCCGTCAGAGCAAAGCAATGCGTGACTGTCGTCCAGAGGCAGCCCGCAGGTAAAGCTGGCATCCAATAAAGAGCCCAGCAAGACATTTCTACCAGGCAATGTCTTTTGCTGTTGGCTCGTAACATTCGTCTCTGAGCCTTTGGTAGGCTTCGTGGGGGAAGGAGGGTGCTGAGCCTCATCCACCACCTTCCAGGCTCGCACGTGCCGAGTTCCAAAAGTGACGAGATTGCTGCCTATCCACATCATACCGGTGACGGCTGCTGTACATCGGCTCTGTTGAAATAAGCGCGCAGAGCCCGTGCGAGGGTCGATCTTCCAAATGAACAAGAAGCCGTCGTTGGCAGTGCCAAGCGAGGCAAGGAAAATCCCATCTGGAGACCACGCGACCGCTCTGACCCCAAAGCCATGCTCGCTGATAGACACAAGTGGTGTGTCGGAGGAATTGTTATCCTTGAGACTGAAAATCAGTACTCTCGGGGCGTAGCCAGTCTCGCCAACAGCCAGAAATCTCCCGTCTTCGCTCAGAGACAGGCACGTCGCGGCCTTGATCCGCTCCCGGCTGGTCCAAGTCCTGGAACTCGACGAGCTGCTACCGTCCGATGAGCCAAACTGCGACTCTCTGGAACGCCATGACACGCGATTCTTGGCATCGTTGGCTTTTGGGGTGGTGTTGTTGGAATTCGCCGAGGATGGCGAGATCGGAGCTACGTGGAAGACCGGGTTGGCAGTTGGCCGCGCCCGATAGAAGCGCTGTGTGTAATTTGCGCCGTCAAGATCGACCACGACAACAGCTGCTCCAGCAACGTACGCGAAGCAACACCCGGCCGTGTCAAAGGCGGTGGGGGAGGTGCAAGTCGTGCCGATAACGCGCTTGAGAGACAGGTGGGGCTCTGAAGTCCGGTTGCGACCGGTGGATTTTGCCAAAGCTTGAAAGAGGGACGTATTTGAGGCCGATAATTTGAGGCGATTAGTAGGAGTGGAAGCCATACTGCGCCTGTGGGACGATCCAAGTCCGTCAGGCAATCTCCCTTTGAGCTCCTTGCCAGGTGGTTTGAGGCAGCTGAAGTTATGGTGGCATGGACATGCTTGAGTCTGCTGAAGAGTGACAACGCTCGACGAGTCCCAGAAGAATTGTCACAACTCTCAGATGATGGACGCCTGAGATGGTGTCTCGGGAGCTCTTAAAAGCCGCGGATGATAGCAAAGCAAGACAAACGTTGTGATTATGGAAGGATAGCTGCGCTCAAGTCAGCTAGCCGCATATCTTCGAGCTTTGGGGCAACGGGGTCAGTTGGAATGCTCCAAGTTCTCTACTTGCACTTACCTGAATAGCCATGAGTCGAAAGAAACGAGAGGCAAGAATGAGAGTCAAGTGCACTCTTTTTCAACGTTATCAGGTTATCAAGCAGGCGCGCTCGAAGGCATCGACGACACAGAAAGAAAAACCTGCCACACAACCTCCCCGACAAGATGACAGCGAGGGTCCACGCAGCTTGCAAGACAGATGGCAGAAAACGACAGAAAATCAAACTTGCAGAGCCGATCACTTCCCAGTGTCTGTTCCTACCGCAACATCAGCCCGTTACTATCGGATTCCCCAAGTTAAACAAAGTCGCAAGGGGGTTTGCGCAAGGAGGTTGTTCGAGATCAGTTGCTAATAAGAAGATCGTCGGCAGGGATTAGTCTGCTAAGTCAGCGGACAGTTGCTCTTGTTGTGTCCTTTATTGGCCGACTCATTCAGGGCTTGTTCCCAGACGGCCGCGTTTCTTGACATGGGGGATGCATGTTGAAGCAATCTTTGGTAGAGAGAAATGGGCATCTGGGAAATGAAAAAGATTCAATATTTCAGGTGACGGGACATTTGCGTTTAAACACTGGGGCGAGACGAGACATGGCGCCGCGGAAGCCCTCCGTCTATTCCGGACTATGAATGATCGCCGCTGTTACCGATATATAATGTGCTTCATGGCAACATGATCTACCGAGACATCAGAGCTGAGAAGAGAGGCGGAAGAGAGGACGTTAGAAGGCAGTAAAGCCAAGCGGTAAGCTGAGGGGGGGGGGGAGATCTAGTGCTACGCTAGCGCTACGCTGAATGTGAGCAGAGGAGAGGCACAGAGAGTACATTTCGCGATTAACCATATACCAAGAGTATGTCGCCTCTACAGTAGCTCTCTCGCCAAGTTCTGCTGCCTCTTGATCCGCTTGATCTGTTCCGAATCCGCCCCATCATCCTGCTGCACCGACGGAACATGTCTGCCAGAAGATTCACGCTCTGGCTCATCTCGATCACTTCTTCCTCCTCTCCTAGGCTGGTAGGCCACGCCGGCTTCACGCCACTTTGCCGGCGGCTTCTTGCCAATGGCCGCGTAGTGCTGCCAGATGTTCACGCCACGATTATGCCACCTGCGCTCTCGTTCCTCCTCCTCCTCCGGGGTCGCTTCCCACTTGGACCGCAGAATCCGGCGGATGGCCTCGGGCGACACCTCGAACTTGTTCGCCAGCACCTCCGTCGTGTATGTGTCCGGGAACTGCTGGTTCAGCGCCCGGATGCCGTTCAGTGCGTCGGGCGACAGCTTCTTACGGGGGCGCCAGCCCTCGGGGAATTTCTTCTTGAGGGCTTCTTTCTGGGCTGCCCAGTCCGGCCTGGCCTTTAGTCGCTCCTTTTCGCGCCGCTTCTTCTCTTCCTCTTTCTCTCTCGCTAGCTCTTTCTTCTTTTCCTCTCTTGCCTTTGCTCGCTCGACCCTCATGCGCTGTTTTTCCATCTCCTGTGCTTTTTGCTCCGCCTCTATTTCTTCGACGGTTACCCTCTCCAAATCCGTATGTTCTGTGACGCCGTCGTGACGTTCGTCTCGAAGCTCTTGAGGGTCGGCTGCGGCCGTGGACATGACCCCTTGCGGGGTAGAGTGTACATCCTCTACCGCCGACGACTTGGCGCCTGCGGAAAGAGTATTCATTGATCTGGAAGGCAGACTGCTGACTGCCGACCACTGCGCCGTGCCTTTGTGGTGGATTTGTCGACGGGTCTCGTGCCACGGTGCTGCCCTCGCTAAGTTGTCATTTGGAAGGTGGACTTGAGCGACGCTTCGAATGAATGTTCGCAGAGCACTCGTGCGGCATTGGCAGTAGCTTGATACCATTGTGCCTGCTGATGGGGTCGTGGTGTTGTGAATGGCGAAGATGGAAGGCATAGGCGTGACAAAAGTATTAAAGTTAAAAAAAAAAGAAAAACTAGGAGCGCGGCGCGATCCCAGCTCTCTGGGTTGTTGCCTCTAGTTCTGGCCCGCATGGTGGGGCCCTCGCTGCGGAAACTGCCGTCACGCTAAAATTGAACCATATACTCTCTGTACCACAGTAATCTGAGTCCGTCAGCCCGCCAGTCCTGCTGGTGGCTTTCGACTCAACGACATCGGTCTTTTTGTGGACGTCTTGTATGCCTATGTAGGTCGCTCAATATTCATGCGGCTGCCACTCCTTTTCAAAAGCCATTTCACTTGACTTCATGATCGCGCGGAATCCCTTCATTGTTGATGCTCCGCAAGGTCCAAATACCCTGTCGTCTTACCCTCAAGCCGCATCGCAACGACAGACAGCATTCAAAGGCGTCTCTCACCATGGGAGTTCTTTCTGTCCAATGGACTTGTCTAAAGGTTTCATGGGTGGACAACGAGGTGGTTTCCTGTCCCGGAACCCGTCATATTGTTTCTCCAGTGAGCCCGCTCTCCACGGGCAGAAATGTGAAGGGATGCTGGTCAAGTGCCTGGCTTGCCACGCTGCCGGGTCGATGATGAACCCCGACTAGGTTCCCCAGGCCGAGTTAGCACATGTAAGTGAGTGAATGACAAGTACAGGAAATTCACCTCCTCTTGAAACTTTCCCAGAACCTTTCAAGCGACGATTGTTTCTCTTCATACGTTCATTATCTTATTCCATGTACTGTACGATACAAATGAAGACGAGGTGTCAGTCATCGTCTGTTGTATCTAAACTGCATTCCCTGTTCCTCAGCCCAGTGTAAGTGTTCTTGGTTGGTGTAGAATTGGCTCTATTTGCCACCAGCTGCAAGTATCAAAGCATCATGCTCTTCAGTAAAGACACTCGTGATATGCGGACAGTCTGGGGATACACATTCGAATGGACTCCCGAACACCAGACCAAAGAGCAACTGCATCCCCTAATTCACACCTACGACGTCCTCGCCTCAGAGTGTCTGGACCGACTAGACCAACTGAGTCCGCCATCAACAGCCAAAGCCACTCCTGTCCCACACTCAGAGACGCAAGATGCGAAAATTCAAGGTGAGAAAGAAGGGATAAAAACAACAGCAACAACAGGGAATCAAGATCCAAAACTCCCCACCGCCCGCCGTGACCTCTACGCCCTCCTAGCCACCCACCATGCCACGGACGCCACCCTCTCGGCGCTCTGGTCCCAACTGCACACCATCCCCGCCTGGGTCGATTGGGCCCAAATCGCCCGCGGCCAAGCCGTCTTTTACCGCTACGGTGGCCCCGCCATCGTCTCCCTCACCTTCCAGTCCCTCGTCGGCGGCATGGCCGGCTGGCGCGTCGTCGAGACCCTCTCACGCACCGGCGGCTTCCACGTCAAAGCCGCCAAGCACCGCCTGCTCGAGACTTTTCAGCACGTGCTGCAGGTCACAAAGGACCTCGCGAGCGTTCAGCCGGGTGGTGAAGGTTTTGCCGCCAGCGTGCGCGTGCGCTTGTTACATGCCAGCGTGCGGAGGCGCATACTGGCGCTGGCCAAGGAGCAGGCAACGCGGGGGGATAAGGAGGGGCAGGGCTACTTTGACGTGGACGCATGGGGCATCCCCATCAACGACCTCGACAGCATCGGCACCGTGCTCAGCTTCTCCGCCGCACTCATCTGGATCGGCCTCCCGCGGCAAGGCATCTATCTCACCCAGCAGGAAATTCAAGACTACCACGCCCTCTGGCGCTGGATCGCCTACCTACTCGGCACGCCCACCGACACCTGCCTGGCCGACTGGCGCGCATCCAAGGCCTTTTTCGAGTCGCTCATCGTCGCGGAGCTCACGCCGAGCGAGATGGGCGGCGTGCTGGCGAATAACATTCTCACGGGACTGAGCAACCAGCCGCCTGCGTTTGCGAGCCGGGAGTTCATGTGTGCGGAGGCGCGGTGGTTGAATGGCGGGGAGCTGTGTGATGCGCTGGGGATCGCGAGGTCGGGATTGTGGTATCGAATGTTGGTTGGGGCGCAATGTGTGTATTTCATGGGCGTGTGTTATATGAGGAGGGCGGTTCCGTCATGGGATCAGGAAAATAGAGAGGTACGTGTTTTGCGAATGACCTCTTCCACCCCCTTCCCCCTCTGTTGCTGTCTCATGTCACAGCCCCAAAGGGAGAGAAAAATTGGCAAAATTGAATTCAAAGTTCACGCCGTTCAGCCTCATTATGGCTCGAAGACAGCCCCACCAACTCTGCAAGCTACCTAATCCATAACTGCACCACCTACCTATGCACTCCCGCCTCAGAGGCCAGAAATTGGCTAGCACAAAGAAGAATTACATGCTGACAACTCAAATCCCTAGCGGGTTCGTAGAATATTGTACAAGCTGACGGTCGAGAACAAGGAGATCGGCCTCGGGCAAGAGACCATCTTTGACTTCAAGTACGTCCCACAAATCGGCCTGACGACAACGCTCGGGGACATGGTCGAGGGCAAACGTCTAGGCGGAGCGGAGCGTCGGAGCGTGGTCACGCTTGTAGTGGTGACCGCGTTGGTGGGGAGTGTGGCTTGGTTTGGACTGCGGTCTGCGCTTAGGTTAGTAACAGCAGGCTGGGGTTAGTTTGGACGGATGCATGTGCATGTGGCATCGGGAGCTGCTGATGATAGCGAATGGCATGGCACTGGATGTTTATAGAAAGTCGTCACTGAGGGTAGTAGATATGGGCTCTGGGGCGAGGGACTGGTTGTGTATGTTCACTGGATTATTTCTCGTATCTGCTATAGACTACCCATTCCATCAATCTACCACACCACAAGTCAAGCCAAACACATGTCGTACAGTCATGATCTCCTCATAGACAATGACCATACACTGAGAGAAACTCCACGGCTCTATTCGCACACAAACGCCGCCATCCTGCTTGATTTGTTTGAATAACAAGGCGCATTCTTTTTTAAAAAAGATAAGAAATCTAGCACCCTGTAATGCTCCACGCTAGTCACCTTAAGACGCCAAGCCCGGAAACTCCAATACCAAGAAAACACCTTCCCAAAAAGACCACAAGAAGCCGCGTCTCAGCGTATTTTATGCGTCGTGCATAAGCTCCACCGGAGGTCGCGAAGTATGCGCCATAATCGGCCGAGGCTCAATCTCCATGGGGCTAAAGTCCGCCTCCGCGTCCTCGGTCATGTCATCCACCATGACACAAGGCAAGTTCGGCGAGGCGCCATGCTCGCCCGGTTGGAAGATGAGCGTGGAGCTTCGGCTCCTACCGGTAGACCGCTGGCTGAAGCCACCAGGACTCTTACCCTCGACAGGGCTGATGGGTGAATTGTCCATGACCATGTCGACGTTGGGATCAGCGTGGTGGTGGAGCTTGGCAAGCGCGTCGGCCAGGTCCTCGGCGTGGACCAGCTTGTTGGGCGCGTCCTCGAGGCGCTGCTCCCAGTCGTGCGGGGGTGAGGGCGGAGGCGAGATGAAGAAGAGCTTGCCGGCGTCGGGGAGGGCCAGGTGCAGGTCCTTGTTTGCGTTGATGGGTGTGGGCTGGCCAAAGTAGGCGCGGCAGCGCTCGCCAAGGATGGCCTCGCCGTCCCAGATGGCGCGCACGGCGATGGCGTCGTCGTCGGAGTAGAAGGAGACGAGAATGCGGCGGAAGGACTTGAGCGGGGCCCAGGTGTGGATGGGGGCTGTCTTGCTGATGAGGTCCTTGATCGTTTGCAGGTTGTCTGGGCGGAAGATGGAAGGGTCGTTGAGGTTGGTGATGAGGAGGGTGTTTGAGGGGGGAGTTGGTTGTTGCAGTGGTGGAATGCTGGAGAGGTCGAGGCTGAGAGATTTCTTTGAGAATTTGGAGGAGGCACTGGAGGTCCGCGAGGAAATCTGCGGCCTCATGTATGGTGATGTTGAAGCCATATTTGTTGGAGTTTGTTTGATAGTCGAGGTGGAGTGTGCCAAGGGGGACGAGGGAGAGAAAGATATCGATCGTTGGCTTTGGATGGTCGCGGAGTTCGTAGTGTTTGCGCCTTTCTTTGATGATGAGTTAGGAGAAATAGTAGCAGCAGTAGTAGGAGTGTGGATGGAGATGATGCAACAACGATGAGACGTTGGAGGGTGGAAGTGGTGCAAGTATTTATTATATGATTGTCGACAAAGAAGGGAATTGCTTGTTCGTGTTTGACAGCGGTCTGCAAGACGGAGTAGCAATGGCGAGGGAACCCTTGGGGACAAGATGGAGGTCCAAGCTATTGGTCACTGTGGCTGTGCCCATGATTTGCCTCAACTGCAAAGTCCCGGCCCGGCCAGATGCGATCGGCGCCAAGTCTGGCTTGCGGGGCCACCAGCACCAACAGTACATGCTTGGACTGCATCTGCATAGCGCTGGACTAGGTACCTGCCCTTACCTAGGGTAGGCACTGATAGCCTATAGGAAGCCAGGCATTCTAGAGACTGTCCAAGCAATCACCTGCGGCATCAAGCGATCAATCATTCAGCGGCTACCGAGAACACTTGCACTTGCTTTGCTATCCAGTCACTCGCACGCGTGATCTCCGCCCAGCATCTGCAGCAACCTGTAGCGAGAAACTCTTTTTCCCCCCTCGGGTATGAAACACAAAGGGCGTGGTCTGCAGTATTGGCCGCAGACATTCCACTATGGTACATATCGCTTTCGTTCCTGCGTCTCTCTTGGGTTGGCGAGGGTAAGATTTGATGAGCGGCCTCTTTCGTTCTGGTTGGAGAGGAAGGCTGTGTGAAAGTGGGTTCGGGGGGATGATTGCCCCCGCAAATTGTGGTTTGGCCAGCCGCGCATGTTCACCCCTGAACTTCGCCCTGTGGTCCTTCCTCCAGAAGCCTACGAGTTGCCTCCTTCTCCAGCATCGGCCAGCCCACTAACATCGCCACGGCAAACCCGCCAACCTTCGAATTGCGATACGACTTGTTTTGTATTTGGGTTTTTTTTCCTATACGCGGCTCGTAATTGCCTACTTAGTTATGCTTTCTAAGGTACGTACCCTAGGTAGACAATTTAACAACGAGGTCCGTTTTCCGACAAGTCCGTGACCACTGCAACCTTGATTCAGGGCATTGCAGTATTGGCCTCTTGATTTCCAATATCCGGATCCGACTCAGCCTCCAGTAGCCCAAAGCAAAAACAATTCCCATATACCAACACCAAAATACTGCGGAGTCAGGAAATGGGTCCAACGCCATGGCCATGGCCATGATGACGGTCCTCGCCAAGGCGGCCTCTACGTGATTCCTGACCAGCCTCGCCAATCGTTCTCACAGCCCGGCTGCCCAGATCTCGAAGTTTCCAGCATCGGATGCACTCATGCACGCCGCACATGCAATGCACATCAACAGTTCGTCGAATTGTCCGGCCTGCATGCACCGCAAATCAGGACATTGTGCCCAGTCGAACATCCGGATCAACTTGTCTGAAATGTCCGACACAATTTGCTACACATAAGCCACCATACAGCGAGCAACATGCCAAAGACTCATTGCCCTCTCGTGAATGACTTGGCTCTCAGCTCAGCCTTCCTACCAGACCTGAAAAAAACATCAATTACTACTAGTTGATGACGTGGGAATCCCCCCATGCCCCTCCCCCTCTTCCAGCCATCGCCCATACAAGCCATTCCTCTACCACCGGCGGTACTGTACCTGACTTGTCATTTGCACGGCGGCCCCGCTTCGATTTACGGTCCCCATCCTAACCGCCATTACGGTCAGTGGGGGCTGCATGTTACCGAATAAGGACATATCTTGCTGCCCTCATCCCAAGATTCGAAGCAATGCGAGTATGCCATGCTGTCCTTACCAGCTGTCGGGAAGGCCCCTGCCGCGTACACTCTCCAGCGAGGCTGAGTTCTCTGTGCCAAAACCCTGCGGCAAACAACGACATCGAAGCATTGAATACAAGCGAGCTAAGAGTCTGAGAGTCCGCAATTTCTGGGGGACAGGGAAATAAGTGTAATCCCCCCGCCCAGCTTTTACGACAAGCCACCATTGGCGACGCGTGCATCGAAACGAGAATTTTCTGAGCCATCTTGCGTCTCGACTGGACTGCATCGAAGACCCGTTGCTACCGTAGTAGTGTACTCTTTTTCCCTTCTTTTTTTCCCTGAAAGTCGACGTTAACAGACTATGCAACCTGACAATATACATCAAGTCCGAAACTAGACGTGCAGCCAAGCAAAGCGTTCAGAGCCGCAAAATCTTCTTATTATGGTCCGGGATATTGCTACCCATACTTTTTGCCTTTGCCTTTTTTTCTCCCAGGATTACACCTTGCCAAGGCGGCGGAGGAGGTGGCTCGTTAAGCTTGTCAAAACGCAACAAGTGTCAAGCGTCATTCGTCTCAGTGTTTGCCCTCTTGTCTCGCACACGTCAGGAAGAATTGTGTTTCAAAACAACACAAAAACCAGGGCTCCTTATCTACACACCTCCGCCTGATAGGTGGACGGTCCACTTTATCCGTTGATGCGCAGGCGCCAAGCCGGCGGAGACGCGATGACTTCACCATCTAGAAAATCGAGCACACCCGAGGGGACAAAGAATAAGGAAAAAAGAGAGTCTCGTCTGCGAACGTGATCATGGGGCTTGTAGCGATGCGGAACGTGACTTGCACAGCCTGTCGTATCATTTCCGCGTTCCAAGCATATGCTTCGTACCTGGGTTAGGTTAAGTAGGTAGTCTTAGTCTGGCCTAGGGGCCGACCCATTTGCTGTGGGACACAAGGTTGGGTGCTTTCCAATGTACCAGACTTCTTCTTGCCTCCCAAAACCGTTAGAGAGATGCTTTTTCTTAACCCCGAAAGAAAACATTCTTACTTCGAGGGAAGGATAGGAAAATGACGGAAAATAACGGGGGGGAAAAAACGTTGGGAAAAAACGTTGAGAAGACGGAGAAGTCTCAAATCGAAACAAAACCTTCTAGAAACAAACTTCGAGGGAAACTCTTGAGCCATGGCCAAAAAAAATATCAAAAACATACAACACCGGGTATTCGCTAGTGGTCACCCACCTAACTACTAATCCAGCCCTCAGCGGCTTATTTAGGGGAGAGCGGACGGGATCCCAAGTTCTCCGCTGGGTGTGGTCGTATGTGATTACTTGAACAACGTTTCCATCCTTATAGTGAATATCACACAATTTCGTCCCGTTCCCAGAAACCGGAATTAATTTCTCGTTTCCCGTTTTGTCGTATCACCGTTTTGAAATCAGATCATCTCCCTATTACCGTTTCAGTGGTGCTTTCCCCTAGGCATGTTTTCTTGTCATAGCATGTTCGATTTACAACCAACCTCCAGCATTTAGCAAGACCACTCAGTAAGCAGGCCCGGCCGGCCTGCCCTGAGTCCAGGCACTCCCCAAGCGTCTATATGACGATGCATTCTCTGGTATCTCCTGCTGTCCCCCATCCCTATACATTGTTGTTGCTTTATGTTCCCGAATTCGCACGCGTGCTGATGAATTCCCAACCCGCCTCATAGATCCAATGCCACAGGAGTATGAGAAACCGCTCCCGCCTGAGCTGCCGGGACAGCTCCCAGGGCCTTAACCTAATTTCTTTATTTCTACAACAAGGACCTGGGGAGGCTGGTCTAAGAACGCCAGGCAGAGGACGAGGAGAAGCTCATTGGTAACCACCGCTACTTTAAACACAGTTTGTATTTACGAGAAAGCATATAAGGGAAATGAGAAGAATAGGTCGTAGAAGCTTTCAACTAAAATTCATCATAATGAAATGGTAAGTTTTGTTCTATGAGCGCTTTCGATAAGGAACCCCCATAGGTAGAATATGCTGAGAATCTTTACGCTATCTATACCCAAAGGCTAGTCCGATTTCTCCTCCGATAGTATTCTAAACAATTATAGCGCTCTATTCTCAGGCTCAACGAGCAAGAATCCCGGCCGGTTTAAGGTATTCTTACAATCGGCAGTATTGAGATGATGTGGAAATATATCACGACCCAAAATTGAGCAGACATTTATGCGAGCTAAACGAATTAGCAATCCTAAGTATGCCCAGATGTGGGATCTAAGCTGGAAGAAAGGATAAGATTGCTAGGCAGCTCACCAAATTATAAAGGTCTGTCTTATTCGTGAGATAGACGCGCTCCTATGCTTCATCATCGTATCTAGTGAATTACCGAAGGACTCGATCGTCCCCAGTGTGACTGAGCCGTCAAATCTAGCAACATCTCCGAAGATCGCTAGCCTACGCAGTATCGCCATCGCCATCCGGGTATCGTATTATGAAGGCAATTTGGTAGCAGAGAACGAGAGACAAGGTCGTTGCAGGCTGGGAAAGCCTGCAGTGACGAGCCTGTTGTCGCCCATTCACTATCTCAGTACACGCAGATTTCATCGTACAGTACATCCATCGTCCATTGTATATCGCACATCGTCAACCTCCCTCCAGCCAAACAAACAGACCACCCTGATCGGCCCCAAACCAGCTCTACTACTGCCCGCCCATCAGCTCGAATGGTAGTTCGAGCCCTCCAGCCTCTTATTCATATCATGCCACGACGGAATATGATTGCCATAACCCCGGCGCGACGGCGGTCTCAACTCCCCATAACCATTCCTACACCCCATCACCTCCCTCTCCAACCATGACTCCAAGTTTGCGAACGGGAACAATTCGGATCTCACCTCTCGTAGCGTCTTGAGCCTGCACAATGCCGTCACCACGTCAATAACAAAATCGTACAGGAACCGGAACCACCCAAAGTCCACCTCATCGACCGCAAACATCTCGCCCTCGTGGGCGAATCCCCACCCGCAGCTCCCAAAGTCGACAGTGATGCGCAACCGCGGCAGCAGCTCGGCTTGCTCCGCGAGGAAGGCCACGACCGAGGCCCATTCCGATCGATGATCAGGACGCGCTGCCCCACTGCTGTCGCCGTCGCCGTGCAACCCCAACTGGCGATACCAGCCCTCGGGGAAACCGCACGCACGCGCGCCAAGGCCCCAACTGTCGGCCTGCGCAAGACTCATAGTGAACTGGATATGGGTGAGATGGTGCAACGGGAGACGGCGCATTGCGGCAAGGGATGTGCTGAAGCTGTCGCTACAAAAGTTGATGGAGGCGTTAGGCCAAAAGACCTCGGAGGCTTCGGCGTACATCTGGCGATCAACCAAGAAGAGCGCCATAGGGAGGATGCGACAGTCACAGCGGGGCGCGGTAGAATGGTGGGTGGATTGGAATTTGCTTTTTTGTTGTTGTTGTTATTAATTTTTCTCAAGACTAAAGACAATTTGAGAGGAGTGGTGAGAAAGGGAATAGACAAAGAAAAGAAAATAACGAACCATGGGCTTGTAGACCCATCAACGGGATTGAAATTGTCCTTATCCAGCTTGCCATCGCGGATGAGCAGCTTTTCCCACCAGACGCGGTAGTCGCCTGTTGAGGCGGGGCCGAGATGAGTATGGCGGAGGACGCGTAGGCGAACCTCGCTAGGGAGCTGTCTGAAGTTGAATGGTACTGAAGCTTCACGTATTATCGGTTGCCATTCCTGCTCTTCTTCTTGCTCGAGGTCAAGGCACGGCGCATCAGGGTCTGGGCACGAACAGCCAAAAGTGTGGTATTGGGATGCCATGGCGAAAAGTCGGATGGAGCAAGAAAACAAAGAATTGAGCAAGAGAAAGACTTGCTATTAATACCAAGAGGGTCGGATGAATTCTTGTGAGCTCGGATGTCGTGATATAGTAAAATGGAATTCGCGACCGTTCCCTGGCTCCAAAGTACAAACGAAGTTGGCTGTCCTAAAGTCCATGTTTGGAACTACATGAGCACTGAAGTAGGCCGGAGCCCAGCCCTGAAGGAGCTGGGCCGGCATACACTAAGCTGACAGTACCTAGAATACTCACTGCACCTGCCTTGACAGGGCTCACAGTGGAGTCCACCTGCCTTACCAACGGAAGGGATCAGTCTCAACTTCATTTTAATCCATGGACGCCTCGAGTTACTCAAGCTCTCCATTCCTCTGAGCCAAATTTTGTGATACTAGAAACACCACCAGTCTCTTGAGTGCTCACAGTTACAGAACACGATCAGAATGGCCAATCTGCCCACCAAAATCTGGGGCTTGGCCACACTGCCAACAGAACTCCGCCTGCGCATCCTCGCCAACACCCACCTAGGCCCTCCGTCAACGGCTGGATATCATCCAAAGCTTGAAGTAGTGCGAGTTCGCGATGGGCGCATCGTCCCACAGATCCACCTTTTCAACTCCGAGGACATTGAAGCATGGTCGACATGGTGAGTTCCCTTCTTGTCCACCAGCTGTTCTGAGTTTTTGTTCTGACATGGTAATGCAAAGTACATCTCCCCAAACCCACAAAACCACCAAACCTGAATGCCAATGCCGTATAATTCCCACGCAGCTCTTCACCCTCTCTCTCCAAACCTCCTCCGAAGCCCTAGAGACTTTCTACACAAACTTGCACCTTGATCTCGATCCCTGCACTTCTGCACCTTTTCTCCGCTCCCTGTCCCCCCTCAGCATCTCCCGTCTCCGTCACATAACCTTCACCATGACACCCGCGCATGTGGAAGGCTGGCTCAACGGTGCGGTCGCATCAGGCTACCACCCCGTAACACTGGAATCCCAGGTCGCCATCCCGTACTGGGGCGGCGGTGCTCCACCCGACGCTGCTGGGGGCGCCTACCGCGCCGCCTGGCGGGAGGTCGTGTCCGTACTGACTACGCACGCCGATCTACCCCGGCTCTCGCTCACGATCGACATGGGCGAGTGTACTTGGGTGTACATTGAGGACTGGGGCATGACGGAAGATGAGCCAAATGATGAGGATCGTGCCAATATCCGGTTCATTTACGACTTCTACGCTGATGTGGTGACAGCGCTGTGCGCGCTTCGAGGCTTGGGGGCGCTGAATTTGAAGCTGTCCGCGTTCCAACAGTTGAAGCCGTGGTTGGAGCGGGAGGTCCTTGGGAGGGAGAGCCCGGAGCCGGTTTTTGAGTCGGCTATGGCGCAGAGACGGTGGACGGATCTGTGGAGGCGGCCGCGATGGCATCAGGTCTTGCCGCGGTGGCATGATGGTGACAGAAGGTTGGAAGGGTCGAATTACCAGCCTTAGTGACGTTTGGAATGTCTGAGGCCTGTGTCCGGAGCAGAGGATGATTACATGGGCGTCACTCATCATCATCTCAAACCCGGGAACATTAGGCTTGTATCGCGCCAGCAAATGGAAATCAAAATCACGTACTTTGGTCAAGCCAATCAAGGCTCTGGGGCTGAAAGACTGGGAACGGTTACAGCCTGGTTCAATGCAGAGGCAGCGAAGCACCTGTCGCGACGTCTCCGATTAATGGGAGCCAGTGTATTCGTGAACTTGCAAATGGATGGAGGCGACCAACTTCTTCACAGACATATGCCCTACACACTGAACAAGAACGTTAGGTGAAGACAGACCTCTGTAACATAATTTAGATTAGCATAGACTATGTCGGCATGGAGCCCGTCATGTCTCTTGATTCCAAGACGTTAAATATACCATCATCATCATCTCTCAGCTTGGTTCGCTTCCTTTGCGTATATCAAAATGAAAATCTTTGCATAGTCATCAGCCTGAATTGAAACAACCATCCTGACACAGTCTGTGTACTCATCCTTGAGATCTGTCCAACGCCCTCCCTGGAACGCTGGGTCGGCGCAGATCCCGTTTGATTGATTCCGATTTCTGGAAGATGGGAAAGGGTTAGTGGTGAGAAACGGGAATTGCGATAGAACCGTACTTATAGTGGTGCTATGATGATAATAAGTGGCACAGCAAGTAAAACGAAAACAAGAAACCAAAAAAAAGGAAACAACTAAACGGGGTCTATTCTTTAGAAGTATATTTTTAGAATAGGATCCATTCCCAAGGAAAATATTATAGTCGTATATGGAGATAGGTCTGGGACTCTCTAACTATATACAATTCCCCAAAACCCAAGGGCTTCTCCTGAGGGCCTCTCCCTTCTTTACTCTCCATTATAATCATACACACCAGCTTCACCCGCAATAGCCACACACATACCTCCTGTAACCCTCTTTCCTCCTACAGTTGAGCGCCGCTCGACCTACTATTTTTTTTCTCCATGAAAATCTGCTATTCAATCCACGGATGCACCCGTTTCGATGGCTAAAAATCGGGAAAAGAACGAATTATTTCCTATTCCTAGGAAACTTGCTACCGATTTCTTTCGTCTCGGACTTTCCAGTAATCACAATACCTGGCAAGATTCACAAAAAAACGACAGTTCGAAATCAGATGTCGATACATCGAGGCTATGCGCTGTACCTCTTGCCAAAGACACCAAGATAGTCGCTTTACGAATTTAAAGGCTACCTAGGCAGGTTCCTTTTTAACTTTCCCCCCAAAATTCTTATCCTCTACATTCTGACCTTGGGTTTTGGCCAGTCCTGCTCCTTTACACCGATTATGAATCTGCAGCCTGCAGCAGTTTCGGTCCCGTATATTGGAAATACCAAAGTTCGCACGCGCGCCTAGGCCCAGGAATGACCCACGGATAGGTCCTGGGTCCGGGCCACCCACAGGTCCTTACCACCAAGGAAATCTATAGGTACCCAGCTACCCATAGGTATTTTAAGTCCTTTTCAGACACTCTATATAGGAGAAAGATAAATAGCGATAATATATATATATATATATATAATCCATATACTGTAATAAGAAGCAGCGGTAATATTTGTTTAGTCTTTATAAAATATATAAGGGAAAAGTAAAGAATTTACCGGTAGGTACTATTTTATTGAAATAAAGCGATATAGAGATGATATTAAGACTTAATAAAAAGGGCATAGTACTCTTATATAATCCAGCCGCCCAGTCTGTATGGGGCGTATACAGATTCAGTATCCTTCCCTTCCATACTAGCCAAGCCCTCCTCTCATCTCCGTTATTAATCTAATAGGGATCTCAGACATATTCAGAGCGGCAATTCCAAAGTTGTTGACTCAGAGAATGCCAACACAGACGTAGTCATCCAGGTTCAAATAGGCACAAGTAGTTCCTACCGCCGGATTCCAATCATAAAAGTCGGTCAGCGAGATACCATAGGCACTCGCAATGACCGAACAAGAATCCCCGCTCGTCACTAGATAGAACTCATCGCAGTCGGTGGTCATGCCAGTCTGGTACGGCGTGGGCGTCATGATACCGTTGCCTGACGAGGTCGTAGTAGGTTCGACAGTGATGGTTTGGGTTGGGGCGGAGCCCTGAAGGCCGATGCAGACAAAGACTCCCAGTTCCAGGCCAGCACACGTGTCGCCAACGGCAGGATTCCAGGTATAGAAGTCCATTAGCGAGATATCAAAGTCGGATGCAACGACCGAACATGAATCACCGCTTTGGACGAGGTAGAATTCGTCGCAATCGCTAACCATGCCGGCCTGCACCGGCGTCGGTGTAGAGATGAAATTGCTGGCAGGCGTGGTAGTAGCCGGCTTGGTCGTGATAGTCTGCGTAGGAGCGGAGCCTTGAAGACCAATGCAGACCCAATCCCCGAGATCAAGGCTAGTGCAAGTATCTCCCACCGCAGGGTTCCAGGCGTAGAAAGTGTCAAGAGAGATGTCAAACGCAATGGCAATAGCAGAGCAAGAGTCTCCGCCCTGTACTAAATAAAAGTCGTCACAATTACTGACCATGCCGGTCTGAACAGGAGTGGGCGTGACGATCCCATTTGTCGTGCTCGAGGTTGTTGTGATGGTTACCGTGCTCGCCGAGGTGGTGAGGGCCTGGAAGTTGACTTCGACACAGTAGTAGAGCCCTTCAATCAAGGCGCAGTCGCCCAAAAGTGCAGTGCTCGGGTTCCATTCCTCGAATTGGGCCTCCGTCATGCCGAAACTCGCCTCTATGATGGCACAGGTCAACAGATTACTGTCTTGCACCCAGGCGCTGCAGTCCTCAGTGGCGCCTGGGGCTGCCGTCCCATCAGGAGACACCAGATACGCTTCCGCCGAGCGAAGAACGAGGGCCGAGAGGGGCCAGGCAAGACAAGGCCTCACCATCTTGTTCTCTGATGCGGGTGCCGGGTTGCAGGAGAGATGAAAAGAGCAGACTGTAGCAGGCTGAGAGCAGGGGGAGAGGATGGCCAGCAGAAGATGACTCGGAGTGTAGATCTCAGAGAGCATAGAGGCCAACTAATATGCGGGTGCTTGGAGCCTTTGGGCTTTTGGATGAATCTCGTCTTTCTTCCTCATCGTAGCCCGACCGAGGCTAAGCCGATGGCTGAGTGGGCCATTGACAAATGTGTGGACTTGAGTAAGCCGAGCGCAGCTTCGATCGTGCAAAGTGTGTATCCTTCAGGTCGCAGTGACTCCCGGGCGACTTTGGGTGCCTTTCAGACGTCAGCCCTCATCTCCTTTATGCGGATTCGCAGCGAATTCACAGGGCTTCTTAGTGCCTAGTAGCCGAAGCCCTGCATGAATAGCGCTCCTTTGGCCTTAGAATGTAACGGCAATTTCAACAAATGCGGTTCTCCGCAAAGAATGGCCTTTGTGGTGCTCGGACGAATACCCGAATCACTGGACGATGGCTACTGCGATTTGCCGCAGCCAAGTCATCCGTATCTCAGCCTTGAACATGGCAGTCAACGTGCTGATGGGGGACACCGCAGGCTAGGTACTCGATTATTAGCTGTCAGCTGCAGACTGCGCTATCCCCATCGCACCCATTACACGCCGACAGAGAGACAGTTCCACTCTGTATGTACACAGGGGCAGTGAGCTCTGTTCTCTCAAGAGCCGTTTGTCCGGTCTATGGAATTATTGCCACCCCCCCCTCACCCACTTCTTTGTTTTCTTTCATCGAAGGGATAATTCACTCCGACTGCCACCCATTGCTAATTTATCGGCATGACGGCTCATGTGTTCGAGACAAGAGTTATGCCTACGACATCGGGCTCATAGTATATAAGTGAAGACTGATAATCCAAGATCTCTCTAAATACGTCTGTATGTGAAGGACAGCAATTATTCATTATTTGGTAATGACAAAGGCTAGACGACAATTATCACGTCCACCGACACGAGCCCCCATGGACTGGCCTCGTGAAAATACAGTGCATGGCTCATCGGAAACAACTCTCGGTCAGGTGGCCAACTTAGATGGAGTGTTTAACCCCATTTAGCAACGGCATCTGATGCTAACATAGGGAGGCCGCCCTGGAGAAACAAGACCGGAGGGGTCGAGCCCGGTGCGTTCAAATACATGTAAGCTGCCATGGCAAAATACAGATACGATTCCGCGTTGCCAGTCAACGTCGCCTTGTCTACAGGGCTACCCGTGATGGCGGAACGAGAGGCAAGCCCGACAGCGCCGACGGCATCGTTCGAGGTCTGAGCTGAGTCTGTGATGTGGTAGAGCTCGTGGTACATGGTACCACTAAGGGGAATGTATTGGTCCAACGCCGCCTGTGGAAAGGGAGATGTGGGATACATGCCCGTTGACACCGCCGTCGCTAGGCTAGCTACGGAATGGGCCGTGCTCGGGTTGGCGACGGTAGTTGGCGAAAAGGCACGAGGACAGAAGAACACATTCCTGTCCCAAGAGCTCACCGCGACGTACTGGTTTTGCGGTGTATAACCGCGGGTTGTCGTGGATGCGTATCTTTGAGTGGTTTGGCTGGAACAAATTTCCTTCTTGTCAAAATAGTACCCGTCCAACGCCGTTATCCAGTAAGGGAGCCAGGGAGCACTTGGAGTGTATTGGGCAAACAAGCTCGGAAAAGCCTCTTGGACCGTCAAGTAACTGGTAACCGTCACGCCGTCCGACGCGTAGCCATTGGGGATATATTGCCCAGCGTGGTCCATGGCTGGTTGACCCCAGGGTTGGTAGTTTGCAAAGCCGCCTCCGCAAAAGATCCACGGAGGCGCGTTCGTCACTGGGCTGGACACGCCACCCCCGTTGAGAAACACCGACACAGAACTCATACGAGCTATTTGGTACCAGTCAGTACGAGACATCAGTGTACATAATTTGGTGAAGGCAAGGTGAAGCACTTACACTCGATGGTATTGAAATTGGCCTGGCTGCTAGTAGCAACTGACCACACGCCATTGCTTTTCGAGAATTCCACTCCCAGCCACGCAGCCAGCAGGTAGCGACATGCTGAGCTGCTCTGCCAGTACGCAAATACGCTCGTGGCGGCATTGTGAAGATCCACGGATTCTTCCAACCAGCCATCTATGGTACTTGTATCGGAAAGACAGTTTCCCGGAGTCGCAGCTGTGCCCACAGAGAACAGGTTCGTCGTCTTCGGGTTTGCGGCCTGGGTTGGGTCAGGCAACACGACTCGGGCGTTCAGAGTAGCGTTGTAATGATCCAGAACTTCAGGCTTGCGAAGATCTGGGATGGTAAGAGCACGACAGAAACCTAAGGTGCAGAGCGGTGCCAGGACGAACAAGAATTGGAACAACATTGCGGCGTTGTTGTGACAGTGGACAATGGATCTCGGTCCGAAGATGAGGTCAGTCAACAGAGGACGTCGTGACTAGATGTTTAGACGACCCAGGGGAGCTTGGGACAGAAGTTAGCAATCCTGCACATTACCCTACTTTCAACTTTGTTTCCTACCTCGAGGGTGTACTTCCATTTCATCTCCATAATTTCTGCGCTACTGGACACGCGTCTGACTCTGTCTACCTGATTGCCTTGTTGCCATGCTGACACTGAGCGCAGATGGAGGAATCATCACGACCAATTCGATATGCATCACGCAAACCTCGCCAAAGCTGCCATCCTGCAGCCTGGCACAGTGCAATTCGGGCCCCCTATGCGGTCAGATCAGGTTGGCCCCGTTTCGGAAGGTGTAAGGTTTGCGCAAATTGCATCCTTCACCCCCGCGTACAGTTCAAATCCTTCATGCTCCGTAAGAGGGCTCATCACCCGAGGAAAGAAAATAATTCCCATATCTATTGATTACGTCAGATCGGATTGGTCCTGTTTCAAACATGCTGTAAGCAATTACCCAGCTAGCCTTGCTCTAGCCTTGCGCTTGTGTGGATTCTGAGCAATTTACATCTCGTAGCTCACAGCCTCGCATGCCGTACAGCCGTGATAATCCGTCGTGGCGAGAGGATGATGGTATGTAGTTGAGAAGTATCGGATACATCATGCCTTTATTCTCTTCGTTTGGCCATTGCCCAATCAGGCTATCCGCCTGGAGTTCCGATCGTGGTTGTCAGTTGAGAGGTGCGCTGTTCGCCATCCACATATAGAAGAAGGTCGTTTGGCACTTGGCTCACAAATCACAGTGCACACCTTTCTCACTTTCGCATTCACACTCCCATGCATGGGACGAACCACGATGGCGCCTCTCGTCTCACTCGCCCTTGCTTGGCTTGTCAATAGCGCTTTCGCACTGAGCCCGGCGGTCCATGCCGTCGCCAGCCAGTCTCTGGAAGCGTTGATGGCTGATACCCTCATCGCCACGCGTCCCGCAGCGGCCACAGCCACACCGGATCTGAGCGCAATCAAGGCCTCCGTGTTGGCCGGTAACTACACTCCCAAGGGCAACCCAAAGACGGCTCGGAGCTGTCCACAGCCCTGTGTCGCAGACACCAAAAACTGGTTTGTATACCACAGCCTTGACCGCCTTGCCGCTTGCAATGGCACCATGCTCCTCGACTTTGCCTTGTTTCAATCAATTAGTGAACTTGGCTCACCCACCAGTGTTGCTGCTTGCGTGGCGAATCTGGACACAGCAACGTCGTCTTCCGACAAAGCATCATGTCCCCAGCACAATGGTGTTTCGCAGAAGGATGTGACAGCATCACTAGAACTTCGCTCCTCTTCCGCATCATTCGCATCATCCTCGACGGCAGTGAACGACGCTGTAGATGCTTTGACACAGCTCCAGGCATTCTCGACACTGTCGGGTGCTAGCTGCAACGATACCATCAACTTCGCCGTCTCTGGAACGGTCGCCATTGGAGTGTATGCGGGCGCCAAGCTGACCAGTCAGGCGCTTGTCTCCTCCGTTCTTGGCCAGCTCACCACATACCTACAGAGCCAATCGCGGATGCCGCAAGAGCTCCTGGTTCAGCTCTGCGACAATTACTCAGCTCGATACTCCCTGGGCATCTACATAACCACCAGCTCGGACCTTTCCTCTGCTCAAGTGGCGGTGCAGTCGTGGAAGAGAAACACCTGCGTCACCAGCCTCGACGGCGAAGTCGACGCTAAATGGCTTGAAATCTCCTACCAAACCCCGTCGCTCTTGGGTAGCAACTCGACTTCATTGAGCAATACTAGCACCATACTTGGCACGGACTCCTCGACATTGGCCAGCAGATCTTCGTCCTCTTCACGTGTCGATGGCAAGCTGGACGCGAGGGACACAGATTGCACAACTGTACAGGCTGTCTCAGGAGACTCGTGCGCCTCACTTGCGGCCGAGTGTGGCATCACGGCGGCCGAATTTACCGAATATAACCCAAGTTCGACCTTATGCTCCTCCCTTGTTGCGGGTGAGCATGTATGTTGCAGTGCCGGGACTTTGCCCGATTATTCGCCGAGTCCCTACGAAAACGGTACCTGCTATACTTATCTCGTCCAGGCCGGAGATTCCTGTTCATCTCTCGCTGCAGCCTACGATATCACCAGCGATGACATCGAAACGTGGAATGAAGGTACATGGGGCTGGTACGGCTGCTCTGACCTCCTCGCTGGATATACGATATGTCTGAGCTCTGGGTATGCACCTCAGCCTGCGAATGTGCCTAACGCTGTATGTGGCCCTCAAGTCAACGGCACGGCTATTCTTCCGGGAGGCACAAACTTTTCAACTATCAATGAGTGCCCATTGAACGCCTGCTGTGATATCTGGGGTGAATGTGGAACGACAGCTGATTTCTGCACTATCTCGGAGTCTGGCACCGGAGCCCCAGGTACAGCAGCCCCCGGCCAGAATGGGTGTATATCCAACTGTGGTACCGAGATTGTTGTTTCTTCTGCACCGGCTTCGACTTATGCTATCGCCTACTTTGAGGGATTTGATTTGACGCGGCCTTGCTTGAAGCCAACGGTCAACCAAGTCAATACGACCGCTTATACCCACATTCATCTGGCGTTCGCTACTCTAAATGCTGATTTTTCCGTCAACACTTCGGAAATTAGCGCCCAACTGCCATTTCTTCAGGCCATGGACTCGGTCAAGCGTGTTGTTTCTTTCGGAGGCTGGGCGTTTTGCACGGATCCCGATACTTACTCGATAATGAGGGATGCAGTCAGCACGACAGCTAACCTTCAGACCCTAGTTGCCAATATAGTAGACTTTGTCAGCGAATATGATCTTGATGGTATCGATTGGGACTGGTAAGTTGCTGTCCCTCTCCACCAACCGAACTAAAAAATTGATCAGGTTGCAGGGAGTACCCGGATGAGCCTGATATTCCCGGTATCCCAGCAGGCTCTCCTGAGGACAGTGTAGGATACTTTCTTTTGCTCTACTTGTTGAAGGAGGCCCTACCCGCCGGGAAAACATTATCATTCACTGCACCTGCTTCTTTCTGGTATCTCCAATCGTTTGATGTCCTGGCAATGAGCGCATTTGTCGACTACATTGTCTTCATGACCTACGACTTGCATGGACAGTGGGACTATGGAAGTGCAAATTCGGACCCGGGCTGTTCGGGCGGGAATTGCCTTCGCTCCCACGTCAACCTGACGGAGACAATCAATGCTCTATCTATGATCACCAAGGCGGGCGTGCCCTCTAGTATGGTCGCTGTTGGAGTTACAAGCTACGGGCGAGCTTTCGAGATGACAGAGGCAGGCTGCTGGACCGAGATGTGTGAATATGTCGGGCCAGACTCCGGGGCTGAGCCTGGCATCTGCACGGGAGTAGCAGGATATCTCGCTGACTATGAGATCAACCTGGTTGCTTCCGAGAACCCCTCGGTCGAGTTGCTTTGGGACTCGGCCTCTTATTCTGATATCATGGTCTGGAATCAGACCCAGTGGGTTGCCTACATGAACGCCACCAATAAGGCAGTGCGCGAAGCTCTATACGATGCTCTGGGTTTCTTGGGAACTGCCGACTGGGCTGTCGACTTGGCAGTCCCAGGTACAGACGGTCTGCTGGGCGACTCATTGTCGTCGTCATCGCTCTCTTCTGCCAACGAAACCATCTACGTCAATCCGGACATCTGGGGCTCAGCAACACCCGTGGTTACCGCGTTACCGGGCGTGACGCTGATCTGGCCACCAATGCCGTTGTCTTCCACCACTACAATCACATTTGACCCTTGGACCACCACCGTCAGTTACTCCAGCCTGACGACAACCACGACGACAGCCACAGATGGCACGATTTCGACGGTCCCGTGGTTTGTGTATGTATCGTACTTAACGGTTCTGACTATCCCTCCTGGTAAGTTCTCGTGTCCTTACTATCTGCGCGAACATCCTCGGTTCGTATCCCGCATAGGTGGTTGAGCTACTGACCAAGTCCGTCAATCACTAGTAACGACAACCGCTATTCCCGTCTGGGGTGTGACTTTGCCCACGGGTTCTGACACCGAGGGAACCTTTGCACTCACCAGCTCGGTCCAGCCGGAACCCTTCACCATCACTCTCTATCCGTAAGCACATTGAGTTTCCAACCTTCGCAAATGGCAAACTAATGGTCTTATCCTTCTCAAGTACTATTGGTGGTACCACTTCCATCATTGACCCTTCGACAACCCTTACCAGCTCAACTACAGCAGCGATCGTCTGGGGCTCGATCACTTATTCACCGGCTCCCGAGACAGCAACTCTCGGAGAAAGCACGAGCGTCATTGGCGGCACCATTTTGCCGCCTGTAACCACCGTGGTCACGCCCAACCCTCATCCTACAACGGTACCCACGACAACCGATCCTGTGGTGAATCCCAAGACCCCAAAATGGACATCTGGCAAGCCGCCGGCTCCCACCGCCACCCCTGGCTGTGTGGGTTGCGGCCTTTCTTGTATGCTAATCTTCCATTATTTGATTCTATACTTCTTCATCTCGCCGTTCGATAATTCCACGTGAGAATCCATGTGCGCCGGAATGAGGTAGCTGATGACATCCCTAATTTGGCAGGTACCTTCTTCTGTGACTCCGGCTGCCCATTCTGTCCTCCGGACCTCTTCGGCACTGACGGTGGCGGTGGCGGCGGCGGTGACCCAGACGACGGCGAGTCATCATCATCATCCGAGAGCTCAACCAGCGAGGAGTACTCCGGGACCATCTACTACGCGACGGCGCTCGATGACACGATGCCCGTGACTTACGACGCCATGTCGGAACTATCGTCCATCTCGAGCGCCGAGTCGACATCCTGGGACGTGCTATTCGGAACCTCGACAACCACTAACACTTCTTTTACGACGACCGCTCGCCGCCTATGAGTTTGAGATCTACAACATCGACGGCTGGGCGACGGACGGTGGTGAGTCTCTGCACACGCAGGAGGATGGCTGCGGAGCGTTGACGGGCTAGGATTGGGAGCCCGCGACAGACTCCTCGTACGCCAAGGCTTATTTCTATTTGCCCTTCTTCATCAAGGACGGCTGCGTCGAGCGCGCCATCGTACCGGCCGGCGGACCCAAGATCTCGTGCCAAGGCGGAGGGTTTGCGGACAAGCGGCGAGACCTGGAAGCGCGGGAGCAGACAGCGGAGGTTGCCACGTACAAGGTGCCGACCGAGGAACTGATCGAGCAGATGTCGAGTCTATATGGGCCAGCGTCATCGGTCTCGCACCCATACACCCAGGCTGTGTGGTCGTTGGCAATGGCGTTATTTACAATCACAAGTATAGCCTAAGCCTATAGTGCCCTCACTGCCAATAATAGAAGCTAATAGAGGAAGGGGCCAGTAAGGGGTACATATCAATCCTAGAACAGATGATAATAAGTCAGTTTCGAAGCGAGAGCCTCTTAGAGATTTAGGCGGCAAAGAACAGCCGGGCATAGAAATAAGCTTTTTGTTGACTGGCCAGTCAGAGGGGCATAGCTAGGGGTAGATAAGAGGGACTGGAAGGCCATATGCCCTCCGTTCCTGCACGGCTGATCTTCAGCCTTCTTCAAATAAACAACTACTTATGACCCCTACATTTATGTGTGTATTTTGATCGTTCGAATGATTGGAGACTTATCGACACTATCCATTATTCAGCGACGTAAGTGAGCTTGGCCCCAGAAGGAAGAACGACCAGAAGGAGGAGCGACCGTAGGGTGCTTGGTGAGGGCCGGCGCCTTTTTTTTTTTGGTCGTTTTTTTTTTCGTTATTAGGTGTTCTATGGCTTTCCAGTATCTTTTTTTTAATATCTAAGTTTTGCAAATAATATAGTAAATTCCTTTTTTTTTTCTTTTTTTTTTTCCCCTCCCCCTTCTATAAAGCTGATTATATAAGCTGTTCCTGGTATATTCCCCCTACCCCCCTTTCTAGATACAGCTTACATGGCCAAAATAGCATATATTTTCCGGTCTGAGTCTTATGCTATACAAGAGGGATCCACTGTATTCCGTCCAGTGTACGTACTCAGTACCTACAAGTATCTCCCATCGCAGTACCTACCCCGCTCCATTCCAGCTTGATAAATTCGGCGTGCAAGACGAGGCTATCTCACCACTCAATCCAAATACAACAAGGAAATAATTTCACGGGAGGTTGTCGCTCCTCGAGTCTCAGGATGAGTACAAACATTTTCGAAACTGGGGCAGGCGAAATATGTCACCTCATTCTTGACCAAGTACGACGCTTTTTCTCATCAGCCTAATTTGCACATCCCGATTCCCACACCTGTACTTGATCTCACGCACTGACAAAAAGAAAAAATAAGATAGATAGCCTCAAAGACCTCTGCAGTTTTTGCCTAACGTCGCGCGCCTGTTTCGCCATGACCCTCTCCCATCTGTATGAGGTCGTTCCGCTAGCCGCGCGGCCAACGGAGTTCATGGACAGTACACCTCCGCTGGTATTCGCGCACTCCCTGTCGTCCAGACTGCTGGACTCCAAGAACGAAGTGCTCCGGCGTGCAGTGCACGAGCTTGAATTTGGGCTGTTCAGCCCAGAAGATGTCGATGACATGGAGACGCGCCTGCTGTCTCTTGTCGATTCTCTTCCCAATCTGCAGCGTGTCAAGTAAGCAAGCACATGGCGCTGGGACATCAAATCTACCGGTAATTATAACCGCGAAGTGTGATGCTAATTGGTATTCATTTTTGCCGCCACAGGATTAGAGGTCGGTTGACCCCGAAGGCGTTAGAGACTCTTGCTGGGCATCAGAAACGAATATCGCTCTTTCTACTCGGCGAGGACGGTCAGCGACAAGTCGAGGACCATATGCAGATGCGCAACGTTGTCGCTCTCGCGGCCACAGTGAATCCCTACGACCGGACCAATGGACCGAACAGAAGGGTTCTAGGCGTCCAGAAGCTCCTATTCGCCTGCCCTGCTCTGCTCTCGTTTTCGCTCGAATTTGCCCCAGATCTCAGCTCAGATATGGGCATACCTGAAGTCCTCCCGACTCTTTCCTTTTCGCTTGCTGACACCAAGGCGAACTTTCCGCCGCTGGAAGAGCTGTCACTTATCGGATATCAGATGAGCCAAGACGAGTCAGAGCATTGGAAAAAGAAGTTCCAGTGGTCGAGCTTGAAGTCCCTCACACTGGGCCCTCCAAACATGGTGGCCTTCTTGAGCCAGACCACAGGCTGCGCCTTATTCTTAAAGACCCTCGAGGTGAAGCGATGGTCGGATGAGGAGACAAGAAGCGACTGCCCGCCGCTGCAGTGGTTTCTGATGGCTTTCACCACGCTCGAGAGCCTAGTCGTTAAGGGATATCACGTGCCACTAGAAGCGGTCGCGAATCATTCAAGCTTGAAGTGTCTATGCATTCATTCGTTTGAGCCTGTGCATAGCGTAACCACCGCTTATCTGAGGCCGACTTACGGTGTCGAGCAGCTCAAGGAGCTTGAAGAGAGGTGTCCACATCTTGAGGAGTTGGAGCTTGACTCGAATAGCAGAGAGGTAAGCAAAGGCACCTATTCAAGAGGAATACGGGATTTTTAATGTGAAAATAATCAAGGAGGCCGCGCGCGTTCTCGAATCCATCACCCAAAGGTTCAGAAGCCTCCGAAGATTGACCCTCCATCTCGCGCTCGACCTGAAAGGCAAGGCTGCCAATGCGATCCCACCGATGGTGCCAGAGAGCAACGCGTACGTCAATCCCGTCTTGACAGAGGACTATGCCGGGGAGATCGGGCAGCCATTCTTCGCGTGCCGGCGGCAGCGGCTGCCGTCCTCGAGACTTGGCTTGCTCGTCTTGAAGACGGGAGAGCCTCTTCGTACTCTCTCCGACTATGAGTCCATCAATATGGCATATGAGCGGAAGTACACGGATACGATTGAAGTCCATAGACCCCTCGACGTTGAAAGGATGCCTGACGTCGTGACATTGGCTAGAGATCCTTGGTCTTGCTTCTGACGTGATGCGCAGGCTAGAATTGGAGGGCGACTGGGGAGAAGCGATCGCATGATCCTATAGATCCCAAGTATCTTTGTTCTTACTATCAAATGAGAAAATTGAACTTGCATGCGTCACAGTTTGCGGCCTAATATAACTGACGCTTGTAATTAACCCTTCTAGCAAAAGGCACCCGGGGGCTCCTTAACTATTGAAGAACCCCTTGGAACCTGTTATATCATGCTTGGCCTCCCTGCGTTGGGCCTCTCGACACGGTGTGGTGTTTCCTTGGGTGGGAATGACTATCTGTTTGGTGGTCCCTTCTGCTCTCCCACAGTAATGAAGGCATTTCCAGTCACTTACTGCGCACTACGCTGACTTTGTTCGAAAGCAACACACAGTATAGACTATTGATAGTTTCCTCGCCATATTAAGACGAAGATCAATGTGGTTGAAGGAGTTGAGAATCGACCATTTTAGATTGACTAAACTAGACTGGAAGATAGGCGTACGAAACCTTTAATGCTGTCTCAGCCCGCGATTCGGCTGCGTACTCTAGCGCCTGCTGCCCAATCAATTCTGCCCCAGGTATATGGTTCGGACCCGAGACCGTAAACGTCGAAACGATATATCCTACTTTAGGTAAGCGAACGCGGCTTCGAGCGCATGTGAAAGGGTTCGCGTTAAAACTTGTACTTGTAGAGGTATAGCAGGTATGTAGGTGCTAGCATATATACGCGTTCAGGCTACCTGAAGGTCGACGCAGTTAACTCGATCTAGTACTAGACCGCAAGAGCGCAGTAGCTGGAATTCACTCAATCCAGATAGCACGAGATAATTGCTCCCTTTACGAGATTATAGGTGTTATGATACCCAGCATAGAGCAATATATCAGTCTATAAATACAAAGCCATGACACACCATATGTGCCTCTTCTCCTACGTTTAACAACATCCGATACCTCAAAGCCTCACACTGTCAAACAATATTACTCTACTTCTATTGGTTCGCTCATCGCGAAAATGCCTGCCACTGTAGAGAATTTCAGCATCGCGGCTCTGAAGGAGACGCTCGCGCCAGACCAGGTACTTGAGCCATCGAGTGAAGCCTATTCAAAAGCCGGTAAGTGCTATCACCAAATGAAGCATAACAATGAATTTGTTTTATAGAATTCCAAATGCGCAGAGCTCTATAGCTAATAGAACCACGCAGTATTCATCGGAAACCTGAATTACCGCATGACCATGCCGGCTGTTGTTGTCCAGGCAAGATCTGTCGAAGACGTACAAGCCACAGTAGTCTTTGCCAAGGAGAATAAAGCCCGCCTTACCGTCAAGAATGGCGGACACTCTTACATGGGCTACTGTTTGAACGAGGGTGGAATCGTTCTCGACGTCAGCCCCATGAAAGGGTGCTACATCAACTCGGAAGCAAATACCATCACCATGCAAGCTGGCCTCGTCTGGAAGGATGTCTACTACAAGCACCTCAAAGACCCTCGCACTATAGTGATCGGCGGGCAGTGTCCAACTGTTGGCGTCAGCGGATTTACTCTGGGCGGGGGGCTCAGCCCATTTTCTCGCAGCTACGGCCTCGCCTGCGACAACGTCCTTTCCATGACTATTGTGACCCATGACGGCGAGATCGTCACTGTCTCTGACAAGGATGAAGATGAAGAGAAACGAGACCTCTTCTGGGCTCTCAGAGGCGGCGGGGGCGGCAATTTCGGTGTCACAGTGAACATGACTTGCCGTCTGCACAAGCTGAACGACCTTGACGGGAACATCGTCTCTGGGAACATCACCTGGAACCTCCCACAGCAGCAAAAAGAATTCAATGACATGATGGAGAAGTTCAACACGATCCCTTGTCCCGAAGAGCTTACGGCTGACGCTTTGTGGACCCACGGGAGCAAGAAGCAACTCACCGGCGGGATGACGATCATCTACAATGGCAGCTGGGACGCGGCTCAGAAGGCTCTGTCGTATCTGCTAGCATACAAGCCAGCGAGCATCAAACTAAACGCTGGCAAGTGGACTGAAAAGGTGCACCAGGACGAGGGCTGGGACCCCTTCAGCCAGGTATATCACCATCATGCGTCCTTCATTTTTGCCGAGGGCGCCATCAACCGAGAGGTCAACTCTAAGATCTCGGCACTCGTCGCCGAGGCAGTGAAGATCTTGGGTATCACGGACGAGAATGGAGCTAATGATCCAAAGTGCCACGTATTGTGGGACCACATCGGCGGAGCCACCACTGCGGTGGGCGCTGAGGATACCGCTTTTTATTGGAGGCAAGGACACTATGTGTGTACGATCAAGGTGCAGTGGACGGATCCGTTGGCCAAGAATCAGATGATGGAATTCATTGCCAAGTGCAAGACCACACTGTTGCCGTACGCAATCGAGAAGAAGGCGGCATATCTCAACTATATAGACGGCACTGTTCCCGACTGGCAGGAGGCGTACTACGGACGGAACTACACACGTCTCCAGAAGGTCAAGACTCGTTGGGATCCGGACAACTTCTTCTTCAACATGCAGTCCATCCGCCCGCTCGAGGACGGCAGCAAGGATCGCGAGATACATGGCGTGCTTCCCGTGCCGAGCGAAGAGGAGATTCTCGACCTGCCCCAAGTCAAGAAGGTGGAACAGTGGTGGGATCGGTATGCCTCTCTTGCCACGCCCGACTTGCTGGGCTCTCCAAAGACCGAGGCCGAGGTCTTCAAGAGAGACTGTGCGATCCGATGCGCCATTTTGGAGGGTCGCGATCCGTCATCACAGGTGTTAGGATCTGAGGAACGAGGCGGCAGCGAGAAGGGACCTGTGCGAATTGAGCACAGGGAGTTAAAGGTTGCCGACGATGTCAAAAACCCACGAATTATATCAACCATCGTTTCTGTTTAGTGAAAGAAAATCAGGCCGGAATCCATGTAGCTTATATGAAATGTTTTGGACGGAGCTAGATAACCCAGCTCTCCCTAGGTATCTTGGCCTGAGGTCTTTCTCACACCTGTTCGTGCGTTTCAAGGTCTACAGCTCTGTGCGCCGAATGGGCAAGTGAATGACGTGCAATCACGCAAAAAATTTCCTGTATACTAAAAAGCTGCAGGGGCCCGAGGCCGGACAGAGTGATTTAATGTCGAGTCTAATACTAGCACATTAACATGACTGGTGGGAGATGTAGGTCTTGGTACGAACTGGCCGAGTGGCATAATTACTGTAGTTAAACAGAGAATAGAGAATTGAAAACGGAATACAACGGATGTTGGAACGCGAACCTCCCCCCCTTCGAAACTCATTGTGGGCGTATGTGCCAGTGATGAATATTGCAGCCATGATATGCCATTCTTTTTCCCACGCTGCCATTGATCTTGTTTCACCCCTCAGAGACCAGAAATAGTCCCTTATTCTCTCGCTTTGATCTATCACCGTCCGTTCTGAGTAGTGGTACCTCAAGCAGTGACTTGGCTGCTGGATTTGTCATCGAGAGGCCACACAGCAACTTGTGTGCTTGTGAAGTTGTACAAACTGACGCTGCCGTTGACAGTTAAAAGAAATGTCCGATGAGTGGAGGTTTGCTGCTGGCGAGATTAACGGGAGCAGCACGGACGCCGCTGACGAAGTTGCAGGAGGTGACGGGGAGATCAGCGTGATCGAGAACCGCAGAACAGGGTTAGAAAAAGGCAGTCTCTTACTACACAGGACCAGCTTCACAAGCTATGCCTTCAAGTGTGGTACCTGCCTCCCGAGTTAACTCGAAGAGTCGAGGGATCGTCCGTGATCAAGTCCGCAGATTGGTGAGGGTCGGTGCCCAGTTGTCTGTCTTCTTTGACTCCGAGGGCGTCACCCTCGAGTTCATGTTTATGTTCATTAATTACTAACATTACTGTCTAATATCTATATTATCATGCCTCCCTAGTGAGGTAGCCTTTTTCATCAACGCCATAGCCCAATGCAACTCTCGATCTTCATGTGACATCACCCGCTTGCCTCTCACTCGACTCGGACAATATTCAGCAGAGCTGCCACCATCCGCGCTCAACAGGCTTGGCACGCATCCTCGGGACAATACCCATGATTGCAAGAATAGCTGCACAAGCCGTCGTAGCCATCACTCTCCCCGTCAAGCGGGCATCCATCCTCGCCCGTGATAGCCGGCGCCGTGTTCTGCGCGCCCGTGGCCGTACACGTGCACACGCCGTCGGGGCAGTAGCCGTACTTGCAGGTGAACTCGCACAGCTCCTCAAAGTTGCTCGCTAGGCCGTCAGCCGCTGTGCCGGCCGTGCAGACGGCCGTCGCCGTGGCGCTCGGGGCCGCCGAGGTCGACGTCGCGGTGGAGTTGGGCGAGGTGACGTTGCACATGTCGCGGATCCAGGCGCCCCCGTCCGCCGAGTACAGGTCGAAGTAGTCGGTGTGATACGCTTCGACGTACGGCGTTCCGTCGCTGTAGGCGCAAATTTGGTCCGTGTCGTGGCAGTAGGAGCGCAGGACGGAGGAGAAGGTGTTGAGGCCGGCGAATGCTTCGCGAGAAACGTGGTCAGTCCAGTGCCTATCTTGGTGATGAATTTTCGTGCAAGGCTACTCACATGAGGCATTAAGCGAGCGCGGGTACGCGCTGTCGTAGGCAGACCCATTGAGGACGTTGTACGACTGATTCGCCACGTGCCGACCATCGCCCCAGAGCGTAGCGGCGCAGATCATGTTCCCCGGCGCGGCCGTCACGTCCAGGCCGGCGGTCCCCGAGCCGCAGGTGCCGCCGCCCAGCACGTCGCCCATGACGACGGCGCCCTCGCTGAAGCCGCTAACGACGAGCTTCGTATCCGGGCACCGCTCGTTGTACGCCGTGATCTGCGACACCCCGGTCGCGCGCCCAAGCTCGATGCCCGTGCAGTCCTGGGCACTCAGCGAGATGGTCGTGTTGTAGACCACGTCCTCGTAGTCGCACCCCGTGGTCGCGTCCTGGCCCGCGCAGATGACATCGACCAGCGACAGCTGGTATTCGTACTCGTAGCTCTCGCCGTAGCCGCGGATGAGGAAGACATGCAGCGATGTGCACGACGACGAGCCCGTGGATTGCCGTGCGGCTAGGGGGGTTGTGGATGATGTGCCGACCGCGAGGGCCCAGAGGGCGAGGAAGGAGACGTAGGACGGCATACTGCCAGGGTGGTAGATGGCGAGGACCAAAGTGTTGAGCAACGTCGGGTGCCAAAAGATGCTGTTCGCAAACCGATGCTTCCGTGGACTGCCAGTACTTAAGACAACCAGCGCGCCGATTCAACCTGCCTTCGAAAGCTGTACTCGGACTCCTGATCCCGGGATTCCCGACTATGTCCTCGCCCGAGGTAATCTCTTTCTAAGGTTTGCCGTGACCCTGCAATGGCTTGCATCTCGTGTCTCCGTAGAATTTCCCTGCCCATCTAGGCAACCTCAACTTTAGAATCCTCCGACCCACATACTAAGATGAAGATTAGGCAGGGTAAGCCGGTAGCGCTGATTCCAGGACCGCGGAAGAGCCCGAAAAGGAATATCCCTTCGGAGGCGTGGCCATGTTCATCATCTTTTCTGAACGCTGACTATCTGCACATTGCATGAAAAGAAATTGGAAAGTCAGCGAACGCCATGGCGCGTTCCTTTTATTGTGGATCGCTTGATGCGGCTCAGATTGTTTAAGATTGCTTATTGCTATTAGAGCCGCATTGCTGACCCGACGCATCCACACACCCACACCCGAGCACCCGAGCAGCCGAGATCCCAGACGAGTGTCCGAGTTATATTGCACCGCTCGGTCCGATGGCTGGCGCGGGCCCCCATTGTTTGGTCAAGATGGTTGGCGAAGATTAGGTAATTTGGTCCATTTTGTGTAGTCAAAATGGCGGGCGCAGGCTAGACAAAATAGACAAAATAGGACCTGCTCGATAAAACGGGAACTGGGCGATATACACCGAAAACTTGGCGACAGAAAATGAAAAATACGCATCGGGGTTAATAAACCACAGTACTGCGTATGTCGTTGAAGCAAGGATGCCGTATTGGCAAGATCCTCCACCCCCCACCCCCCCACGCATATCTCCGCCCTGCTTTTCGGATTTCCCGTGATGTGAAAGATGAACACCTCCCTCACTCTTCTTATATACATTGAAATTGTTTCACCTAAAGCTACACAATACTTGTCAATGTGTTTTGCTTTCCCGTGCGACCTATAACCCTTAACCCACTCATAAGTACGTGCATAATGTAATCTGGCTGCAGTTGCGGGTACCTGGAAGCCAGCGTTAGAGCTGAAGAGCAACTTTACTGTAGTATAAGTCATCTGACAAACCTCATCGTGGGTTTTCGGAAAACATCTGCAAGAAAAACGACTCCAACGTGGTCTTCATCAACAAAGAGTACAAGAACCTGTTCTGCCTAAAGAAGGCCTTGATCGACCGTGATGGGAGAGCAGCAGTCATAGGGCGAGGCCAGAGACGGTTGATACACCTGGGGTGCCATCTTATGGTCCATGGCGTGCACCCAGGATTCGATTCTCGCATCTAGCAGCACACACAAAGTTCATCACGAATACGTTCGGTGCGACCAGGTCACATTTGTGACGAAATCATTTTACTGACCCATGCATGGACATATAGACACTCTGCCTATATTCCTTGTGACGCCGTAAAAACATTGTCTCCTGCCCTGGACCGGGGCTTTCGCGCGTGACGTACGCCCACAGGGGCTACCACAAACCATCCAAGACGCCATTGTCGTGGCGGAGGCCGTCAATATTGACTACCTCTGGGTGGACACTCCATGTATACCCCAAGACGATACCGAGATAAAACAACAGATCATGCAGCAGATGCATCTCGTCTACAGCAACGCTGCATTGAATATTGTAGTCGCAGCCGGTACAAACGCAAACGCAGGCCTACCAATTATGCAGTACGGCACCCGCGATAGGCAACAAACGGCTTGGAGGATCAACGTGCGACATTCCCTCGGTGTAGATCTAGAACCCGGGGACGGGCTCGGCAGCGGCTTTCAGTCGTCCACTCGGCGGACGCGAGCGTGGACATACAAGGAGGACTTGTTCTCATCGCGCATGCTGGTCTTCACGGAGGAGCATGGCTATTGGCACTGTCCGCAAACATAGCCTGGTGGGTGGCGAGAGGACACGGTCGCCGAAATAACAGACGCCCAGTACATCAGAGATGATTTGCGCGTCGGTGTCATGTCCGCCCTAGTCTACGGCAGAGGACGAAACGACGGTGGCGAGCATTTCGACGTGGTGTCCAACAATAATTCCTACAATCCCGGCGCATGGCAAACCAATACTCGTGCAGAGAACTCACCAAGCCGTATGATGCGCTCAACGCTTTCTTGAGTATCGAGAGTGCTCTCAAGGAGGGTTACTTGGAATTCGTTTGGGGCATGCCCGAGCGGGATATCGCACATGGCTTGTGTTGGAATTTCGCGGGATCCGTCGCAAGCTCCTCGGGTCACAAGAGACGCGACCATGCATCCGGCTCCTCTCGAACTGTGGCCTTTCCCAGTTGATCTTGGACGAACTGGCGACTTCCGGTCACTTGAACTCACGTTGCTCACTGTAAACGGGGCAGTGGTGTATGGAGTCTCCAATTCCGACGAGGCGCAGGTGTCTTTCAGCGATGCGCCAAGTTCTTCCGTCTCGATCATCATGGAAAACAGGTTGAAATCCAGGAAGATCCTGAACACATCATGGAATGCGAAGACAGAGATCTGAATTCAGACAGCCTGATGATGCAGAATGACACGGCCGGAGAGAGCACCATGTTGTCCTCTGTGAACGTCCTAAAGTGCTACACTCGGGTCGCTTCGCTCGTCATCAACTGTCTCGAACACCGGCATGCCAGAGACCTGCAAGGCTGCGTCCAAACGCTGTCATTCGGCGCACTATCTCTTAGCACCATTTTTACACACCTCTTCAAGGTTACTTACTCATGTGTCCTACGACGAGTCCACCATTCGACTACAATTAGGCCGTGAATAATATGCAATTACCAGTGCGGGTTCTTCAGAATATTAATCAAGTCTCGATATAAAATATCTCTTGCTATTCGTTACTGCCCGCCACTTATCGTACGCCTGAATACGATCTCGAAATTCCAGATGCCGGGGATATAGGGTTCCTTAAGAAGGAGCTTGGACTACCTAGGTACGCAGACTTGATGTGATCCATGAATGGCTCTTCGTCGTAGGCAGGCCTATACCACTAAGGCCGCTCTATCATTAGCTCTTTATACGGACAGAGATCATCATTATAGAATAGCCGGATACATACCTACTATAGGCCGAAGGGTATGTATTCCTAAAGCCCCTGCTACGGTACCTCCTCAACCTATTATTCTAAAGAACCCATCTAGTGAATAAACTAAATTGCGTTTATGGCTATATATCAGCGCTAGGGTCCACCGGAAGTAGCAAAAACATTGCGATTAGAAATCCCTCTTTTTTTACGCTAACAGACTACTCTAAGATATATCATTCCTCTTCCTAAACTCTACCTTCCTCTCGGCTCTTTTAGTTGAATCTAATGGTACAGTCGGCCCACATCTGTTTGTAACAAGAGCGCATTGAACGTCTCTAGCAACTCCGGAGTCAGGTCATTTCTTTGCTTTAACACTTCTAATGGTGTGAGACCCTGTGCATTGAGGGTCGAGGACTGGAAGGAGCTGAGATTAACTTTGAAAAGAGCCTCCAAGGTTCTGATATCGCAGAAACGTGCAGCAGTGTGTAAAATTGTGCGACCGGAATCCGTCAAAATGTTGAAATCAGCGCCGGCACGCGAAAGAACTTGTACAATCTGACCAGCATTCACCCATATCGCTAGCGTTGCTGCCGTCTCACCAGCATTATCTCGCATCTCGATCTTAGCGTCATAAGCGATCAGTATTCGTACAACGTCCAGTTGCTTGGAGAGAACTGCGGCCATAAGTGGCGTTTTTCCATCGTTATCTTGTGTGCTGGGATCTACACCGGAAGACAGTAAGTACTCGACATTGGCGATTCTACCATTGGCACTTGCACAGTGCAACGGCGTCTGGAGGAAGATATCTTTCTTCTGTGGATCTGCACCAGCCTTGATCAGGGTAGCCGTACACGCAGCAGAAGTAGTCATGCAAGAAAAGTGTAAAGGCGCCCGTCCACCGCGGTCCTCGAGATTAGGATCTGCTCCTACATCCAGCAGTCGACTGAGCGAGGAAGAGTTGCCTACCCAGGCTCCCCAGTGTAGAGCAGAGCGTCCATGGATATCTGGAGTATCTATGTTGTCCTTTACCCCACTATCGAGGTACCTCTCAAGGGATATAGGGCAGATTCCCATGATAATCTGATGGACAAGGGAAAGATTGCGCTGTTCCAGATTGCGAGGCGGTGAAAAGATTTCCTTGATTAAGGCAGTCTTCTTTCTCTTGCATGGACACTCAAAGGACAAGTTCCAAGCCATATCTGCCGCAGAAGATGTCAAAGTGGTGTCATTTTCCTGATGTGGATCTGCACCCCAGGACAGGAGTAACTGGCAGACTTCGAGCTGATTCTGATTCAACGCGAATAACAGCGCATCCACGAAGCCAGTTCCTAATGGTATCATATCGACTGGGGCAGCTAGACCTTGGTGAAAAAGTTGTTGAATGCCATGGCAGTCACCCAGTTGGATGTACCTGAATAAGTCGGAGTCTGGGGACACCACCCTCGCCACCATTAGAGAAATCGAAAATGATGGACCATTGGCGATTCTTAGGCTGATTGCGTGCATCGAGGGCCAATGTGGAAGATAGTATGTACCATGTGAGTATGGCTTGGCATCTGTTATTGCAAGACTTGACATTGCATGGCTGCGGGAAAACGGGATTTCCACGAGTCCGAAACATTATGCTTCCGAATAGGTCCCAAGAAGATAGTATGGTTGAGACCCATTCAGAGTGACATCTGCACGAGCAGTGGGCGCTCGATCTGACTTGTGTGGCCTGGAAAGATCCGGACCTCAGATGATAGGATGAACCGTCACGGTCAGTCTCAAAAGCATCAGCCATACCACCGGAGCTAGCTGCCGCTTCTTGATTTGTGATGATTCTTGAGAGGAGAGCCTCTTGTCGATCGAATCGAATCTCAACGCTTGTACGCAATTCAATATGTTGAAGTCTGAGTTAAAGTCCACAACAATCAGTACTACGTCTTTAATAGGTTTACCACTTTTCAAGCAATGAAGTAAAAACTTGACTCACGAGGCTATTCGGGAAAGCTCTCCGTTGACCATTTCTCGAGATTCTCTGATTTTCTTCATATGAGACTCAATTTTGTTCCTGCTGGTGACCCAGCCCATTCGCCGTATCTGCTTTACCCCGTCACTGTGGCCTTTTGAATCTGATTTTACAAGATGTTTGTGAACTAGGGTATCCATTTGTTGCATAAGACCGGCATAGCGAAACAGAAGGGCTTGTAAGGAGCCTAAGTCCAAGGCGGGATTTTGGGAACCAATTGCGGCGAGAGTTGCTTGGAGTTGAGGAAGGATGCCTTTTGCCTCCGCAATTTCTAAACGAAGGATCCTCACTTCTTGAGGGGCCTCTCGGAAGTCCTTAAGCTTACATAATAGAGACAAGAGCCCATCTGCAGCCTGCCCGATGGCAATAGCACTCGCGATAACACTAAGAGGATCGGCCATAGTTTATTCTCCCAGTGCACCTCCGAAAGGTACGAACAAGTCACTGTATGGCACGTGTCAAAAATAGTATAGAATTCTCTACTGGGCAGAAATACAGAAGATAAAATACAAAACTTGAAGTTGGATATAGACTTGGAGCTGCGTTGGTCGCCTTGAATCAGATTCATTGCGGCTCGGGTGGGTCGAGGTGCATATATCAAGGCAAAGTAGCTGGGCGGTAATCAACTCGTTCATTACCCCTACAGACGCATAAATAGATGAAAGGGTCACACGAATACATTCAGTGGTCGGTTGTTTCAGTACACACGTGGTGGTTTGGAGCTGAAAAGGCACCTGGCGCCACTGATGCTGGTATGTGTGGAAAGGGCTGAAAATGCAAGGAGGCACTGGCACAAGCTCAGCTGATATAGTTTTCACTAATCCTTTGGGTTAGAATTCCAGCAAGTCGAAACCACAGAGGCAGTGGCACAACTTTCAGTAGTGCTGTTTTCGCTGCATGGCTGAGAGGATGGCGTTGGAAAGGGCTTGACCGCCGATTGGGATGTCCATCAAATGCAGGCGCCAGTCAGTCTTTCCCGGACTATAAGGTTACACAGCTTCCAATAGTGCTGATACATCTGCATGATGGGTAGGCGGGCGCAGATGGAAGGGGGGGGGGGCCGCTAGCACTAGCTTGGCTGACATGGCAATATCATCTTTGCTTTCGTGGAACTAGCTACCCTATAAGGAGACGCGTTGGCTCAGCAAGCGTGGCGCCACAAGCCCAGGAACATTGACCGCTGGCTTTCAACAGAGATGACTTCCGAGGCGATGTTCTTGGAACTCAATCTTTCCAGAAGCCAACCACCTCAGTCACAATCTCCTTGGCTTTGGTGATGACCACCTCGTGGCCAGCATCCATGATGATGAACTCGACCAAGTCATCTCCTAATACAGCTCGGGCATTCGCTTGCAGCTCCTTCGCATGGATTACAGAGTCCGTAGCCCCAAGAATGAGCAGTACTTTACCACCACGCAGCCCTTCCTGGGCATTTTGCTCCTTCATACGCAGTGCCCTCGCTGCAGCGGACCACAATGCCTCCTGTCCATAGATGGGTGCATAGCGTATACTGCTCATGAAAGCGGTAATGAATCCTTGGTGGCTGGCAACTTGTCGAGCCATGGATGTTGCGACGGTCACTCCGGGCAGACGCCTGGATAGAGGAGCATGGTCATAGATTGTTCCTCCCGTGATGTCACTATCGCCCTTTTTCACGTCCGCAGGGTCCGACGCAGGCCAAATGTTCGTTTGCTCGTGGAGAGTTGATGCGGTTGACGCTCCTGAGACGGCACATATACGTCTTTCAACCAAACGCCTGAGGAGGAATTCTGGAAGAATCCCAACAGAGTAGAGAAGCCTATGTTTCCAGTTGATGTGATCTTCTCTGATCAAACCACAAGGTGCGACCAATGTCAAGGACTTCAGAGAAATCGAGAAGTAGCGCGCAAACACAACGGACAGTGCGCCGCCGAAGGAGTACCCAAGCAAGTGAAATGCATCTTTGCCCGTCCAGCAAAGAGGAGATGATGCAAGGACAAGAAGAATCTGAGTAATGTATAAGGAACCATCGTGCTTCTGGTTAATCGGGGTGTCGGACAAGCCACGTCCAAATAAATCTGTATGTATTAGTACTGTGATGTATGGCGTATTCCAGAGCCCTGGAGATTCAAGGGTGACTTCAAGTGAATGAGTCCCACAAAGCAATAATTACTGGAGCATCTAGTGTAAAATGCTCACCAAATGCCATAACTCGATATCCTCGAGCTACAAACTCCTCAAACATGTTGCTCAAACTCAAAACTGGGGTGGCAATCCCGGGGAGAAGCAGTACCTTCTCCCCAGTCTCTTGGCCCCATTCAAAAACTTGAATACACGCGTAGGGAGTGTCAACAACTCGTCCGCCAGGTAATGTGTCTCGAGGATAAGGGTCTTCCAGAATTTGTGTTCGACATGCTTCCTCAGGGGACATTCGTGGACAGGTCACACGACTTTCCTGTTGAAAGAATGCCTGCCATTCCCTGCCCAGTATCGTCCAGCTGTCGGCAAGCCGAGCAGGCCATATCCTAAAGAAACACGCGGTAATAATTGATCGCCAAGCCATGCCGGACTTTTTGGTTAAAGTGTACTGTGACGCACAAGATTCGTATCGCTCATTGAAAGGCTAGTCGAATCGCGAAACAAAGCAAGGTAGCTAGAGATCGCGAATTCAAAGCGTCGCTATTTTATACGCGAGGTCAATAATCAGGGTTGGCGTATCGTGACGCAAGCACAACCCTCTTCTTAGTGCTGCTATTGATTGATTAGGTACCTAGGTAGATGGACCGAGGCTAAGTGTTCAAAAGCAACCTCGGGAGTGCAGTAGCACCGCAGAGTAGCCCCGCGCGAATTGAGAGAATGCACTTAGCTCTGCAGTTTGGTGAACCTACAGTTGCACAACACTTCCAGGATCATTATCTCCTACAGGCAGTGGATCTCGGAAACCGTTTGCCACCGGCGACTGGAAAGAGCGTAGAAACACTCAAGCTTGACCTTGGAAGTCACGGGCATATACTTACCTACAGTCTATGACGACCTGGGCGGTGGCTGGCCTACGGCAGTGCTGGTATAGCGAACCGCCCCTTAGTGCTTACTATAAGGGCCTCCGGCAAGTCTTTTAGTAATGTCTAACGTAACTTGGGTATTCTCTAATTACCTGCCTAGGTAGGTATGCACGAAAAGCTTAGCACTCTAGAGCGAACAGGACTGTTCCGCAGCCACACTTCTTGCGCATTCCCGGTTTTATAGAAGCTATATAGATTCTCAGTAGTGTAGGGTAGCAGGAGTAATACGGATACGCGGAAGGCCTATCTAACGAGGGAACTTTAATACCGCTTCAGCAAATGAAAAATTGGAAACGGAAAATGGAAATTGCGAAAAAACGGGTTTGTAGCGGAGTCCTTTCCTAAGAAAAACTTTATGGTCGTATGTGCTCGTCAGGTCTTCGTCCCAGTAGTTATTATTCCTTCTTGTTTCCAATTCCTCATCTCCTTACTGCCATGACCTTCATTGGAGCTCTCTTGACACTTCCAGCCGTATACAGATATCTCTCATCATCAGACAACGGTGGCCCCACCAAGTCGAATCGATACCGCATCAGCATACCTCTAACCATAATCTGGATTGCCATGAGCGCAAACCACCGACCAGGGCAAGTATGAGGGCCCTCCAGCCCCCAAGTAACATAATTCACTTCGCCAATGGGCGGATCCTCGTTGAGGAAACGACGGGGATCGTATGATGCGGCAGATGGTCCCCATGCCCAGGGCTGACGGTGGATGTGGAAACTGCTGAGGGTGGCGACTTGGCCAGCGGGAAGGACACGGCGAGGGTCGGATGCCAAAGGGGTTGAGGAGACGATCTTGCGGGCTGGGCCAGTGATGGGCGTGCTGAGGCGCAGGGACTCGAATGTAGCGCTGCGAAGGGGAGACCAGGGCGAGGGCCGTCCTGTGTTGGGCAGATCCAAGACCGGTAGGTTGGACAGATTTGTGTCTCTGAGAGACGCAAGCAGAGTTTCTTGACAGTTTGGGGTGCTCAGGATGTCGAGAAGGGTGGAGGAGAAGGTCGTTTGGAGGTTAGTCAGACCTATCCAGACGCAAATACCAACAAGATCTAGAAAATAAAGTTCAGTTTTTGTATAATCGATTAAATCAATCAGAGTGGACTTACCAGCAGCGCGCGCCTCGTTGTCAACTGCAGACAGTATGAAGTTCAAGAAATCCGGGAATTCAGCATTTCGTACGCCCCTTTTGCAAGGGTCCAAGGCTTTTCTCTCTTCGATGATTGGTAAAAGAATTCCCTCGATAACCTTGAAGTCCTTCTCGATGGACGACTTGGCAAGAAATTGAAGCCAAGACGGCAAGAGACTGGAAAGCCCCATGGCTTGGATCGCATGATCATTGAAGGCCTTGGATGTTTCCAGCAGGAGTGGATTGTCAAAGACTTCGGGGCCGACCATACAGCGCGACACCACGTACGTAACCATGTCCAAAAGTGCCGGAGACAAGTCGTCGTACCTTTGTGAAATCTCCTGCTGGGGAATCAAAGGATGCTTGTCCAGATACAGTTCAGTGGCTTGATCGATCGTCCGAGCAAAAGACTCGAGTGTTTGACCATCTTCAAAGTGGAAACGTATGAGTTTAGTATGCAGATCCGACTCAAAGTTGATGTCTTTGGTGATGATGGCAACGTTGATGGCTGCCAGAAAGTCATGGAGGTTGAACTTTGCTTCAAAGTGGCCATCATCTTTAATCACCTTCAGATCATCGGCCTTGGTTAGAACGAAATGGGTCAATGATGCCAGCTTAATGCCGAAAACATTGCCTGTGAACTTGACAAGACCACTGTTGAGGATGGATTTTGCGTCTCGTTGGAATGACAGAGCCTCGCCAATGACTGGCCAGCCTCTCATCACTGGTGGCGTGGATAGCCAAGACTTGGCACGGCCTCGGAACCATAGAAAAACAGCCAGCAGTGCCCCAGCTATCAGCTCATATTTGTATTTCTTGACATAGAAGCTGGCCAGTTCGACCGCGGTCAGAAGGATGACCATATAGTCAACGCTTTGTTTTGGCAAAGCGCAAAGTATTGGATTGGTGTCCGGGTCTTGTGGGAAAAGAGGGTCCTTCTGTAGGCACTTGATATCCGAGTTCTCAGTGACAAGTCTCCACAACAGATTGGTGCCATGCGACTGGAAATCCAGTTCAGCCATCCATATAGGGTCCAGCATTCGCATATTGGGGAATCCATCACGAGGTTGTGGTTTCCAGAGAAGGTCTTCTAGAGCATTGCTGGGTCGGCAATCCCACGGCTTGTCGATGAGCAGGCACCGCATCATCGCGAAGCCAATCGAGAATCGATCCGAGTTCCCCATCCCAAAGAGACTAAACAGACTGATTATTAGCGCTGACTTTGGCACTGTAGTGCCTGGGAACATCTCCTCCTCAAGCTGCACACCGACGACCAAGTCGACATCATCAGGTGTCTTGTATAGCTGTTTGAGTTTGGCAACAGCCTCTGCGTCAGCGGAAAAGTCTTCAAAAGTCTTCCTAATCGGCACAACCACCGCTGGGTCTACGCAACTGGTCAGTAAACAAAATTCTTCAAGATCAGTCGTTCTGAGTTTACCTTGCTTGTTGTATGCTCGAAAGTATGTGTTGAAAGTTGGCAAACCCTGTTCTCTTTCATGCACAATGCTCCAAGCTACCACATCAAAGGGCGCTCCGCGATACTTGCCAGCCGAACGGAAAGCCTCGTCTACACCACTCTTGAAATTGGGAATGTGAGTCGATACCATTCCGCGCAAGACATTTTCCAGGCCAGCGTCGATGAAGCCTTTCGCGTTGAACCCCGTGTCGAACAGGTCCTGCTCCCACAAAGTCTCGTTCAAAGCATCTTTAATGGGTATGCTTGGTACGATGAATTCGTGGAACCGATACACGATTGCCATTTCAGCAGACACTACCATGGGCTTGCCTGCTTTGGTCACGAGGGGCCAAGGATATGTGATTGCCGGGTTGATCTCGAGGACATTGGCTCCGTACATTTGTCGATAGAGAGGATAGCCTAAGCCCTAAATGCATCAGCGATTGCACCAAAAATCGATTTCGTCAAACAGAAGGAAATTTTGAGGGCGGAGGTAAGGAGGGGGGAGGATGCGAACCATCGTCTCTTGGCCACGGCATCTTGTCAGTCCAGTATGTCATTTGATACGCATTCGCAATCAGCGCGAACTTTGCGCTCATCACCAAGCGCACTGTGTGATAGAGCTGTTCATCCTCATACTCGGGATGTTGCTTTGCAAGGATATCGCATAGACGATTGTGTTCACGTAGCAAAAGAGTATGCACCCCTAGCATTACCCAATCTTCGTTTGTCCTTGGATCTCCCCCTGCAAAGAGGTCGCTTTGATTCACCCCTGGTCTCGTACGCATGGGCAGGTTCAGAGTGTTGAAAGGGAGATAAGACTGTTTGCGCTTGCTGCCTCTCGTTTGCAGTTCCTGGGTTAATAATTTGCCTTGAGAAAATGAGCGGAGATCTCGTGCGACTTCGGCCGTGCTACCGTAGAGTGAGGATACATCGAGCCAAGTAGTGGCCATGTTCACATTTTCTCTAGGATTGGAAACATCTGTGCCGGTTCCTGGCATTGCGGCGGTCCTCCAGACTTTGAATGTGGTGTTCAACGCGAAATGCTCTTCATCATCCGGCATGGGCACTTCGATGATCTCTGATGTCGAGTCTTGGCTATAAGAAATGTCGTGGATGATGAACTATGGGAGTTGTGAGCATCGCAGATGATGAATCACCCAAAAGTGTATTATACGATGCCAAATACTTACCTCGATGAGACCCAGGAGAAATGGGGTATGTTCATAGAAAATGGACTTCTTCCTCTTGAAGAATGCATTGCTCACGGCTCTAGCATTAGGACCATCCCTAGGCTTCGAGATGCCATCGGCGTATTCGTGCTGTCCATAGTCTCGGGCCTTAGCAGTACCCATCTGCCCCTGGCCTATATCATTAATTTCGAGCCAGTTGCACGACCCATCGTAGGTACGATACCACCAGCGATCCGAGTCGACTGTGCAGCGAGGGTCGAGAGGATAAGGCAAGTGATCGAACAAATGCGCAGCGGCATGCTGGGGAGCAGTTGGCAAGTGCTTGTGAATTGTGCAGTTATCTGGAACTTGCAAGCGATCAAGGAGCTCATTCGAGGACTTGAGGCCCCGAGGAAGACTGTCATTTTCAAAGATCCCCTGAAGTTCATCAGAAGGGTATCTTTGAATAGTTTCCTCAAGCCATTTGGAAAACAGATCTGGGGCTTGTTTCTCAAACTCTGGCTGGTTGACATCAGCCACAAGTCTGCCGTTGTTTGCTTCCTTCGGTAAGTAGCGACTATATGGCCAGACCTCACTTTTGACGAGCGAAGCCAGCACCAGCCAGGCGAGGCTACAGCTGAATCCTTTGAAATACATCATGCTTGTGAAATAAGTTTTAATGCTGGCGGAAACTGCACGGCAATCTATTCTTGAAGGCACATGGTCCTTAATTAATAGTAACACAAGTTGGCATTCTAAGTCGAGAGAGGGCTATGGATCACTGGAAGCGGCTTTGCGATAGGTGTCCTCACTATAGAAGGCAGCACTAACAGGAAACAGATTAAACCTGAAGCTTCTGTATTCTCGTTCATGAGACCAACCACCAACAGTTGACATCGAAATTGGCGCTATCGTAACAAACGTGCCCAGGTGTCTTTTCAGCTTGGTAGTCTTCTCGTTCATGAGACCAATCATCAACAATTGACATCGAAATTGGCGCTATCGTAACAAACATGTCTTTTCAGCTCGGTAGTCGAAAAACCTGGTTTCGGAAGTGGCTGGGAACAAGAAGCGTAACTATATCAGCAGAAAGCATGCAACTCTTTCAAGGGTAGGTATGCAAACGGCTTAGAACACGGGAGGCTTTGATGACCTGGTTGGTGGCTTGTAAGGCGGCCTTAGAAAGCTTCAGCAGCTAGCGATGAGCCGAGAGTACGAGCCCTCCAGTTGCTCAAGTCTTGTAAGCCACATTTCCGGGAACAATCTTGTATGGATCGGGCACCGACATATCGCTAATTCAGTGAAAAGTTCTGATTCGAAGACTTCACAATGCCTCAAAATTGCCCAAACATCGGTTTTAACACACAATATGACACCTGCTCTTATCATTATCATTTTCTTGTTATACATCCTCATAGCCTGACTGGACAAGCACGAATATCCTACGAGCCTCCGAAATGGGATCCATCAGTATATATCATGACCCGCTTCAACATTCGAAGATATCTTCTCACCACCCGCCAAAGTCAGCAAGACTAAACAGGCTTATGTATCCCATTCAAAGATAATAAACCGCCCCTTTTGAGCAAGTACTCGCCATCCTTCACTGCCCAGAGTCCATATCTCATATATCGCCTCTATGTTTGCACACAGAACGTGTAGACCCATCAGACCCGTTCAATATTCGCATGACGGACAAAGTTCCCATCATTCTCTGGCTCTCAACTTCTTCTACATTTGACGTCAAGTGGTGGAAGACAATCGATGGCATCACGAGCGACGTAGAGACTGGAGGCGTCACGCAATTTACTACATTTGAAGCAAAGCTTGCGGCGGGAAACGAGTCGATGACTTTGGTGAGCATCTCGAATGACTTGACTGCGCCTTGGTGGATCCTGTGGTTTGTGAAACGGAGGAGCTATGAGGTCAAAACGGCAATGTTTGAAAATCTGTCAACATCACCACTCCCTAGCCGGTAATTATTACGTACTAGGGTCAGAGTATGGCGAGCTCGCGTTATAATTGTTTGTGTGGTGAGGATGATCTAGCACCCTGAAATGAGTTACATTGTGCCTTTTACAAAATCGGGTGGTTGATGTATTCAGTTATAACGAAGGAACGGAATCATATGAAAAATATAAAGCCAATCCAGAGAAATCGTGAGCGAGAAAGTTTTGGTCACAAAAATTAATGCTGTTGCGCCCTATTATGGTGCTCGTCTATCCAATGGTACGCTGCCGCGGATGCGCATTCGACATGTAGTTCTCCAAACTCGGAAGTGAAAGGCGGATAGTCGCGTAGGACTGCAACGAGGATGGGGGCATGACAACTCACGAATGAGAACGGACTGGCAGCAGCTATTCGAGATCAAGGATGCACCAGCAGATGCTCGGCTTTACGTGGGCCTTGAGAGACCGCTACTGAGCGTCTCTCCCACAGTCGTGTTCAGCGTCCGCCAACGCGGCTCGGTCATCGGCACTGCTAGCATTCGAAGAGTTCTGTACGTGATGGTACGGAGTTAGAATCGTTCTAAGGCGTGCGAGGGGCCATCTAGGGGGGCTTACCGGTCAGGGCGGTGGATTGTACTACCTAGCTACTTCGATATAGTCAATGCTTGGCCAGGAGCGACTGGAGAGAGTCAGCAGTGAGATGAAAAAGGCAAGTCCTTTACATATTCCAATGCTGTTAAATCCGGATTGGGTCTTCTTTGTTGCCGGGTGTTCCGCGGAGGCTCGAGTTGCCATATCATTCGGTTGCCCCAGCTGTGCGAGAGGTCTGCTCACATTTCCTGCTCATTAACTTGCAATCATATGCGGGTATGGATTTCAGCCCCAGAACTCTGGCCAGAGGACATCGTCAACCCACAGAAATGTTGGACTGCTCAAGCTCTAGTTTAATTAAAGACTGAGGAAAGAAATTTATACGTACCCGCATCCAACGCAGCATTTTCTTCTTTATTCGCCCCAAGATACGAATAATCCTTAGCGTCAACTGTTTAGCAAACTTGTTAGCAATGCTTTCTTCTATGCAATCAAAGCGGGCGACCTGGTTGCTCAGTGCTGGCCCTACGTAAGTTCCCCTGTACGAGGAAGAAAGGAGGTATCTAATATGTCCACTTCCCTCACTACTTTTGTGGATTGAAACAGTACCATGTCGGGGGCGCGTCTACGGAGAAGTGGGAAGGAATCGCCGCAAGCCTTCTCCTGGCTTCGATGGTCTGGTTTCTGCAGACCACTACATCAATGTCCGTTGTCTGCCGGGGTCCACCCAGCATGGAGCATGCGCCTCCTCCGACAATACCGTAAGTCATAGACCCGAGTGCTTCAGCCACCGCCCTTGCTGCCGCCTGGGTAATCTCACTAGATGGCTCGTTCGCGCTGGAGTCCACAGGTGGAGGGGGCTGCTTGAAGTTGTTCACCGGTGTCTGACTGGCAGCTGTGCTCGAGCCGGGACCAGCTCCTGTAGACGGGGGTGCACGAGGAGCAGGCGGCGCCCTTGGAGGTGTAGGAGCAGGAGGAGGCACAGGAGTCTTGGAGTTCATGTCATTCTTTGGAGCCGTGCCGTTCTGTGGAGTCGAAGTAACCGTAGCCCCATTGCGAGGAGGGGACGGTTTCCCCTCATTTCCAGGCATGTTGAAGACTATTTAGAAATTTGAAAGTTTGTTTCGAGAATAAGTGGAAGCTAAGAGTGGATATTCAGCCTTCTAGATGAGCAAAATAAAAGATGAGTGAGCAATGATGAGAAAGAAGAGCAATACCTGGGTACGATAGAGGCATCTCTACATGGGTTTATGTGCTAAAAAAAGGTTCCCACCATGAATTCATGGAGTAATCCCGTGGCACATTCTGAGATGCAATTCCAGGGAATGCTAAACTTGTATACACGAGGTCTGATAAGTGGTGTGTCCTTGCCCGAGCCCAGGCCTCCAGGTCTCAGTCCCCTGCCCGTTCAGAAGCGAAGCTACTGCAAAATAAATGATTTGCTGTTATCTCACATTACGGAACGTTGGCTGCCTTCAATGTTGCTGCCTTAAAGTGGCACAGTCGATGAGCGCTTACACAATTAGAATTTGTGGCTCCAGAGGCCTAGTGTAACATGGCCAGGTGTGGATCAATACACTACCTAGGTAATGCTAACAGAATTTGGGGCGGGCTCAATGCAGGCAAGTGGAGATAATTTGTGAACACCACGCACCAACAGAGTGCTTAGCCACATCTCTAGACACCATGTGCCACCAGTCATCTCACGCTGTTCTATTGCTACGGGTACTATCTCGCGGAACTCGGTACGGGGCAGGCTGGAAGACGAGCTGGCCATAGATGTCTTCCGCTTCCATGGAAGGCAAATTCATGCCTGTACATATACATGCGATTCTCGAAATCATAGTTGAGGTGAGGAAGGTATGTTTCAGCTCGTAAAGAAGAACCAGTGGGTTGCGAGCGTCAAGGAAAAGGGCTTCAGGGTTATAGGCGATTTTCCCTTTTCTATCTAGTTTTAATTGCTTCCAAGGAGACCCCGGGGACGGGCAGAAACAGCTGAATATCTTACCTACAGAAATGTAGTGTATCTCAGAACAAGTCAGAAAGACCAATCAGTTAGGACTCAGGAGCGCAGAGCGTTAATTATTATAGCTGCCCAGCCCTCTTTTCTAGAAGTCGGGTAATTATCTTTAATTAAAGCAATCATAGCCTTATTATCACCCTTACTCAAGTCGATAAGTGTTTTCTGGGCTGGATATCTCGCCGTAGGGAGGTCCTTCCCCCTCGCGAACAATACCTCCAGCACATCCGCGCGGCTCTTCCGCACAGCCTCTCGAAAAACACTTGGGTCATCCAACGCATACCCGGCATCAAAAAACTGCGTAAATGTCGACGCCGGCATGTCTCCCATGACTGCATACCAGGCATTGGAGAACGCGGAAGCATGCGGCGCCGGCTTGTTCGGGTCAGCGCCGTGCTCCAGGAGGATCCGGACGATCTCCGGGTTCTTAGTGTCCGAGCAGCAGGCGAAGGCCAGAACGTTCATGTGAGAGGTCTCGCCGTTCACGGCCGCGGGGTCATCCGCCATCAATTCTGCGAATTCTTGGATGGATCTCTGCTACCACGTCTTCGCCTCGTCCATTCAAGATCGACTGCCCAGTCTGGCTATCGACGCGTACCTGAAGAGCTTTTCGCACAAGTTCGACATGAGCCCGGATGATCGAAGACAATTTATACAAGATCACTTTGCTTCTCGAATGATGGGGCGCCGCTTCTTCATCACTCAGGGAAGTTTGATGGGGCTTGGCACAGGGTTCCTGATGCGAGGTGATATCATCGTGGTACCCTTGGGCTGCAGTACGCCTGTTGTCTTGCGTCTAGAGGGCAAGGAGTATCGCTTTGTTGGTGATGCCTATGTCAGCGGGTACATGCGAGGGAAAGCAGTCCGGGACTATAATAATGGTGTAGTTGGAAGGGAGCTGAGGAAATACGTCCTCCATTGAATACTAAGGTACGTAGTGCAGATTGCTCATAATTATTGCATATTTACATGATACCTCAACTAATGACTTCTCAGTTGGGGAATGGTTTTCTTTTCAAGCCCGTACTTCATTCTGCACATTGAGATGAAATTTCGTAGTACAGTCGTGCTACCTAGGTACCTGCAAATAAACAATGCGATTCAAAAGGCACAGACATGGCCGATTATTCCGATGGCGAAGGAGCACATTGACATGTGTAAAATCTCACAACACGCTCATTGGGCGACGAATATATACGTCATGATGTTCAGGTCGAAGCAGAGAATAGCCAATGTATAGGTAATCGAGGTGGTAGTGGGAACACAAATCAAACACATATAGCGAGCTCCAAAACCATTGATTCATTCTATACAGGGGCTCTACTTAAGCTGACCCCAGAATCAGAACTTGCCTCGGCGGGCAGGAGGGGCCACCAGCCTGGGAGATCATAGCGGGCATGCTGTAGGGCTCGGGCATGGTGGGCGAGATGGTCGACAGATCGTTGACCGTCATGAACCTTGCCGTGCAGGATGCTATGATGCGCCTATCGAACCACCATGACGCTCCGAGAGTCCGAAGCTCGAGGGGCGACCACTTTGCGAACGTCGTGTTGTGGTAGATGCCGCGGATAAGGGCACACAGCTCGTCGCGAATCATACGGAGTCGGCGGAGCCGTACGTAGCGGTCCACATTGCCCTCGTAAGCAGCCATGAGTATCAACGGGTCTTTTTTGGTGGTCGGCAGGCGCGGAGGGAGATGGTTGTACCGGAGTGCCACGTCTGGGACGGCTAGTGGCTCATTGAATCTCCTTGTGGAGAATTTCTCGGCTACGTTGCAATCCTCAGCGATATTGAAATAACAATCAGGCCAATTTTCGAACTGGTCCGGTGCCAGCCTCACATCCAGCGACGACCGGACAGCCGTATCGCCATTCATGAAAGCAGGGAATCTCGGGGTATGGAGATTGACAGAGCGGGAGTAATCGTCCATAACAGAGTAGCAGACAGGCTGGCCCGCGATAGCGTACAAGATGGCGGCTGAGCCCGCGTTTGCAGACGAGTTGTCTCTGGCTTCTTCTGCAATGGAAACGTCAGGAAGGATGTCAAGCTCGAGGTAGAGCGTGTCGTATCCTGCGACTGCGCAAGCTCGTGCAACATGGTAGCGCCCGGCGAGCTGACGGTACGTGTCCTCGTCGGCGACGTCTGGATACCATATGCAGTGCGGCTTGACGTCGTCTGTAAACATGTCAGGCACGACATTGCTCATGATGAGTCGTGCGTTGCGTGCGCGTGTAAACGCCCCAACGTCCGGCTGAGCGCATAGCTTGATGATCTCAGTTGATCTTCCGAAAGATTCATTGTATCAAATTCCGTGTCTCACGCATACATCCACTCCCTTGTCCGCCTTGCAGGTGAAATCTGGTGGGAGGCCATGGCCTCGAAGTGCATTCAGGTGGACTTGTCCCGGTTGTACAGGCATGGAGCCCGTGTTCAGGGATTGGTGGATGGTCGTTTTCAGAAGAAATTGAGGTAGCCAATAAGAAATACAAGTGTCTTGACTGATGTCGGTATTAGAAAGTTGACATCAATGAGAAATGGAAAGGTGAAGATCACAAAACTCTAGATTAAACGGCCTTGTTAGCCCCAACGAACGAACGCTAATGATTTCAATGTTTCGTACCAGATAAGACATTCCAACTCGATATCTGCTGTGCTTTTTATTGATTTGGTGGAAGGGCTCTGATTTCTAACAACGATGGAGTTGTGTGAACAGCCATATACGTACCTGCCTACCTAGGTAGGTAATAATGAACTCCAACTAAGTAGAGTCCTGCAGAAGTGTCTGTCCTTATAACATCAAATCAGCAAGTAGGTTATAGACTTCAATGCCCGATACTGTTCTATAAGTCAACCTTTGTAAATCGGCATGCGAGAAATGTGCCAGAGAGCACTTCGAGCCAAAATACTGAAGTGAGTTCCCTCGATCAATAGGTATTCGTCACATGTGGCAATAGTTTTCATTTTCTTTGCGGATGAACTCTGTTCCAATTCAGTGGTACTCTGTGTCCCCCTTCTTGTATTTCAGGGTTAGTTCGTTCAGGTGTGGCATTATGTTTTGGTTGCATTGAAGGTTGGCGTAACAGAATTGGACAGGATATGAACAAGCGCCTGCAACATTCAGACCGCCAGGTCATGATCATGACTATTTAAAGCAATAGTATAGTATAACGATGCCGAGCTTACTGCCCTGTGGTAGGGCGCAGATACACGGGAGTGTATATCTGCCAAAGTACCTGGTAAGCGGTAAAGGGTTACGAGCGCACCACTAACACATTCCCATATAAACGTGGTGAAGAGATGCTGGAAGATGCATACGCACTCTTCCTACTACTTGCTTGCCTAGGACTTAGTCTGGCGCATTCTGCGCCGTGAACTTGCCTGGACATGTCCCTAGAGACTGATTTAAAGTATAAGTGGACGGCCTACCGCGTCGGAGATACTCGCCGCACTCGGAAATATTTGCCGCGTAAGCTTTCTACGTCAGGATCTGCCGATGATCCGAAGTGGTCTGAACAAAACACGACACAGGGTACAGAATCTCAAACCTCAGCACGACTCGTACACTTCCATTTTGTCGCTCTCAAAATGCAGCCTCAAAAATGAAGTCCCTACTCACACTTTTGCTCGTTCCCTTCACGCTGGTGCATTCTTTGACTGTACCTCGAAGTCGTTGGGAAGACATGGCCCATAAAAGCGCTAGCATCGAAAAGACGGCGTCCATTGTGGACGCCGCGCTGGCCTTCCTCGATCTCCTCGAGCCAGATGCAACAGCGCAGGCGTTGATGCCATACGTATTTCAGGAGAAAGCTGAGCCGACCTTTTTCCCGCATCCCAAGATGAAGAACTTCTTCTTTGTGGGGGAGCAGTACGGACAGTCCGTTTGGACCAATTTCCCCATCAGCGACGTCCCCCGCAGCGGTCTACGGCTAGGCGACATGACGCCTCCTCAGCATGAGGCGGCGTTTGAACTTCTTCGTGTTGCTCTAAGCGAGCGTGGCTATAGCAAAGTGCAAGACATACTCAGCGCCGACCAAGCTCTAGCAGACCAGGGACAAAACTTTGCCTCGGGTCGGGCGAACTACGTCCTTGGTATTTTCGGTCGACCGACTCTGGAGGATGTATGGATGATCCAATTCGGGGGCCACCATCTTGGGCTCAACATAGCCTTGAACGGCGGTGAAGCTGCACTAGCTCCTGTTCTCACCGGTGCTCAGCCGACAAACTATGACGTCTCGAAGCGAGCCCTCGCCGCTGAGAATGACAAGGCCTTCTCCCTGCTCCATTCTCTGACAGACTCTCAACTCGACGAAGCCATCATCAACCACCCGGTTTCTGACCTCATCACTGGACCCGGCGAAGACCTAACCAAGATCCCCGACGCCGGAGTCCGCGTTTGTACTTTCGACTCCAAACAGCGCGATATCCTCTTAGATCTGATTCATGAATGGGCTGGCATCCTCAACGACGTGCACGCCGCCCCTCGTCTGGCTGAGCTCAAAGCCGGCCTGGACGAGACCTTCTTCGCATGGAGCGGGCCGCAGACACACCAGCCTGACCGGAACGGCGAGTCCTACTTCCGCATCACTGGACCGAATTTGATTATCGAGTCTGCGCCACAATTTCCTGGTGGAGACCTGACACAACATGTGCATACGGTCTACCGGGATCATATAAGGGCTTATGGTCGGTCTTTTGTCACATCACAGACCCGACCAGATGGGTTGAAACAGGCGCCACTGCAAGGCAGCAACGCGGGTCCGGATGGATTGCAGCAACCTCTCGTCGCCCCATGATGCGAACCCGAAGATTGAACGTGTTTGTGTGGCCAGCCCCTTCGTCAACGCTTCGCGAAGGGAGCTTGGCAACGGCAAATGTTGTCCAGATTCAGCAGAAATTTCACTGAGCTGGAAGCGGATATAAAAGCGATATAGGTTGATATTACATAGCCAAGGCTTTTGATGATAACATTGGCCGCCGGATCCCACTTCAGGATCTATAAGAGACAGCTCGAGCCAACGACTGTTGCTCAGTTTTCTTCTCGCGAGTGGTGAATGCGCATAAACCCAAGGACCCAGATAAATAGATATAAAGAGTATATAAATCAACTAGGGAGACGATTCAAAATGCGGCTATAGAACATATCGGGTCTTCGTGGGCTCGCCTTTTGCTCAGGGGCTGCTATTACTTTCTCAATACATCCTTATCCTTCAGAAGATAGGGACTGCCTGGCTGCTAGATCTCCGCTTAACATGTACACCTCGGGCAAGCAATGCTTCAACTTGCACTGTGAATAAGTGAAGTGTCAACGTACGGCAGCCTCTAATACCCTGGCGGTCTGCCGGAGTAACGGCCGTACCCTGTTTGATAATAGGGTGAGTGGCTTGGATATGTCTGTGAGGGAAATGGGAAAGCCTGAGGATACGTGGGTCCATATGTTGGATAGCCATACGGTGGCTGGGCTCCGGGACTGTACATCCCAGGGTAACCAGGCTGCTGCGGAGGAGGCGCACGAGACATGAACGGGTTCATGTCTGGAGTTCGACTGGTAGTCGGTGGATAAGGTCTTCCCCAATCACTGTGCTGATAATCTGGCGTCTCATCGACTCCGACATCTGCCATGTTTGTGGCGGTATCGTTGACCATGCTCAGCTGCGTGACAAACACGCGAATGTTGAACACCTGTGTTCCATTGTCCTCGCTCTTGAGCCTGTCCAATTCTTTGTCAGAAGCATGATTGGGGTGGAAGACTTGGTAAAGAAAGTCACTTCGTTTTTAAAGACGTACATGTCCATATTGTATTGAAGGTTCCCCTCGTCCTCGTCGAATGCGGTCTTCACCGTCTCAGCCATCGCGCGTATGGATATATATCCGTCTTTTCCCCGGTACCACGATAATACAGTGTCCCGTAACTCAGTTAGATTGTCGCTAGCCGCCCTAAGTTTATCAATAATGTCCATCTGGGATTTTGCGACCGGGTCCTCTAATACATCATATGTCAGTGCCATTGAGACCAATCCTCTGCGGCTTTTCGCAACGAAATGAGAGGCTTTGGTATTACACATACGGTCAGTGAAGATCGCCATCCATGGACAGACGTCGTCGTTGTCATTGTCGTCCCATACATCTTTTATCTTAATTGCATCAGAGTCGACATCAATAAGGCCACACACGATGACAAATCTCCAATATCTGGGACGTATGGTGAACTCCACGACCGCGGTAAAAGTCTTGCGGGTTTCGGTAAGAAAATTTTTGTCGTTCACGTTCCACAAGGCTGAAGGGCGCGCTTTTAGGCTAGAACTCTTGACAGAGTAGGTACCGGTCGGGGACAAGTTGAAGTGGAATTTCATTGACCGCGAGCGTTGCCGCTTTTGTTGAATGAGCAATCTCTCAAGGGAAATTTTGCTGAGAGTCCGGGCAATGTAGATGTCCTGAGCAGCGGTCGAATTCTTCTTCCAGAAGTCTAGGTCTGTCGTAGTGAAGCATTCTGCTGACCTTTCCCGCACGTAGCCGAGCTCTGTTTCCTTGAGATAGATACCGATGCGCTCTACTGTTTCATACCCTTCGCGGCGGCCTTCTCGGATGCAGTCCAAGTCAAATATGTGACTGTTGACAAGAGAGCCGAGTGCGGTATTTATGCGAAGACCGTTGTTTGTCATCGTGAACTCCTTGGCGCCAGTGCGTCTGGGTGCGATCTCCAGCGTCCTGCAGTCCGCAAACTGGCTCGGGTTACTGGCCAGAATTCCTCGTAAGTTGTTATCTCTGTAGCTCCTATGAACCGGACGCCTGTCGACTTCGAATTCATTCTGGGAAGTCCACGCAAATAATGTCAGGTCATAGGTAGTTTTGGCAATTTCCTCCTGCAGGCGATGAATGCCTTCTTCCCTTCACCGTATATCATCGGCATATGGACGTCAAAGATGCCAAGCAGACAGTAGGCTATGTCTTCGACCCTCGTCGTCTTCCTACCTGCCGCCCAGGACATTTTCCTCCCCACCGGAATCGAAGGTAGCAAATCCGACTTCCCGAGGACATCCACCTGGATACCGGTTATTTCAGATAATTGTGGGCCAAGTGATCTCTTGGTGCCCCTGAGCTTCCAAGCAGTATCATAGAACTCCATCTCTTCAGGTGCAATTAGCTCCTGGAGCGTCCAGCCACGAGTAAACCACCTGCATTGCTTCAGAAGGTCCTTCATTTCACTCTCCTTGTGTTGAAGAACGTCTGCGTCCAAGTCTTCCAGGTATGTGAAGCACATTGAAGACTCTTTATACCAATGAAACATGGAATTGATCGCTTCGGACAGCATTGCGCTGCTCGTTTTGTCGATGCAACAAGTGTCGATCCAAGCATAGGCGTAGCCTCGCTGCTCTGCAACTTCACAAGTCTTCTTGATCTTACGGAAATCAGCTTTCTCTTGTGTGATGGGGCTCTGGATTTTCATTTCTTGAAAATCCACTTCCTCGTCGCCCCAAGTGTGGGAAAGGATGGCATATTTGCAAGTTTCTATGTCGACGATTTCCGTCAGCGCCAAGTTGGCGGTATTTATCAGCCACATCTGGGACGAACCGCTGCAAGTCTATGTGATATGAGAACGAGATGGACTTGTTGAGATGAGCATGTCCAAGGATAAGCTTCAAAATCGCAAATCGTCGTACAGTATTCCTCAGTGCCTTGTGAGTCCAGAGCGTAGGATGTGGTACAGCGTCGAACATCATCAAGCAAGGCAAATTGAGGGAAAAGACGACATCGGGATCTGACGGAGATATGCGTAAGTTCGCTGATGATCTGACTGGCTTTGTTTCGCGTTACACGGGATACAGCATCCTCTCGCATAGCGCATGCAGGCTTGCGGCTTGGCCGTCAAGTGCCATCTTGTTCCCGAATCGGCATGCCGATAAGGAGTTGTCCGGCCTTCTGCTCCTGAGGCCATAGAAAACATCTTCCAAGGGCTTGTTACCGACCCAATTACTCGGGAATGGACTTGAGAGAATGTTACCTGGTGAATTTACGCCCTTTTGAGCCCCCTTGTGGTGTGGCCAGTCTACCGTCGAAACCAAACGTTCCAGTGTCCTAAGTTTTCGCCAGCCGCTTGTGATATAATCTCGTATAGAGTAACTGCATGTAGAATAGTGCATTCACTACCCAGCTACTTCATCCGGAATCTCTCGTCTCCCAGAGGCAACACATAGCGGGTGTATTCTACTGGTTGTCAAATTGTCATAGGCCAGAAGCATTTACCCTACACCCCTCGACTTACACTGGCACACTTCGTTCGTCAACAAGAATGACTTCCGACTTTCTCGTGAAAAGCCGATCTTTGCGTAGACTCCAATCCCATAATAGTAGACAAAAAGTCTTGGTCAAGCTTAGGTGTTGCTGTAGATAGCCTCCCCCGGGAATCTGACCACCTGAGGACGCGTTGGAGAGGGGCTACAGTATTCGTATCCATGCGTCGGATTCAAGTAGCATCAACACACCATGGAATAGCGCTTTCTTCCTACCTGGGTGTTTGGATAAAAAATTCTAAAAAAAAACATAGCAATAAATCCCATTTCCGATGTTCATACCCTGACAAGAGTCGCTACCTTTGTTCCCGAGGTCGACTTCGGGGCTCTCGTCATCTGTCACGGCGGCCTAGCATTGTTCCTCGGCGATTACCGTCTGAATGCCACCAGCCTATCTAGAAACAGGTGGTGTGGTTTAAGAACTTTCGCGGAGAGTAACTTTGACCATCAACGGCGGCTTCTCCCAAACGATGAAAGTCCTCATGTTCTTGTGCCAGTTCTCCTGGCCTGGCAGAATTTGATAGTCAAAGCGATACAAGAAGCGCGCAGCGATGACCTTGAGTTCGGCATAGGCTAGGTTCTTACCTATGCAGTTTCGCGGCCCAGCACTAAAGGGTTGGAAGACTGCCTTGTTGTCTCCTTCAAAACGACTCTGGTGATCCGGGTGTGAGGCCGGGAGCCAGCGCTCAGGAATATATGAGTGTGGCTCAATAAAGTGCTGAGGATCACGATAGGCAGCCCATTGGTACGTTGTGACAGTTGTCTGAAGTAGTCGCTTGTTAGAAGAGTTGGACGGGACCATGGAGGACACGAATGCAGGGGCTTGATAGTACTCACACCTTGCGGAATCCAGTGCCCACCTATGATATCCCCAGGGCTTCTTCGGTGGGGCAATTCCGCAACCGCGGGGAAAATTCTCAACGCTTCTTCTATGCACGCGTGAAGGTATCGCAAACGATGAGCGCTTTGAAAGTTGATGTCCGCCTCGGAAGCAAAGGCGTTACGAACCTCCTCAGTGACCTTCCTATGAGCCTCGATGTTTTGAGCCAAGTAGAAAGCGAAGCCTGAGAGAGTCGTGGCCGTAGTCTCACTCCCAGCCAGAATAAGAAGCGGTACATTGGCAAAGATTTCTGCGTCCGACATGGGGTTGACGCCATCTCGGTTCTTGCGCATCATGTAAGTCATAAAGTCCCTTCGACCACCAGGAGACTCTCCCAATGCCATTCGCTCTTTCGCCTTCTCAGTGGCAAAGTATGCATGCTGAACGTGGCTCCCTGTGTCTTTCCGCAGCTGGGGCATACAGGCGCGCACTAGAGGCCATAAGAGAGGATTGTGAAGTTTGAGGCGTTTGGCAGCTCCGCCACGTATACCTGAGAATATCATCTGCATTATCCATCAGCAATTGCTCCAAATGAGGCTCGATGGAGTCAACATGTCAGACCGAGGTCCTGACTCCTTGCTTGACGTGACTTCCAATACGTCTTCCACCAAGTATAACATGAACGGCAGTAACTCACTTCAACCCAAGGATGATAGTCGCTGGTATCGAGACAGTGAAATGAGTCGCCGAATGACAGGTCCCCGATGATGTCAAAGGTAACAAAGTTGAACCTGTAGTATTACTGCAACATTAGAGCGTGGCCCCCCATACTTAATTAAAAGTTGAGTGTTCCAAACCAGGAAACAAGTAGAAATCTGGGCCCGGGGATTTGTCCGCATGTAAAGCACTAAACATACCATTTTTCTACGTCGATAGCCTCGCCAATCTTGGCACGAAGGGTCAGCTGATCCATAAACATATCTATGTATTGTGTAATGAGGGCTTCTTGTTCCGCCACTTGATATCAATTGTTAGTTTTAGCTCATACATTGCAGAGCTTTCCAAAATAGCCCAGTCGATGACCATAAGTGTAGAGAGGCGAGGATGATCAACAACTTACTGGCCGCCTCGGAGAAAGCATGCGCCAGGTGGCGCCGTTGTCGTCGATGGTCTTCGGTGGTCGTCGCTTGGATTATTTGCAGTTCTCCACCGGGCTCGTTCATGTTGACTTTTACGTACTCGGCCCTGCCCTTACGATGGACATATACCTCAGGCCAGGCATGTTCGGCCGCCACGGCGACGTTGTTAGGGGCGGTGCGGACGACAGGTCCATACTTGCGGTGCAAGTCCGGAATGGAGTGGGTGAATGTTCCCGAAATGGCTGACTGCCAGAGAAATGGAAGTTCCGTGATAGCGTTGAGCTTCGGACCGGGAACCTTTGCAAGTGGGTGGAAAAAGAGACGGTAGACGACTAGGCCGAAACTGTAGGTGGCTATCTGTGTGCATGCGTTGGGATTAGTTCGAGATTGCCTAGTTGTATATTAGGCGAGGTTGAGCAACCTAGGCATAGTCAACTTACAACCGCAATCAGCGTTACGATGCCATGTTGAAAAGTGAACTTTTCAAGCGCCGTCCTCAACGCTGGGGTCGGGAAGTCTTGGCTGAAGTAGGGTGGCATTTTTGTTGTTGTTGTTGGGGGGGGGGGGAGAGGTTTGATCGATGCGGATCCAAACGGATCGTTAAATTTCAAGTCTAATGAACTAGTCCGAGGTGAAAACAGCAACCTGAATACCAACATACATCGCTACTTTGTACAAACCGAAGTATTCCTTCCTCGGGTCCTGATCTGTTTGTGTAGACTCCGTCGAGCGCACACGGAAAGTCGAAGCAGACCGAAGGTATCCCAGACCGTGCATATAGATCCACACAGCGTTACTGCCAACTCAAGCAACTCGACTCAGGACCATACAAGTCGGATTGCCACTTTCAACAAGGTGACCTGCTTGAATCACGGCCTTATATGGGTTGTTGGAGTTGGCTAAGTTATAAACTCGGTGATTCCTGTTTAGGAAAGCTAGTTATTAATCAGCGACCTAGAAGAGTTGCCGAAGTACTTCCAGGCGCAGATCCACAATCATTCAGGTTTATATTTTATCGTCACTTTATACTCAAAACGGAAACCAAGGCCCCTTTCTTGGAGTTGAGAACTTACTGAAGCAACTTAGGCAACCAAGGCAACTTCAATCAAAATGACTGAGTTGATTGAGTTGCCAAGAAGCTGGAGTTGGCAACTCAGATTTGCGATCCGGGTAAACTGAGTTGAAATGGGTGGAAAGCTGATTATACCTAACAGCCTTTTTCAGCTGTTAGGCTGTTCACCAACAAACATCCAACAACCTTCGATTATCCAGTAATAGCACGCTGATTCCACCGCCTTTACCACGCCGCAACACATCATCTTCAGTCACACTTTATTGTTCCGCACAAATGCCCAAACTGGAAGATATCGAATACTCGCACGAAGGAACCATCGACGCAGTCCGTGGCTACTATAAGTTCCTCACAGCTATGTACATACACTCCTCTGAGGTCCTCTTAGCGCCTCCAGATGGCTGGCCCGGGATCAATGCCACCAACCCAGGCATCCAAGCCATGAGCAAGACCGACACAGTCATCCGACTACTTCGCCACCTACCCTATATCCGCAACGACCATTATCGCCACGAAACCCAGGCTGCGCCCTGGGGCTACTTTGCCGACTGGCAAAGCCAACTACGTGACCTCGACGAGGAGGATGCCTCATCGCTTAGGCTCCTCTCTGAGGGCGCCGATATCACCAGCAACGTCCCCGCGCAAGTTATCGGCCTCACCCTCGGTGGCAATAACAACCCCATCTTCCTACTCGATACACAGCTGGGCATCGTACACTGGGTCGACTGTCCCGGCGAGGTCAAGTACGACCCGCCTATCGAGCCGGTCTTGGACGACCCTTATGACTGGGCTCCCGAGGAGGAGGCTGAGTGGCGGGCCGATTCGCCCGCCTGGGCGGTGGGCGACTTCTTTGAGGTGCTCAAGCACCAGTTCCGCATGCTGCGATTCGTCCCACTGAGCGAGCGCGTCGTAATGGACGTATATACCAAGTACGGATCTCGGGACGAGGGCATGATCGAGATGGTCCAAGGCATTTACCGCGAGCACGGCTGGCCGGATGACTTGGAAGCGTATCGGAAGGACCAGTGCTTGCACGCTGTCAAGTCAGCGCTAAGGAAGCGATTTCCAGGACAAATTGCTGATGATTGATCCTCTTGATGGCTGATGAAATTACTACCCAGCTTTTTGAGTGCCCAGTTTTACTTCCGTTGGCTGCAATACAGTAGCGTACCGAATAATTTGTGAGATGAAATCTCCCCTGCCAAGGTGCCTAAGCTTGCGAATATGCGCAATACGACCGAGCCAGATGACGGATGACTTCGGCACAACTAGAAGTTGTATACTAGTCTCTTCTTAAGAACATGTTGGGTGGAGCGATGCTTAAGGTTCCATTCTTCAACTGTGGTCAATAAGTCTCCTCTGCGAATGCGCAAATGCTCAGGCTGTCCACCTCAAATATGGCATGGTACTGCCGGAAAAACGGCATTATTGGTATTTTAATGCTGGTCCCTCTTGTCGTTATGTAAGAAAGCATGTTCGATCTTCAACTAGGCTCCAGCTTGAACGACCAGACCATCCATAATCTGCCCATCCCAACCTGGACCCAAATCTTGGAACTTAAAGACAAGGCAATAACCAAGCCACAGCAGGAGGCTTGAAAACGAACTACGGTATTGTATTTTTCTCGCTGTTTGATGTGGTCTAGCTAGTGTAACCATGCTTGTAATACCTTAGCTTTCACCTGTCCCATGCCACTGGATCAAAAACTCGTCCTCGAAAAGTTCCTCTGCTGAAGGCCTCTCCTCTGGATCCCAGCGCAGTATTTTTCGCACAAAGGCTAACAAAAGCGCTTTGTCTTTGCCCTCCAATCGTTTCTCACGTTCCTCAAGGCTCTGTTCAGGAATCGGCGTTGCAGCAATCCAGTTTCCTGCAATAGTTGGTTAAGACATATAAAACAGACGGATGTTAATGCAGGATCAGGGTCGCCTTCACTATCCCAGAATTTACGGCTGTTGACACTTCGCTCTAAAAACGCTCTTGACGGCTGGCCCATAAGGGACACCATTTCCGCAAGGTGTTGTTCGTCGTTCAGGTGACCATCCTTCACAGCACGGAAAAGACGACCACCTTCGAACAGATCCCAGACCTGGATTGGATAGATCAGGAAATCGAGCTTGGCATTTTGAGACCTCTTTTACTTACCATGACTCCTACAGACCAAATGTCTATCTTAGAATCCCATTCCATACCAAGTATCACCTCTGGGGCGCGGTAAACGCCAGGCATAACATCACCGGGGTGTTTCTGCCCTGGATCTCCTAGAATCGCTGCACCAAAGTCTGTTATGACTGGGGCGCCATGCGTTATTGGCATTGTGTACGATAGATGGATTACACGGTCACCTAGGACCTTGCGCGGTGATGGAGTCTGCAATTCTTCCTGCTCGATCGTTGAGAAAATGCTGGCGTCTTCCACTCCAAGGAGAATGTTGTTTGGCGATACATCTGTAAAATCGCGTCAGTTTCGACAAGTTTAGAAATGAGTGAGAGAGTGGTACCAGTATGGATGACTCCAACCTGGTGAAGAACGTCCAGGCCGAGCAAGATCATAAGCAGGCTTTGCTGTAGAAGATCTTTGTTCAGAGCGTTGTTCGGAAATAATGTCCGAAATTTTGTGTACGTGAGACCAAGAGGGGCGAAAATTAGGCACTGATGAGACCCGTGCGGTCCTTGGATCTGGAAAGTGTCCAGTGCCACTCGCAGGCGCGCCTTGCCCGGGTGCTCGGCCTCGATAGATCTGACAAGCCCAGAAACCTTGACTTCACTAGAAAACTCTTCTCCTGTGGTGCAGACTTTGATCGTATGGAAGATCTCCTCACTTTTCGACGGCCACATTTAGCAAACGGCATCAACTCAGAGGAAAGCTTGAACACATACTTAAGGTCTCGGCAGAGCCAAATGGTGGAACTGGTACCAAAGCCTAGTTTTGCGACGATCTGAAACTTGGAACAGAATACTTCGCCCAGTCTGACGGGGTAGAACTTTTCGGCTTTGTACTGCGGTAACGTTTCTTCCTCAAACTTGTGTTCCAATGGTAGCTTCTCGAACCCCTCGCTTGGGAATGTGAGAATTCTGCTAGGCTTTGCGCTCGTGGAAGCTCGAGCGGTCAGAGACCGTTGAACGGGGCAGGGGCCGATCTGTACAAGAGAGTAACTGACGCGCCCAGCTAGTAAAGCACTGGAGTTGAGCAGTCGCCCTGGTCTCATTCGCTGCATAGCAAGGAATTGTAGGAATTGATTCCATATTCTGGGTACAGTTGGGTGGCGCATGCGTGGGTAGGGTAGGGGAGTATAGGATCCGAACGTCCAACAATACGATTCATATCACTTCGGGCCGATCCCGGTTGACGCAAAACCAACAACCTACATACCTACCGGCGACATCAGCGCCATTGACATCCCGAAATTCCTCATAAGTCGTCATGTTCTTGAACTTTGGGCTGTTCTAACATTGGGCATGCATTTTGCTCGCTGCTACCTTCGTAACGTGGCTTTTCACCGCTCATCGCTTCCAACAGGCGATCCCCAGCCCGCAGCACGAACACAAAAGGAGCGATGACAAGCCTCCTCCAGTCATATCCCGTACTGGATACCGTGGATAGGCGATATTATCTCGGCATTATTTCATCCCGAATCATATGTATCAAGCGATCCACCTTGGCGTTTTCGGACCGAAGCTTGGCCAGGAAGAGACGTCAGCCTCAGACTGCCCGGCCTTCGCGTTAAGTATCGTGAACTGGTTGCAGAGATTTGATGGCAGCCACCATGACTACTCTCCCCCAGAGGTATGTGGACTCCCGTGGTTAAGGCCACCTTCGCCCAACTGACACTGTTTCTGTATAGCCGCCTTCTTACGCGTATTATTTCAAGGAAGCGGCCAACTCCAGCTTTCGGCTCGTGGACGTATAATTTGGCTGTGTCTGGGGCGCCGAGGCGGCCGAGCTGGGTGTCTAGTATGCTGCCTTAAGCTATGTCTCGTACCAACCACAATCTGAGCTCCGCAACGCGAACCTCGAGCAGCTCTCTGCCCAAAGATACTTGGTTAACATCCGGCCCCAGCTTTGGAGAACATTGCGAAATGCCATCGAGCTGGTCAAGCCCACGGAGTCAGATATCTTTGTGTCGATACTCTATGCCTCGTTCACGATGATAAGAGTGATTTGAACTCGGAATCTGGCCTGCGAACTCCATCTTCCAAGTATCTTAATGCGTTGATCATGGCCCCATGATCAGCTTACGTTGCTGGCCAAAGAATCTGCAATTTACACACACCGCTTTGTCATCCATGCACTCCTGAATCCAACATTATTGCTTCTCCCCAATGCTTCGCTGATTAGCAACATGAGAGATAACCCTTGGTGACTTTCCATCCTTAATCTCACCCAGAGACCTATCCAGCTGCCAATAAGCATCGTTTCCATCCGCGACCACCAGGACTCGCACTCGGGTCTTGGATGATTGGACGAGATACACAAAGAGTTCCATGAGCCTGGACGGGCCAGATTCCGTCCCCCTTTGGCATAGGTGGACTCTATCAACGAGAAGCCACACGGTCTTGGGTGCAACGAAAAGATTGAGCACGCGAATAGCAATCTTTTTCAGGGACGTCATATTGTCGACTGTCGCCGACCGTTTGTGCGCCTGTAATTCCGCCAGTAATTCCATATGCTGCTCTTCGTTGAGCAGGTAGGCTGGTCTTAGCTTCAAGAGCTGGAATAGAAGCGAGAAGACAATTTTGGGCAGATCCTCCTTCCCCCGAAGCCCCACGATGTGAAGGGAAAACACATCATCGGGGGTAGAATCCATGTGGAGCTTGTTAAAAACGCTCACCGCCATAGGAGATACCCAGCAGTGCAAGGCCGATGCTTCGATAGAAAAGTGATTGTATCCCGTTAGAGTTAGCATGGAAGATTCACCGCTGTGGGACCAAGTACGATAATCCTCGCTCCTTTGGAATAGCTCAATAGTCTCATCGTCCATGTGCTCTATGTACGGCCCGGAAAGGCTTTGGTCAGCCTTCAAGTCAATAAGATAGTCATCCAATAGTCGTTTGTCTGCATCGGCGGAATATTCGTCCATTCCCATCAGGGTTTGGATGTTTCGAAGATGGTCTTGTCCAGCCATATCTTATAGTTTTGTTAGTATCAGACAATGGTACGTAGGGCCGGGCATGCGAGGCATTACCTTGGATCTTTTTGCTCAAGTCTATTTGCTAGCTCAGTTAAAGCCTTTCTTGAAGTCTCACCTAATACAACTCAAGAGTGTTCCTGGGACAGACTTACCCTGGATTTGTTGCTGCTGGTCTGGAAATTGAACAAGTCAGTGCCACGTTTTTGCAGTTATGTGCGGGTCGAGCCAGCAGACTTGCCCAAGTTGATCTGTTTGATCAGTGCTATATTTTTGTTAAGCAGTTCCTCACACCTCAGTCTGATTTCTTTGAATGCTATATGAATCCCAGCTGACTCGGCGTCCAAGTCCGGGCTCGGTACAAGTGCATGCCGCCATCGACCTGTTTTCTCCAGTCAGCATTCCACGACTGAAAGAAATACCTGGGACAACTTCCAACTGACGCAATCCACTTGCACGATAGAATTGAATTGCAAAATCCGGCCCTGATTAGTTCAAAAAAGGCGTACTCGCAAGTAGGAGGCGTAAGTATGGTCGGTCATGACCTTGCTACGGCTTCGACTAACACTTCCGATAAGTAGGAGCGAAGCCTTATTGATGCCTCGGATATATCCGTCTGCATGGGATCTGCGTATTCGCATGTCGTTAATATCTACTCGACAGTGGCACCGATTAGACGACCTGAGGTATATGTAACGTCCACTGGAACATGAGGCGCGCAATAATTAAGCCACCGTCAGAAAAATTCTGGCAACGCACGGCGTACTAATCACCCGGGCACACGGTAGGTACATCGTCACGAGAGCCCTGCTGCCGTCGCAGTCGAACTTTTTTTTTTTCCTATATCAATGGCAATGTCTTCCCTATCCAAAATCACTTTTATCTGAGAAATATTCGGCTGGTGAACAGCGATTGGAGGCTTGCAATCTGCCCAGCCGGTCTTTTTTCTTTTGTCGCTTCTACCTGAGCTTCTTCGCTTTATTCCAACTTCGGGGCAATAGTGACGTGAAACAGGTCCTGGATTAAGATGCGTCGTATCAATACTGCTGGAATCAGAGTCTGCTTACATCGAAGCTCTTCCTCATCCTCTCTCCGTACTTCAACAGGACCACTGGAACTGGTATACACGCAATCGCAATGAAACCAAGGAGACTATTGCCCCAGCCCAGTCCGAGCGCGGCATACATGCTTTGCCCAGCTAGAGGCAGAATAGCCCCGACAACGCTGCGAACTACCGTGTTCGCTGCCAAGGCACTCGCTGCGTAAATAGTGAACGCGTCCACGAGGTAACTGACAACGCACATAAAGACTGCGATGTTGCCAACACCTACCAGCCCGGTGCCGATGATGGGCACAATCCAATGAGTGGCGTACTGTGCGGACCAACCGTACATGAAAAGTCCGGCAGGGATGAAAAAGGCACCGACGACGAGGGGCGGCAGGCGGTACTCAGGCTGCATGGTGCCCGAAGGCGCACCAGGTCTCGGCTGCGATTTGGCCTTGACGATGCGGTCGGAGGCGATGCCTATGACGAAAAGACCTATGAGAGATCCTATTCCTACCCCGAGGAAGGTCAGGCCGGCGGACTGGGTTGGAAAGCCATACTGCTCTTCGAAGACGTATGTGAAGGTCGAAAACATCAAATATTGGTACCCGTATACGACTCCTGTATACAGCGACGTGGCGAGGACGATGGGTGAAAATATCAGGATCTTGGTCGGACGGACAACAGAGCGAACGAAGAGCTGTTGCACGCTTTCGCCGGTGTCACGCTTCGAGCGCAATTTAGTGTTTCCAGTCTCTTTGACAAGACGGGCTGTTTTGCGCTTGAGAAGTACCGTGGGGTAGGTCTCGCGCAGAAACAGCAGAGATATGAGCCCGAAGAAGCCACCGATGATTGCGAGGACCCAGAACACCCATCGCCAGCCGCGGCCAGACACTAGATACCCTCCAGCAACAGGACCAATGACGGGTCCAAGTATAGGTCCAAGAGCGTATATAGCAATCACACCCCCCCGTTTCTCTTGGACGACGAGATCGGCAATTGTGCCACCTCCTGTGAGTGAAAAAAAATCACGGTGACTCGATCAGCACGTGTACAGTCTCCACAGACAAAGGACGAAATCAGTGGGCACGTACCATTGGTCACAGGTGCTACGCCGAAGCAGCCTTGGAAGAAGCGAAAAGCAATGAGCATGCCGAGATTCGTGCTTAGAGCGCAAGCGACCGAGAAGATAATGAAACCGACGTTGCAAATGTGATAGATTACAGCTCGTCCATACAATTCAGAAGCTGGGGCCAGCACCAGGGGACCGATAGCAAAGCCAAGAACGTATACTGAAACGACGAAATCCGCCAATAATACGTTGCTGCTGTTGAACTCGGCCATGAGCTCTGGGACACCTGGCGCGAACATTGAGGAGGCGAGCGGCGTGATGAAGGTGAGCGCACTGACGATACCAACGTTCAGCACCTTGAAGCGGGCGCTGAAATTGACCGGATTCTCTGGATCGTCCGGTCCATCCCAGTCGACAATATTAGGGTCAGAGGCGGCTTGGGTTGCTGGCTGTAAGTCTCCCTGCTTCTCGACGTCGGGAGTCTCATGTTTGCCAGATCGGTTATCTTCTGCGGTGGTAGTAGACGAACTGCTGACCGGTGGGCCTGGGCTTCTGACTCTAGACTCCTCGGTGCCTGTCTGCAAATTTACACCGTTGTTTTTGTCGTCCTTGTGGACATGTTCGTCTGTGGAGACCATGGTCGCAACAGCTGTGCGTTGCTAGATCTGTTGCTTGGAAACAGTATTGTGATATCAAGACAGCCAATACTCAGAAGATTGTTCAACGCCTTGGGAAATGGGCTAAAACCCATGAAGCGGGCCGAGACTTAGCTGCGTAATGGCGTTGGAAGCAGGTGTGGGAGGTGTAAGGTATAAGGTGTGTGTACCGTGTGGAAAGGCCACACAATTGCAGGCTGACAGGTCTAAGTCCGGCGTGATCCCCGACCACTGTTTGCTCAATCCCAAATTGAGTCGCTTTGCTTACCTATACCTTCTCGTCCCGGATTTTAGAAAAGAGAGGATGACGCCGGACTTACATACTATCTCCGGTTACACAGCATGTAGGATAGTAGTAACTGATGAATCAATGATGCAGGGTGTGTAATAGGTGTTACTGGACTGTCACTAAGCGAGATAATACAGCTACCGCTGGGAAAATCGATTCTGAGACGCACTCATCTTACATGCATGATCTCTGCTGATGCACAGTAATAAAACGTAATCATTGGACCAAGCTGGAATTTCGCGTGTCCAGAAATGTAAGCTGATCAGCCTCCACGAGCGATGATGGTGTGCGTGGACAAGGATATCGAGAAAACGAATGCGGCAACCTTGGAGAATGATTTGTATTTTATCTCGGCTTTTATTGATTTCGGATCCGAAGATTTCCTATTCTAGTTGTGTATGCTCAGATAGGAAATTTTGGAAAAATGGAATGACATGTGAACATTCCCTACGCGCCTCCAGACCACCGTGACTTGCTATAACCGCTATCAAACTCCAGGGAGTGGAAAATCCTCCACTACTTTCCACTCCCAGCTAAATTTTGCTGCTCAAACTTTAAGCATTCTAAATAGCTCCCGAAACTCAGGATTGGCTGCTGCGAAGCTGGTCTCCAGGCCCTCGAGCCCCTCCTCAACCTTCTTGCGCAATGCGCTCAGGAAGTCTGCTGTGTAAGACAGACTGCCACTACTCTCCATCATGGCAAGGATAGTCTGCTTATACGCGATTGACGATCCGTTGTCGATGCGCCGTTGAGCTAGAAGATTTCGCAGAACTTGTTTAGGTGTTTTGGTCAGTGTCGATTCGAGATGGATTAATGGCAGGGAATATTTTCCCTCATCCAAGTCTTCACAAAACCCTTTCTGTTCAGTGTACTATTATCCTTTAGCCTCATCTCCAGTCTGGAAGCTCAGGAAACAGGACCAAGACATACCTGAGATGATGTGAGATTTTGATAATCATCTCGGACTTGGAAGTATCGTCCGAGGTTGTTCAAGAATAGAACTAGATCACCATTTACGGCCGTTGTCGAATGTGCTGCCATCAGCCGGCCAAACAGTCTGAAGAGCCCACCCGTTTCTTTCATCACATTAGAATTCTCCACCTATGATGGCGGGCATCAAGATGCTTAGAGGAAAGCCTGACTCACTGTTCTCAACCATCTCAAGGTATTCGTCGACTGAGGGACAGATTATATTGCGGGTCCAATGGAGGTCCAGGCTCTGACCAATGTAGAGATTCTTTAACTCCTCTGTCAAAACAGTAAGCTTCGAAAACATTAACGGACGGGTTTGAATTGTAATGACCTGAATATATCATTAGACTCTCTGCATTTTGCAGACTTAGCACCTCTTCCAGTGCCCTCAAGATCTGGTAGTTCGCTGCGTTGACAGTCTGACCTCCTCCGAATATGGTGTGCGTTGCGGGTCGACCTCGACGAAGTTGTGACCCATCTTCCAGATCGTCAAGCCTGGTTTACGTGTCAGTAAACTTTTGACTCTAAGGGAAAATGATAATATCTAACATCAGTGAAGCACTGTGGAGTAGCTTTGTGATCAGTTTGATGCTGTGAAGTTTGCCGGCTGGCACCCCGAGCCAGACATTCAAAGCATCAATCGCCCTTTCCCTGATGTTCTTCGACGGAAGAGAGGTCAAGTAATCGTATGGAGCCTCTATAATCTGCTCAATTCTATCACAGTCAGTATTGTACCCAAATCATAGCAAAAAAACTGTAAGGGTCCTAACCTTTGTATCTAATGCATGCTTCATGATCTGGATCATGTCCCCCCCATGATTCATGGTATCCGGCTCATGGTGCTCTTTATCAGCGGGAGGGGTAATAGGCTCATCAACGATCCGCATGGCTTTCAAGTCTTTGATCCCATGTCGGGCGAATACATTGACAAGTCCGGTGCCATTACTGGTTTCATGTACCAAGTTCTGGTCTTTGATAGGGGCCATGGTGTTTGCAGGGGAAATGACAGTATTCCGCCCATCATTGCTGTCATGCCACTGCGGCCGGCTTGACTCGGGAGATACAGTACCGTCCGTCGGATGCTGCAGCGCATTGTCGTTCTCGGGACTCGGAATGCCGTTCTTCATCAAGTCGAGTTGCCTCTCATTGTAAGAGGCCCAGCTGTGGTACCTGGGGCATTCAATGCTCCAAACAAGGTTGCCGCTCAAGCTGTACAACATGGCCTCGATATACCTCTTTGTCTCATTAGACACGTCACCTCGTGCGTTGGTGTGTCTGACGATGTCCCTAAAGTCAACGATGGTCTGCTTGATTTTCTCCCTGCACGTTTCCTTGGCCTTCTCTTCAGAAATGCCATGTTCCTCCATCAACACCCAAATTATATTGACAACGTAGTCCTGTCCCATGGCCATCGCTGTCTCGTACTCTTTCTGATAGGAATAGAGGTCGTTAGTAAGACCCAGGTTTAGGTATGCGACGTTGGCCAACTCGTGAGCCAAGGCCACTTCTTCCTTCGGAATGCTGATACCCATTCCGAAGGTCACCATGCCGTACCAGAACCTGTCAAAAATTAATTACAATTCACGACGCGACTGCAACAAATAGAGGAGTCTTACATCGTTCCAATATCAATCATGCGATATTTGATATAGTCAGCCTCAGACTTGAAATGCGTATCGTGATGGCGGCCTGAACCAAGTTCTGCAAACTCCGCCCATGCTTTCATAGTGGTCGTTGCTTGCTCTTTATGCAGGCTCAACATTTCTTGAGCTATATGGGCTTGTATTGCTCTTTTACCCGAAGTGGCCTTCTCAATTCTTCCAGTTCGGGCCAATTGTTCAAAGGTTGCCTTCAGGTCGTCGTTGTGTGCATCACCCTATCTGCTGTTAGCACTCACGTTCCGTCACTGATCAATTTTCAAGACTTACAACTGAGACTACATCTGTGATGTCTTGCTGTGTGTTAGCGACGACTGGTCTGTGTATGAAAGCTGAGATAGGCCGCAGGCGTCTTTCGTGTTGACTTACCATCATGCAGGAACGCAAGCTCATTTGCATATCCTAAGACTCCCAACCTCTCTGGCAAGCATTCTGGAATGGTAATAGCCATGAAGTTCCATCTCGGACCCAGACCGCCCTTGTAGAATCCTAGAGGCCCCACCCATTTCCGCCAGTCCTCTTGACATCTCAGTGTCTCGATCTCCTCAAGCTCGGGATTATGATGACACCTTAGTGGAATTCCATCACAGAGGCCGTGAGTTTCGTACGTCGAAGGGTCGACAATAGAGGAAAACTTGTACTCCATTTGATGCTCCATGTCTCTAACAGTTACTTAGGTTGAGAAGGATAGTCGCACAAGAATGTAGAAGATAAATAGGCCAAGTTGCAGCAAAAAGAGATATGATAGATTGCTAAAATACTCTTGCATGATATTCGAGCTGGGTAAGTACGGTGAGCATCTGTCCCTCGGAGGAGGCACTGAGAATTTACCTAGGTACGAGCTAGACGTTGTCTTCGTCCTCTGACTTTCATGTGGCACTGCAACGATGAATGGCTGATCTTCTCACTCTCATATATATATAATCAGATCCGATGCGCTTATCTATGCGGCTGAGTAAGGTCGTGGGCGCCTAAGAGGCGTGTCACTCTGTAACAAGCTCCTGGTGTGCTTATAGGCACGTGGGCAGGATTCAGGACAGGCTTTCTTCAGTACCAGAGCTTCATTGACATCGGACCTCCACGGTAATCGCAGACTGGCGCGAAGGAATCGTCAGAACTCCTGTTGGAGCGGTCGGTCCAAATGCGTAGGTATGACACGCCCGTTCCTAGGGAGAGTCACGGAGTCCTAGGATGGAGTAATACGCGGCGCGGTACTTGTGAGATTGCTGAATATTCTCCATAGTACCGAACGAACACGTCGAATAGGATGGTAAGTGATGTAGTCATGGCGACAGGATCAAATTACCTAGGTACAGGTACTTAACGTAGTAAGACGACAGGGGACAGTAATCGGCACAGTCATGGGGAGAGTAAAGTTTTGTCAACATGAAAACAGATGGTGTGTTGTGCAGGAAAGTGAGACCATATCTTTCAGCGCTTACTTTTCTCGAGATAAAGGAAAAGATATGCCAAATCAGCCCAAAGCCATTTATTCGCGCTGGGAAGCACTTGCAGCAATGTCAACCAGAGTCCAATAAATATCGCACCACGCTGAGCGATGATCCTTTAGATACGCTGAAATTTCATCTCGACCTAGGCAAATACCTGGCTGCACATAGGAGTCGCTGATCGACAATTTCTTCCAGCATGGACGGCCTTATCCAGCATGTTCAGGGATGGGGACATACGTTGCAAGTCCTTTTTGTTCTTGCCACAGTCGTTGGCATCTATCTGCTATCAACGTCGATCTACAACCTCTTTTTCCATCCTCTAGCAGGGTTCCCTGGACCGAAGCTTGCTGCTGCCTCTAGGCTCTACGAGTTCTATTACGATGTCGTCGCAAGAGGCAAGTATGTGTACAAGATAGAAGAGATGCACAAGAAATACGGTACGTTCATCTCGTTCCATGCGCCAGCCGAATTAGGCAATACCTCGTCACAAATAGTTAATCCCATATCTTGACAGGGCCTATTGTTCGGATCAATCCCTACGAAATCGTGATTAACGATCCGGAGTTTTACAATGAAGTATATGTCACTGCCAATACCCGGCGCACTACCATTTGGCCGCGGTACAGGACAGGCATTGGATTTGACGGTGCGTATCCTATTCCTCCTGGTTCAAGATCCTCGCCTTACGATTTCAAGACTCCCACACAATGACGGAGAGTCACGAATTGCACCGACGTCGTCGCAAGCCTCTCGAGCCCTTCTTCTCCCGTGCGGGGATTGGCAGAATGGAAGGCATGATAAAAGAAGAGGCAACCCTCTTGAACGACCGGCTCGAGGCACTCCAGGGGTCAGACACTGTCGTTCGGCTGGATCATATCTTTTCTGCATTCGCAGGGGACGTGATTGGCAAAATTTGCTGCGAAACTCCGCCAAATATGATGTCCAGACCCGAATTTGGCAAAGAATGGCAAGTGAATTAAATTTGCTACGACTGATACATTTTTTTTTTTGGATCTGTCCTAATTATACAACAGGCATGACTTGATTGAAAGGGTTGTAAGACAGCTTCTACTCTTCATGCATATGCCTCAGCTTGTCACGTAGGTCCCCAGGCCCGCCTATCAAGGATATCTACGTACATTCAAGCCTTCTAACATGAGCAGCTTGGCGCGGCTGGTTCCCACTAAACTATTGTATCACGTATACCCAGGCGCTTCAGGTTTCAATGAATTTCGTCAGGTAAATAGACTTCGCCGGTCAAAATATCTCGAATCATCCTGACACAATATTGATAGATGATGGCTCGGCACATTGAGGAATCGAAGCGGGAAAATGTTGGCGCCAAGAAGTATGATGAGAGCGCATCTAATTCCATTTTCCGCTACATCGTCACTAGCGACATGCCAGCTTCTGAGCAGTCTACGGAGAGATTGTCTCGAGAGGCTATGGTACTGTTCGGCGCCGGTACAGCCACGACTGCGCGTACAATGGGATTTGTGTGCTTCTACCTACTCACTAACCCGCACATGAAGCAACGCTTGAGCGATGAGTTGGCGCCACTGATGGCCGACTACCCTCATAATCTGCCGAAGTGGTCGGACCTCGAAAAACTCCCTTACCTGCAAGCGGTCATCACAGAAGGCCTACGGTAAGTCTTCAGTAAGATTTCGATTTCGTACCTTTGGCTGATGCTCGAAAAGTCTGAGCTACGGAGTTATGCGTCGGCTGCCTCGCTGCTCCCCGGACGTTGCACTCCAGTACAAGCAATGGACTATACCCAAGAACACGCCGGTGGGTATGTCGGCATACTCTTTGCACTCTGATCCGAGCGTCTTCCCCGAGCCTTTCAAATTCATTCCGGAACGATGGCTCGGAAAATATGATCCCAAGATGGATAGGAACTGGGTTCCATTCGCAAAAGGTTCGAGGAACTGCTTGGGTATAAAGTAGGTTTTGAGCCGCAATCTCATTCTGGTCAACCTCAGCATAAACTGACCGAAATGATAGCCTGGCAAATGCCGAGATGAACTGGGCGTTGGCAGTTCTATTCCGACCCGGGGGACCGAAGCTCTCGATATACGAGACTGACGAGTCTGACGTTGCTCAATCTGTGGATTTCTTGATGCCTCTTCCAAAATTGGACAGTCGTGGAGTAAGAGTAGTGTTATAAAGTACAGCTCTGGACATTGTGAATTTTTACACATTTAGATTAGCTTCAAGTTAATAAGCTACCATAAGCTGTGTAGTGCTTTGGGCGATGAAGGATGAGTGTGAGAATTTGGGCTACTGAAATACCTAACCTAGGTAACCGCGCATAATATCTACTTAGGTAGGTACTGAGTACCATTGTCTCATTATTTGCTCCTGTGATAGTCAAGAGGGCATGCAGGATTTGTTGTCCGGATTACTGTCTCAGGTCGCTTAGATATGCCTTACATATCTAGGTAGAAAGCAGTATCATTTGTGGGCGTTGTCCACCTGCCTTTGATGGAAGCCACCTATCTCCGCTTACGGCAGATAACAGAGGTCCCCAATCAGGCAGATTCTATTCTTCCTACGGGTCCACTCAGCGCGTCGGGTCTTGAAGTCTCATCACCATGTTCACCATAGCCTCAAACCATTGCCGCTTAGGCCGGAATTATTCAAAGCAATGTCGCGGTCAACTTACAGTCTTTTCGATTTCATGCCTCATAACAGAATCTGCCATGGCCACTGGTGCCTCCTTGTAATGTGGTAGTGTGATAGTGTCGCTGAGGGAGAAGGGCGGTTGTACTGAGTAATCAGGCGTATAGTCCACGGAAGCGACGGATGTGGCTGCTCCCGCCCCTCAATCAGGATTTTTTTACCCCAGCTTTAGGATCTGACTGTATCTACGTAAGGACCCTGTATGCCTTTAACTTGTCATAGATACATCTTGCGTAGGTCCTGAAGGATTCACTCAGCTCGGTAAAGTAGGACCTCGCAGGTGGAAGAGCTCAAAGAGGCATACGATCTCTCGTCATCATGGACCCCCTGTAAGGCTTCACACCAATGGAAGGGTCCTGATGAGGTGCTTCGAGGCAACGGGCGCATATAAGACGCGCTCCTACTTGTGCCAAAGTTAATCTGGGAGAGGATTCAAAGGTTGGCTCTGTCCGCTGATGTGCTGAGTGTTTAGGACTCGTGTTCAGTTCGATTGCATTTGATATTGTCGGACAGGTCCAATGGAGAACACACAAACACCGAGCCTGGAAGCAGACCCCAAGACCAAAAAGCGCATCCGGAATAGAGACGCGCAACGCACATACAGTGAGATGATGGCGGAACTTTACAATACTTAGCCATCAGGTCTCAACACCACGATGCTAACACCAGGACAGGGCAGCGGATGAAACAGCGTCTCGGCGCATTGCAAAACCAGATTGACGAGATGCAGCGCTCGGCACGTACTTCAACACAGGATAACGAAGCACACCAACTCAAGACGCAGTTCGGAAGTAGTGACGACAAGCCAGCGTACCCTCTGTACCGTGGCCACGGAATAGACGAGACCAATTTCAATGGGTCAAGTGGAGGTATTCCGACGACGGTCACAGATCCAAGACTGGATCTCGTAGAATCAAATAGGGGCCCGTATAGAAGTCCATCCGAGCCTTTCTATCTGCCACTATTTTACATGGACGAGGGACCATCGTCCAATGCCACGTCCAACGATGCAGGACACACAGTACTCAACGCTCACCAAGCGACATCTCTTTCCAGTTCACGATACGAAAGACCGGCTCTGACTGGTCAGACCCCGGAAACTCTTTGCAAGCCCCCGGCACCGTCTCGCACAGCGGAGCATGAGGACCATGTGCTGCACTATGCTCCAAATCAGGCCACTAGCGATGTTTTGGGTACGTTCCAAGCCTCCGTTCAATACTGGGCCTTCCCACAGGCGTCGCTGCTAGGTATAACTCGCACAGTTTCTTACCAGTCAACGATAGAACCACCCAATCCAATGACATCGAGCCTACAGGGCCTGAGCACAACTTGTTTCGACACTCACACATGGGAGGACCAATTTCAAATCATATCGCCCGCCGCTTCGCAACCGAGCCTGGCATCAGCGACACCCTCGGCGTCCGCTATACAAATATCCCACGAAGCCTATCAATCTGAACTTGTGGACGCTCTCATCACCCCAGGAGCGGAGACTGGCACTCTCGATGCAACGATGCCCGATGCGCAGGCGACTATAGAAGAACGATTTGAATACTTATTAAGATGTGCACGGCATATGGGATTCGATAATTTTGACACAATGGCTGCACAATACTATGCCCGGGACTTCAACCCAACGTCTGCGTTGGCGTCGGAGCAGCGCCTGAGCCGCAAGCGACGCCTTCCGGAGCTTCTCGCCGAGCTAAGGACACAGTCCACGACCTGGAGCGCGTGGCAACGTCGAGGTTACGAGGATGAGATACTCAGAGCCGCCGAGGCGATTTGCGTCCTAGAGTACCATGAGTCCAGCAAGCGCAAAGCAGGCACTCATTATCCCCAGGCGCAACGTGATACGGGATTAGAAGAAACGGTGAGCTCTAATCATCCCTCCTGTGCTAACAATCATGACTTCTCTATTCGTTTTTCATAACATTCAGACATAGTCCTTGAGACACATACTTCAAAGCATTAGCTGACTCTTTCCGTGCCACTGCACCAAGTCGCCACATTTCTGGGCCCTTCTGACGAGGCTAGCGTCGAGCAATAACCTTTTGCCCCCACAAGACCTTCCAAAAGTTGTCTTGCTTGCGATGAAACTTGTTTACGGGATTGAAGATAAGAGTTCTCTCGAAACTTCTTAGATAAATGTCATGAGGGATGGTTACGGGACAAACCTTCACACGTCCTTTCCATGTCTACACACCTTGCATGAAGATGGCCTCATACATTTAGATCAGGGACCGGCCCAGCGTTAAGAACGCCCTTTTCCACTCTACGTTCTAGCTTCAAATCATAGACTATTCGAGCATCTGATAGATCTTTTGATCCTTGGTCCACCACATGACACTCCAGACCCACCTGTACCATTACCTGAAAGCCTGTTCGGACCACCCATTGGTATCAACGGCTCTGCGTCATTTCACAATCTATTGTGTTATTATGCTGACGTCTCTTTCACAAAGAATTTCTTGACCAGGCTTGCGCTATTTACGTAGGTACAGTACGTAGACCTGGAAGTCTCCAGACCGCGTTCCAAGCTTACACAGTTTCGACTGGTACCTAATTACATCTGCTATCGTCACTGTATCGATTCGCTTGCTATTTTTCCTGGTGTTGCCGTCAACGTATCCGGGCCCGGTTTGGTCGCGGCGCCACCGCGCCGCTCCAACGCTTGACAATGGCTGGGATAATTGACGATTTGCGCCTTCGGTACTTCGCCGACTCGCTGGGTTTCTCAGACCCATCATGCAAAACCCTGACTCTCATGGGTCAGACGGACGAGGAGGCCGGTGTACTTTGGGTAATATGTAAATACCTTATTCATCATCAGCCATACTATGAAAGATTCTATCTCGCCTTGGAATCGTCCCATCCAAGGGATTGAATCATCGACGTATCACCTGAATTTAGTTGAAGATGGGAAGAGGAGCTTAGTTTTTTTAGTTGGCCACACATACAGTTGGCCATATAAGACTCTCAGATAATTCATTATAAGTGCGCCTTAGGTGACAGCACCATTTTCTGAGGCTACCGGATCTCCACCCCAAGTTTCTCAACCAAGGCGCTTGTAACCTCATCGTGTAACTTGTTGGTCTCCAGATTTGTTAGCGTTCTCTCCAGGCTGCGGTAGTTGATCCGATAGCACATGCTCTTCCTCCCCGTCTTGGGGTGCGTGAACTCGTCCACCAGCTTGACATCCTCCACCGTGTCACCAGCCACACTGCGGATGATCTCCATGACGTCGTTCTCATGGAAATCGTGGGCGTTTGCCTTTGTGTTGCCCCCAGCGGCCGACGTCGATCGTAGCCAGAAGGAAACATCCTTGTAGCACTCGGGATGTTTCGAAAACGGGACAAATCGTTTTAGCTTGTTCAAATCTTCCGATACCCCAGCGAACTGGCTCAAGAAGCGCTGGTCCTGCGACCAAAACAGGCGAATGTCAGGAATATTGAAGAGCAGCATAGCAATTCGGTCCAGCCCAATGCCAAACGCCCAGCCCAGCTGCTGCGGCTGGCCCGCATTGATGTACATGCTCTGCTGCGTGACACCGCACCCGAGCACCTCCAGCCAATCGCCTGCATAGTACACCTCCAGCTCCCAGCTCGGGCTCGTGAACGGGAAATACGCCTCGACCCAGCGCACACGCAGCGGCTCGTCCTTGTAATTCGGGTCGCTCCGCGCTGCGGCCGCCTTTGCCCGCGAAAAGATCTCTACCACCATCAACTCCAACGAGCGCTTCAAATGCGCGCCTATCGCCTCCGCTTCGGCAGGGGTGTGGTGCGAGGCCTGCAAGGGATTGCGCTCGGAATGGAAGGGGGGGTTGGGATCCTCCACTTTGACGCTGTGCTTGGGGAGGGCCTCGAGGTCTGCCCAGACAGCGGCAGCTATGTCACCGTTGGGCACGCGCGCGCGGTCCCAGAGGCGGGCGCCTTCCATTTGGTGAAAGACAGGGTAGTGGCTGCGGTCGACTTCGTCGCGGCGGTAGACGTCCGCTGAAATGAGGTAGCCATTGCTTTCATTGGCTTTGAAGATGGCGGCTTCGTGAGCGCTGGTATGGGTTCGGAGGAGAGTGGTAGAGTTGATGTAGTATGTATCTGAGCGCGCCCGGCCTGGATGGTTTTCTGGGAAGCCAAGAGAGTCGAAGTTCTCCTCGACAGACACGACGGGGTGAAAGGAGTTGTAGTATTTGAAGGTCGGCCCAGGGAAGACGCGCTCGATGATCTTCCGTGTGATAGACACAGGGTGGTCCTTCTGAAGGTGGAGTTTGCGTGTAGCAGCAGCTATCACATTGGTGGGCGCGTTGTACCAGCTGTCGGTGGGAAACGTTTTCCCGTCGATCTCTACCGTGGAAGGAGTACTCGAGCTAGGAGGGGCAGCGGCGGCTTTGTAAAGTCAGACAGGTCCTGCATCGTCACGAAGTCGGGGTCGAGTCACCTGTCGAGGTCGAGTAGGTTGCCCATGGCTGAGGACCATTCTTGGAGGTGCGCAGCCGGCTTGCGACTGGCGCGCAAAGACAGGAAGAGGATCGGCCGAGCTTTAAGGGCGCCGAGCACAAGACAAGGCGCCATTGAGAAGCCATTTCGATAGCTGGATTTCGATATCAGGATGCCATTCCTCCACGGCAGGTCCTGTTTTTCAAACGAGGCTGCAAAGACCCCGAGTGTTGAGTGCCTTGGGAGGTTGAAGTTGAAGCTTGTGAGGGCGACGTGAGGTTCTGCTCTGGGCGGGTCTAATAGCTTTGGCCGATCTGCAGTGGAACAATTGGAACATTTTCCGCGCGACTTTCAAGACAAGGAACCCCTGCACATGCATAGTGACGATGCAGCCTTGACACCACTTTCAAGGGTCCGCTTGCGAGATCGGCGTTTTGCGCAGAGACCCTCGAAAGTGGGCCCCCCCTGCGAGGAAAGGAGGATCTGGATTCGAGGATTGAATCACACCTGAAATTCTAACGACATCATACTTTGTATTTCGAGCATAGTTGGCTTTCACCTAGTGATTTTCCTAGAAGCTCCCCTCATCCCACTCGCTACTCCTTGGGAACTATATTCAAGCAGGACGGCTTTTACGTCAACATCCACATATGAGGCATTCAATGTGTACATAAACTCTTAACAAAGATAACTGCCACTATGCAGTCCGAAAAAGAGGCATCGGCCTCCGTCGCGAGACCCAAGAAAGCCGCCCAAAAACAGAATGCGCCGCATATAAGATATCCATTTTGGTTTGGAGGGAGTGCAAGCAGCTTTGCTGCAATGACAACGCATCCCATGGACTTGGTACGTGACTTTGCGAGCAAATTTGCTACCCTATCTTCTGTACATGTGCTGACTTTCAAATGTACAGGTCAAAGTATGCGCTGAGCAACTTCCCCCTCATCGTGACGTTTCCATAATCTGACAACTCGTCTCCCTCTCCTCTCCTAGGTCCGTCTACAAATGCGCAGCGGTACCATGCCCTCCTCCATGCTCGGAACCTTCCAATATATCCTCAAAAACGATGGTTTTCTCGGTCTCTACGCCGGGCTTTCTGCCTCGCTGCTCCGGCAAATCACCTACTCCACCACGCGCTTTGGCATCTACGAGGAAGTCAAGGCGCGCCTCACAAAGCGCAACGACGGCAAGCAGCCCTCTTTCCCGGTCCTGGTCGCCATCTCCAGCGCCTCCGGCTTCATCGGCGGAATCTCCGGTAACGCAGCCGACATTACCAACGTGCGCATGCAGGGCGACGCGATGCTGCCGCCCGAGAAGCGGCGCAACTATAAACACGCGCTCGACGGAATGATACGCATGGCGCGCGAGGAGGGCCTCATGTCGTGGTTCAGAGGCGTGTTGCCAAATAGTACGCGCGCGGCGGTGATGACGGCAAGTCAGTTGGCAAGTTATGATACATTTAAGAAAATGCTGCTCTGGTACACACCCATGACAGATAATCTGGCAACGCACTTTACCGCGTCGTTCTTGGCGGGCGTGACTGCTGCTACAGCGACGGCACCGGTCGATGTTATCAAGACGAGAGTCATGTCGGCCAGTGGCAAGAGCATCGGCATTGGGACACTGTTGAGGGAACTCTTTGCCAAAGAGGGCGCTGCGTGGATGTTCAAGGGCTGGGTGCCCTCGTTCTTGCGACTAGGACCGTAGGTCCCTCTTTTCCCTTGAAAGTGGAATGCCCAAACATTTGACTAACTGGAATTGCACAGGCAAACAATATGTACCTTCATTTTCTTGGAGATGCATCGGAAGGCATATAGGAAGCTCCAGGGTATAGACGAGCCCCAGTAGAGAGCGTTGCTCAGCATTAATCTGGATAACAGCGTAAAGTCGGCGTTTGGTGACGGGAGCATTACATAGACAGCATTATCTGGCGTTCACATTAGAGAATAGTAATATACTGGGTTGCTGAAGTGTGAATTATTGTGCGAGCTCCCAACTCCGCCCAAGGTACCTGTCTTCCTTTGTGCCATCTGGCTGTCTCTTTATTTTGCAACCCATGCAACCGTTACGCCGAGCAATGCAATGAGGATGTTGACCTTTTTTTTTTTCGGGAGGCCCGCAGCATGGACGACCACCCATTACCTTCCTATGGGATGACCAGCTCTGGGCCTCATTTCCCATGAGCAGAACGAACCCGTGGCGCAGGACAGTTGGGCGAACAGCCATGTCAAAACGCCCAACTGTAGCACCTGGCATAAAACTATCAACCAAGCTCATTCCTGGGAACATCTTGAGTTTCCAGTAGAAAAAGCACCTGCCAGCCTCAAATTCTGACATACCGGCAGTCGTTTAGTATCCGCCTGGGTTTCCGTAAGGCGTCTGGCCCATATATGGGGTCGTGCTGCCAGCGTAGGGAGTTGTGAAGCCCTGGTCGGCACCCCAAGGATCAGCGCCACCAAACTCAGGGCTCCGAGGTCCGGCATAATCGCCGCCACCCTCACCTAAATCGTGGATGAGGGTGGCGAGCTTCTGCTGCATGACCGTGATGCCCTGCTGGATAATCGCATCCGGTTCCAAGTTTCCTGCTCCCTCCACCTCGTAATAGAACTTGTTGGGGACGGCCTTGTAATCGAATGGCACTCCTGGTTGGCGAGGCTCCTCAAAATCTGCGTACTTGCTCCGCGGCCTGTGCAATAGTCAGCATCACAGTATGTCACTTCCACCAAGCGTGCAGCATGCATACCATTCATCCTCAGGCTTCGCGCCCTCCTCCTTGCTCTCAAACCACATGTCGGTGTGACCTAGATTGTTGTGAGGGTCGTACTCGAAACCAACCGCTGCCGTGGGCGCCCACTTGGCGTGCTCCTTTGCGATACCCTTTTTGGCGATGCAGGTGAGCCTGAGCTCTTGGCCATCTCGCAGCTTGGCAATGAGCGGGCCCTGACCATCGGGGTCGTTGATAACGGGCGACCCAACCCACTCGTTCGGACGCATCGGGTCAACGACAAGATCACGAGCGTAGACTTTCATGATCTCGCCATGAGTGGTGCATTTGGCGTGCAAGGTCAGCTTGATACTGCAGTTTTCGCAATACTGCTCGCAGTCGCAGTCGCGGGAGTAGAGGACATCGTCGGCGCTTTTGGAGTTGAGAGGGATCAGGCCCAGACGGTGTGCAATGAACTCATCGGCCAAGACGCTGCTGTTCTCCTCGATCTCGACTAGATCTATGGCGATGGTAGGCACTTCGGCAAGGACGACACGGCGCAGGGAGTTCGCAAGTGAGAGGTCGACGTGCGCGAGGTTGAAGTTGACATGATCGTTGTCTGCCTGGTACACAATCGTATTAGATTACAGGAGTAGTCCCAGTGAACTTCTGATTGAGCTCTTGTAATGTGTAGTACCTCTGTGATCTTAACCTCCATGTCCTTCGACATGTCCACGTCCATCATCATGGCATCATTGCCGTAGCCGTCCATTATGAGCAGATGGTGGGGTGGCGCAAAGACAGTACTATGAGAAGGAGGCTTGAGGAAATCTGCGAAAGTTGTTTGAGAGAAAAAGAGGGGAGGGATAATCGATGTTTGTGTATGGCGTAGGTGATGGATGGGCAAGAGAGATTTGAAGCTGGCGCGAAAGCGTCGCGGTTGCAGGTGAGGCTTGTGAAAGTCGAAAATCCACTTGCCGCTTACTGCGGGCAGGCAATGGGTCGGTCACTCGGATAGGTATTGTACTGTACAGTACATACGACAGTACATACAACTAACTTGCCTACAATCTTCTGACATGTACGTTTTCTGAAGGGTACTCATTTCCACCATGATTATATAATACCTCATACTGAGAAGTTTCGATAGCTTTCCACAACGTTGCAGTGCACTTGAGGGGTATAAACTATCCTCCTTGGTGGTGGACAGTACAACTTACTGCAGTACAAAGCTGTAGAGTGAGGGAGTGGCCTGTGCACCCATCGCTTCGACAGGGGTGGAGAGCTCAGCGTAGCTTGCCCGCCGCAAAAACTCCGAGTTGTAGAGCGTCATAATAAAATTCTTTGCTTTTCTTCTCCTACATCACACGACCGGAACATTCCTACAACGTTCCAAATCAGCCCCAACAATGCTTCGACAAGCTCTTCTAGTCCCTTCAAGAGCACTTCGCTCGACCACACGGTCAATTCCCCAACGATCTCTATCCCGGGCTCAGACATTCATTGCACCACTAGCAGTACGGAGGATACAACCCACGGCAGCAAGGTGGTACAGCGATGCGCCCAAGGAGTCACAAGAGGGAGAGAAGAAGGACGGCGAGTCAGAGTCCAAGCCAGCCTCTGAGGATCAAGCCGCAACAGCTGAGGACCCGGCTGTTGCTGAGCTGAAGAAGAAGTTGGAGATAAAGGATAAAGAGGCTGCGGAATGGAAGGTAAGATGGCGCATGCCCCCTTCCGGACGATGCCCAACATGCTCTTGAGCTGACACAGCACACAGGATAAATGCCTCCGTACCATTGCCGACTTCCGCAACCTGCAAGACCGCACCCAGCGCGAGGTCAAGAATGCCCGCGAGTTCGCCATCCAGAACTTCGCCAAGGACTTGATCGACAGCGTGGACAACCTGGACCGGGCGCTGTCAATGGTGCCCGAGGCGAAGCTGACGTCCGAGGAAAAGTCTGAGGACTTGCAGGACCTGGCGAACCTGTGCGAGGGCCTCAAGATGACCGACGGCATCCTCCAAAACACTCTCAAGAAGCACGGCCTCGAGCGCTTCGACCCCGTCGGCGAGAAGTTCAACCCCAACGAGCACGAGGCGACCTTCATGACGGCCCAAGAGGGCAAGGAGGACAATACGGTCTTTTTCGTTCAGCAGAAGGGCTTCAAGTTGAATGGCCGTGTATTGCGCGCCGCCAAGGTTGGAGTGGTCAAGAACGCATAGATGAGGAGAAACAAGGATCAAGATCGTCCAATGGACTGCATATATGGCATTTGAAATGCGATTGTAACACCACTTTACTTTGCCACAAAGCTGGCAATGGCGTTCCGGCGGAAATGCAAGATGATGAACGCTCCTCTCATGATGGAAAAAAGTATCTGGCATGGCATGGTTGGTCAAGGTCACTCAGGATTTGACAAAAGGGGTATTGCATCACCCTTTGTACATAGAGATGTGCAGCTCAAACATTCTAATACCGAGGGACTCCTGGGCTGTCTGAGCAAGTAGACTCTGGACTGTTCATGAATAGGCCATAAACACAGCTCTTCCCAAACATTTCGCGATTATAATACATGTTGTACAAAGGTCCCCTCGAATCAACTGCTCCTATCCAGAGCAGCCTCCCGGATCAAGACATGTTCCGGCGGTTCTTCCTGATCTCCAACGGCTTCCACACATCAGGAAACGTCTCAAACACCTCTTCAGCCGTCTGCTTTCCAAACTTCTCGAGCAGCTTTCTGTGCATATCCTTCAACGGCTCCAGTTCCTCACGCAAGGCCTCATTCTCTCTCCACCTAGCCTTGACTTCTGCGAACTTGGCCTTGGCCTCCCAGTCCAACGCGCGCACGTGCTTGTCGACCTGCTGCAGGACGCGCCGCTCTCGAATGTTGTCTTGCAGTGCGATGCAGTCGCTTAGCTTGCGGTTCTCGTGCTTGAGGCGGTGGATCATGGCCCGATGGCGCTCGTTGGACGCGTTGACGGCCTCCTCGTTTCGGTTGAGGGAGAAGAGGTCACGCTGCTTCTCTGCGATGATCTTGAAGACCGCCTCCAAGCCCCAATACTTCTCGATGGTTCCGTCAACCTCAGCCTGGAAGAGCAATGGTCAGTAAAAGCCTCCGCTTATGATGTCTTGTGGCATGGATGGTCATTGCTCTCCCAGCAAAAGAGCACTTACCTGGCTGTACTTGCCAAGATCCTCGTTCGACTCGGCGGGACCGAGACCAAACGAGTTGGCGGTACTCATCGCGCCCTCGCGAAGAACTTTGGCAAGCTCAGGATCCATACGATCAAACTGGCGGTTCCAAAAATCATGAGGCAGCTCGGCATTCATGGCTGGCCGGCTGGCTATCAGCACGCTCTCCTGTTTGTTCTGAGTCGAATTGACCTATGGTTTTCTGAGTAACTTACGTGGAGGGGACCATAGAAGCGACGGCTCGGTCTTCGCGTACTCGCTGCAAGCACCAGTGAGATGACTTCCATCATTCTCGTCTGCCTGCGACTCGTAATCACGGTACTTTCGCTCTCGGGGCTCGTAAGTGTTAGGCGAAGGGGGTCGTTGACGATCAGCCTACGTGCTTGTCAGTGATACATTCCACCATGTCTAAGAGGCAAAACGGGGGCTCCATCACGCACGGGAATCTCGTAGTCCTTGCGATCCTCCCAGACGGACTTGTGCTTGTCGCCAGGCTGGTCCCATCTCGTCGCGCCCTCCGCCCAGCGGGCAAAGGTGCAAGGCGAGATGCGTCCGCTCTCTGGACCTCCCTCATCGTCTGAGATGTAGCTGCTCACGTCGTTCCATCCGTCATCTTGTTTGTCGTGATTCTCGTAAATGGCCTCCAGCAGGTCGGGGTCAAATGACTCGTCGAGGCTAAGGTGTTTGATCTTGGGACGCTTGTACTTGAACATGGTCTGACGGTCATCCTCGCCGAATGCAGCGGGGCCACCGATATTCCAATTGAACTGCTCCTTAATGGCCATTTTGATGCCAGTCAGCATGCTGTTGTAATTCTTGTCAGTGAATGCTGCCTTGTTGAAGCTCGTCAGGTGGAGGCAACATACCCCTTGGCCCCTGCTTTCTTCTCGCCATTGTTGTCTTGCTTTGAAATTGTCTTCAGTAGAGCATCACTGTCAACGTTGGTCTGGCCCTTCAAGCAACGCAAAGCTTCGCCATCTTTGTCCTGCTTTGCAATCAACCTCAGCAGAGGATCAGTACCATCGGTACCTTGGCCCTTCATTGAAAGGTAAGCCTGCATCATCGACGTTGTCATAGTCCACTGTTGCCCATGATCATTTCCTTTGGAGCAGCCAGGCAGCACCGACGCAGGCCATTTATCCGACGATGACGATTGAGTACTACTGTCACAACTGCACTCATCGGAATCACACTCATCAGTGCTGTTCTCCCTTAGTGTGTCCCCATAAGGAGCAACACAGGTTGTGTCTGAGAGGTCCTATAAATGCTTTATTGTCAATTCCATACGAACCAAATAGCTAAACTTGATTGGATAATGCCAAGCAGGTAGGTTTGTGGTTTGAATTGGAGGATGATACTTACCTCCAGGATTGATGACATTTTGTCCACAACAAACCAAATAGAAACGACGAGGAAAGAATTCTGAGAGTGGTGTTGACTGAGCTTGTGGTTTGTGGGGTTGAGTCGGGAGATGTGATGACTTTGAAGCAGGAGGTTGGTGACCTTTGCGAAGGGAATAACCCATAGCAACGCAGAAAGCCACCCAGCAAAAACAACACAACAATATGCAACTTTGCAATCTTGCAATCACTGGGGCAAACAATCTGAACACAGTATACATCTGCAAGCTCCAATTCCCCTAATAGAATTATCGCAGAGACTGAGCTGCACCTCCAATGAGTCTGGCTTTCATTGTAGCTTTATTCCATCTGACAACCATGCCCGAGGTCATGAAGCAACATTTTCTCCACCCTCAAAGATTCAGTTGTATCTGGGGCATTTCCTAATGAATGCGTCTTTGCCAGAATGGTCACACGTGGGGTGATGACGAAATGTATCATAACTAACTCCAAACAATAATGCTCTCCAACCAGATGATATGCACATCACTTCTTTGCCTTGCCTTTGGCAGTTGCTTTGCCCTTGCCACGACCCTTCGTGGCCTTACTGCCACTGTCTGCCTCCTCCTCATCTTCCTCGCCTGCCTTCTTCTTCGTAGCCCGCTTGGCCTTCGGCTTGGGTTGCTTGATCAACTTGTCCTTCTTCAAATCAATCTCATCGTCATCCTCGTCGACTGGCTCGGCGACCGCGGCCTCGTCGTCACTAGCCTCGATGGCGTCCTCGAGGTCAGGTACTTCTTTCGTGGCTTTCTTCGGGGCGACGACACTGCTTGCCTTCATGAAAGGCACTGGATGGGACATGGCGTTGTATCTGCATGAGTCAGCTTGGGCTTCGATGTTTGCGGTAATTTCGCAACAAACTTACGTTCTAGTAAACGCTGCTTTGGTCTGAGTTTCGATGGTGACCAGGTTTTCGGCCTGAGGTCCGACACCGAGCTCCTGAAGATTGTCGAAATCGTCTCTCGTCAAGTAGTAACTGTCCATGAGGTTGATGACATCGCCAATGCAGTCCTTACCCTCGAACGACAAACGCTTCACGAGCTGATACCACAATACTGGTAAATATTGCTGGCGGACCTCATTTGCGTCTCCAGAAGACTTTAGCCGCATATGAGAGTGAATTTCACGGTTGAAACGGCCGAGTTTCCCCGCCTTGCTGTTGTTCCCCAGCCATGAAGTGAAACTAGTGCCAATAATGGAACCAGCGACGAAACTCGCTGGGCGAACTGTACTGAATACTGCGTGCGTAGGCATGAGGCTCCATTGCTGCTGCGATCCATGAATCATCTTATCGACAAGATCACCGTCGCTGATGCTCTCAGCTGCCTGATCTATGAGCTCCAAGTACTTCATGTTCTCTTCTCGTCGGTTATATCCCTTGCCACCCAGACCTAGCGGTTTGGATTTGAGGTAGTTCTCCTGAATCATGAGGGGCGTGAACTCGTGGTCATTGAAATACAGCTCAATCTTGTCGTTCAGAGTGGCCTTGCTCGCTGGGTTGAACAGGCCACCACCCAGCAGCTTCTGGCAGATATCCCACGGCTTCAGGACGACGTGCTTCTCCCACGCCTTCGACATTGACTTGCTCTGGTCAAAGTCCATGGATTGTTGGTCAAGCTTGATGGTGGCGAGCATGTTGATAATCTGCCTGATGTCCTTGTTGCTACCCTCGATGAGAGCATCAACAACCTGCACGGGCAACTTGAGGCCCTCGCGATGGCAGATTGTCATGATGCGAGAACGAACCTGATCCACAGTCGGTCGTCTAAACTGGATGTCCAGTGTGACGAAATCAAAAGGTTTCATTTTTGGCAACTTGCGCTCGTTGCAGATCAGGATCATTGGCACCTCTGTCTTTTTGCAGAGCTTGGCGAGAGCACCAACACCACCTCGATCACCAGCAGACATGCCATCAACTTCGTCCATGATCAAGACAATATTCTTCTTGCCGTCCTCGATCTTTTTGCCATCGCCAGCAAAGTAGCCAAGCAGAGACGTATTGTTCAACACTTCAGTGACTCCGCTCTCGACCAGTTTCTTGCTTCTGCTGTCGCTGGCATTGCTCTCAATGACATCGTAACCTGCAAGCTTGGCCGCGAGATGTGCAGCGGTTGTCTTTCCGATACCAGGTGGGCCGGATAGAATGACCGCCCGGACTGCACCCATACCATCAGCACCGCGGCGCGAAAAGTCATATTTCTTGTTCTTTGGCCAAGCTTCCAGCCACTTTTGAATCTTCTCGACATTTGTTTTGTTCCCACAAATGTGACCTAGCTGAGTAGGAGCATATTTTGTCGTCCATAGCTGTGCATTAAGAGCCACCGGAGCTTTAGCAGTGACACCATGGGCAGCGGCGGCTTTACGGTTCTTTTCAGCTTCGGCCTGGCGTGCTTTTTCCTCCTTCTCGAGCGCGGCAGCGGCTTCCTTGATCTTTTTCTGTTCTTCCTTTTGTTTCTCCTTGACCTTCTCTGCATTCTTACCCGCTCCACCTTGGGCAGGAGCGGTACGAATCAGATCGAATAGCCCGTTCTCATCGATCGTCCTGAGGCCAAGCTCGCGGATCTTTTTGACCTTACTGGGGCCAGCATCATCACCAAGCACTACGAAAGTAGTCTTCTTGCTTGGTCCCGTCGTGACTTTCCCACCATAGCGCTTGACTAGCGCCTGCGCATCTTCCCGGCTGATCGTCTTGAGCTGTCCAGTGAAGACGCAAGTCATTCCTGTAAGGCATTCGTCTGCTCCTTGAGGAATTTCTACGGTGCCTTCCATGGGGGGAGGTGCGGAATTCCCTGGGCCCTTCCTCCAGTCGAATTTGGCACCGGACTCCTGGGCTGGTGGCGAAGGTAGCGGCACTGTAGGAATGGAGTCAAGTAGGGCCTGGAATTCGGCATTCTCCGGCTCCGGCTCCTTCATTTTTCTTGGGGCCCGGGGCTTGGCCGCTGCAGCCTTCTTTCGTGGAGTCGCTTCGTTGTCATCGTCGTCGGAATCAGGTGTCTTGCGCTTCCTGGTGTTGGTAGCCTTCTTCTTTGGTGCTACTGGCTTGGGTTCCTCCTCGTCATCATCATTTGACTCCTCGACCTTCACTGGCTTGCCGCGCGAAGCGACCCGCTTGGGCTTTGGCAAGAATTCCTCCTCGCTATCCTCCTCAGCGTAATCATCGTTCTTTCTCTTATTAAGCCCCTTGGCATCGGCAGCAAAGATATCGTCTCCATCCTCGTCGCCATCGTCCATGTGCGCGTCGTCGACCTCGTTTACTTTGACCTTATTGTAGGATGTAGTAGCCCTCGGCTTGGCTGTGGACTTTGCACTTGCAGCTGCGGTGGGCTTGGTTCTGGGGCTTTGCCGGACTGGAACTGGTGCGGTCGACTTCTTGGGCGTCGACTTTGATGTGGTCTCGGGCTTCGAGTCTTTGGTTTGGGCGCTTGAGAAATAATCACCAGCTGAAATCTCCTTGCCCTTCGCAGGCTCTGGTGCCTTTTTCGTGGTTGGCTTTGCTGCTGCCTTCTTTGCCTGCACGACAGGTTCGTCATCTTCGTCGCTCTCTTCGACAATCTTGCGCGATTTGCGGCCTTTCTTTGGGGGCTCTTCCTTGGGCGCGACGCGTTTGGGCGCGTCAGGTTTCGAGGCAGCGCCGCCCTTGGGGGCGAAGAACGAACGAATGTCACCAGGCATCCTCGCACTCGTCGTTTGAGGAATGATAGAAAAGTCTGCGATTTATCAGAGAGAGCGCGATTCTTTCTGGGACAGGTGGATGTTGAGGCTGAAAGTCGTAGGAGTTAAACTGATGATTTCATGATGTTTTGGAGGTGTCGAGCTCACCTTCCGCGGATAGTCCCGCTTTTTGCTCCTGCCTAGTATTTAGGCTTCACCAGCACCCAAACTCTGTGTGACCTCATAGAACGAACTTGGGAAAATGCAAGCTTCTGAGCCCTCCCCTTGACACGACTTTTTAAACGTATTTTCTGATTCCATCATCATGAATAATTTTGCGAATCTATCTGTTTTTGCGAGACCAGAGCTGCTCAATTGCAGAAGCGAGTCTGCGACAGACAGATGCAGCTTCCATGTGAGTAACAGTTTAACAGAATTCAGAAGGATAAACAAAGTATCTGTTATATTACTTGGAGACTTTCCTTTTGGTTAGATAACTCGATTTTGAGAAAATCTTCTTGCTTAGGGTAAGCTAGGGTAGGTCACCCCGTAAAAACTATGTACATGCCCTCGATCTCCTCGCCCGGCTTCACAAAACCTGTGTCACCTAGACTATAGTCCGAATTGTTCACTTGATGTGGGTGCTCAAAAAGACTCACGAAGACGTGAGGAAATTTTTTCTGGTTTCTCTGCTTGATCTCGTCCTTCTCAGTATTTCACTGGGCTGTCGTAATAAGTGAGGTTAGCCACACCTAAACACAGTATACCATTTCAGAAGATCCTGCTTACATATCGAGGTAGGGACAGTGATCGAGGCCAGGAAAGGTTAGGCTGAGGAGCGAGGTCTGCGGATAGAAAACTGAGATTTGAGATCGAACATTCATGATGACACAAGACAACACGAAGCAGAGATTACATGGGAAGATTTTATGTTAATAGTAGAGGAACAGGACCCTAGTGAACCCAACACGACTCACAGAAATAAGACAAGGTCAAAGAAATAGTATAATCTGGAATGCAACCAGAGAGGCTATGTATGAGTGCTGCCACAGTGACGGTTGAAGGCTGCCGTTGAACTGTGAAAGGCCTCAAGTCTTTGCAGGGAATATGTGATATTAAGCTGTGGTGCTGAAAGGGTCCCCGGGGGGGGGGTTCTCAAGCTGGTGATGGTGCTTGGCCGAATGCTTGAGTACCTACACGCCTTAGGAAGCCACCTGGTTACCTCTCTTAAACTCCCATATATTTCTACATTGTCTAGGTAGGAATCTAATAACCGTACTGTAGCGAGTCGATGGTGTCCCTAATTGAGAGGCCCGGTACGACCACGAGGCTGGCCGCCCCGGGCTTCCTTAGAAGATGACCGACGACATCCTGATGGCAGCTACGGACAGAACTTGCACAATGATAGTTAAACGCAAACATTTCTTTCATTAGGTTCAATCTATCATGGCTCTCAATCCCAAGGTCTGGCCTTCGTTCCAAGAAAGAGCGCAAGCCTGAGATGATTGGGCCCTCGTGCCTGATGCCCCACTGGTCCATTGCCTACTTGGCAGTGAATGATACCTAAATACCCATCATAATGAGCATAAGCGATAGTTCGATCAGTTTTTACTGCCGCAAATGCGATATGGATATATACATTGGAAGCAGATGAGGCAGCAGTGAAAGCAAACGAGCTTCACAGTCTTGACAATGAAAGATAATGGAAGCGTGAAAGCGCCAAAAAGGGTTTAGCGTCTCTTGTAGACCTGGCCGAGCTAATCTTAGGTACCTAGGTACATGTGGGCTCTCAAGTGCCGCACGGGCCACATCCTCTACGCGCAGCTCTTCAATCGGTGCGGCAGGCAAATTGTTGCGACTATCGAAGAACGCTGCCTCGCAGCTAGCATTTCCTTCTGCTAACTGAGAAGGAATCACGAATATGAATCGACCATCACTCCTCACTGCCTTTCGAGGGCTGAGGATCGTACCTACGACTCCGCTCCAACCCTCTGTCACCGCGACTTGCGTATCCTCACACGTCAGGACCTTCACAAATACGTCCCAACGCTTCGGATCATGGCTCGAGCCGTTCATTGACCGTAACAAGAAGAAGTCAAAGGGCCGACCAAGGGTGGCTACAGGAGGATCGGTGAAGGGCACGACGGTTATGGTCGGAGACTACGGCTTGCGCATGACCGACCACCACAGGAGGATAAGCGCAGCGCAACTCAAGCTTGCGGAGGCGACCATCAAACAGAGACTGCGTGGACAGAGATATCGGCTGTACACAAGGGTCAACTGCAATATCGGTGTCTACACGAGCGGGAATGAGGTGGGCTTGATTCATGCTTCGGATGACGAAGTCTATCTAGCTGACGAGACTATTAGATGCGTATGGGTAAGGGAAAGGGATCTTTCGACTACTGGGCAGCAAGGGTAGCAGTCAACAGGGTCATCTTTGAGATCAAGGGAGATCTGCACGAGCAAATTGCCAGAGACGCGTTCCGGTTGGCTGGTAACAAACTGCCCGGGCAGTACGAGTTCATCAAGAAGGGTGCAGTACCGGTTGTGGGCATCACGAAGTTGGATGGCATCACTCTCGAGGAGCTGAAGCGACCGTGGAAGAAGCTGCCGACAGCGGAGAAGCCAGATGTCACACCAGCGGTAACAACGACGCCTTCGTCCGTTCCGCCAACACCATAGATGGTTGGGCTAAAGTAGGATGTATGATATGGCTTTGGAATGCATATACACGGAAAATGTATTGTTCCGGCCGATGCAGGTATCGGCGCCCAGTACGAGATGATACCCATATCAAGTCACTCAAACTTTCTAGAGTTGCCAGTCAACGAAAGTTGATATGATCTTGCAAGAAATCTGCTCTCTTCTGAGCTGCCTCGTGGTCTTCATTCGGTTGTTCCTCTTTGGAACCTACCTAAGCCGTGTTTGGGCCATCACGCATCACTGGATGATTCCGACGCCGAATTCGGGAGCATCATTGGGCACTCGGGCGGGCGCATCATCTTGGCCTTTCTCGTCACATAACCTGGTAGCCTATGACCGTCCCTGGAGTCGAGTGCATGCACTACTGTGTCGAGTCTGAAAAGGAACAAGAGATACTGCACCGGATGCAGACCATGACAATCTTCATTTACCAACATGCAATGGGGTACTTTACAATGTAACGATCTGCTACCAGATAGTATACTGTGTGGTCAAACCCCCGGATAGCCTCCTTGCCCTTCCCTTTTTTTTCCCCCCTTTCGCGTCGGGCGACGGCGGTGCAGGGTTAGGGTCTCGACGAACTCAATTAAGTGAGTTCGAAGAAACGCGTCTCTTCGACGCGTCGTTTCGTTTGTCCAGTTTCCCCACCAGCCGCAGAGCACCCGCAAACAGAGGAACGTTGACATCTTGCGGTTCTCTGATCCAAACAAGCAGACACTGCTCGGAGCCATCCAATTACTCCACGAAAAACGCAATATGGCGCTTATTGTCGACAAGCACCGGCCTAGATCTCTGGATCAACTCACTTACCACCCAGAGCTCTCCGAACGCCTCAGATCGCTTGTAGGTGCCGCAATTTTCCCCCCAGCACCATCTTCCAGAGACAGATCAACATTAACATCAATCCAGGCACAAAGCGGTGATTTTCCTCATCTCCTCGTCTACGGCCCATCCGGCGCCGGCAAAAAGACCCGCATCGTTGCGACCCTGAAGGAGCTCTATGGGCCTGGCGTGGAAAAGATCAAGATAGACGCACGTGTGTTCCAGACGTCCTCCAATCGCAAGCTCGAATTCAACATTGTCGCCTCTGTGTATCATCTCGAAATCACACCCAGTGATGTTGGAAATTACGATCGTGTGGTCGTACAGGATCTCCTGAAAGAGGTGGCGCAGACACAGCAGGTCGACACAGCGGCAAAACAACGCTTCAAGGTTGTTGTTATCAACGAAGCAGACCACTTGACGCGAGATGCCCAGGCCGCACTGAGACGGACTATGGAAAAGTACAGTCCAAATTTACGATTGATTTTACTTGCGAACTCGACAGCCAACATCATTGCGCCGATTCGCTCGCGAACGCTGCTTGTGAGGGTTGCAGCACCAACGCATGAGGAGATCTGCGATGTGCTCGCGCTGTCTGCGAAGAAGGAGAATTGGCAGTTGGTAAAGGGGCTTCACGAACGGATTGCGAAAGAGAGTGGGCGAAATCTGCGAAGAGCGCTGCTGATGTATGAGGCGGTGATGGCACAAAAGTAAGTGATTCCAGAATGTAGACGCCGGAGCTGGTCTGAAAACCCCAATTGCTGAAACTGACATTCTTGAAGTGAGAAGGTCACCGACTCAACACCAATACCACCTCCAGATTGGGAAGCGCTCATCGAGCAGATTGCGAGGGAGATGATGCAAGAGCACACACCAGCACAAATTCTGGTTGTGCGGGCAAAACTTTACGATCTCCTCACACACTGCATCCCCGCGACAACCATCCTCAAGACACTAACATGGAAACTCATTCCCAAGATCGACGAGGCGCTGAAGAGCGATGTGATCAAGTGGTCAGCTTTTTACGAGCATCGAATCAAGACCGGGACCAAAGTCATTTTTCACCTCGAAGCTTTTGTGGCCAAATTCATGAGGATATTAGAGATGTATCTGATGGAGATGGAATTCTAAGAGCAAGTTTGATTGCATCTTAGAGGATTACCCAAACTTTACCACGGATGGTACGTTTGCGCCATCAACAACTGATGGAGCAAGGCTCGTATACACCCGGGCCGAGAGCAGGACAGCGGCTCGTAAGTGCTGCACCAATATGCCTATCCCAAGATAAGGCGATCTGGGTGGAGGCATTTGTACATGGCCCATAGAGCCGTTGCTCTAGGCTGAATAGAGGAAATGAAGACCCAACCGTGTGGTCCACCGTCCCAACATTGCGTGCGACCAGTGGACTTGACCAAGTCGAGTATCAGCCCCGCGACGAGGAAGGGGGCAACGCGGAGGTGTGACCACGCAGGTCGCCATGCTTGCTGCACCAACTGCAGCAAGATTGATGTCGTGCTGGGGTAATTGGGTGCCTTCCCCAACACAATTTCGCAGCGCAGATTCCCTTGTGGGGCTTGGTACAGCAGGTTATCTCCAGTTATGGTACAGAGTAGAGGAGCTGAGATCCATCCAGCTATCACTAGCAGCGTCTATATCAACCCAAAATTAACGAAGATTGCGACTTGCATCAACGGTCCAAACTCGGACGGCATCTTGATAACCCAGTGGGACAGGGATGGGTCTTCCGTTTGTCCATTTACAGATGCTACCCTTGGCAATTCGGCTTGGTTTGCCAGGGAGGGTGGCCCGCGCCCAAACTTGGAGTGGTCTGGCTTGTCACCTGGGCTCAAGAACAGTCTTGGGTCCGGGCAAGAACGGCATGGGCAAAAGCCCCCCCCCCCCTTTCTAACGAGCTCCCGAAACAGACGGATGAGAGGAAGTTTATCATTAGCCTCGGAACACTCAAAGCATAATTGGAATAGAGAGGCATTTACAAATGTCGACAACCGAGACTTGCCGCAGTTGGTATCAGTATCCTGCTTGGATAGTTACGTAGGTACCTGATTATTGGGGTTGGACGGATAGCCAGCCCTACGCTCGGATCCGCAGGGTCGCATTTGAATTTTGGTTGAGAGACATTGCGCAAAAACCACTGTCTACTCGAACGACAATCTCTCTTTACTTTGGATTTTTCTTTTTTGGGTTTTGCGAATACTCGAGCCCTGCATATCATGCAGCTACTTCCGCGGAGGCAGCAGCTAGCGCGTCTCAAATTCTCCTTAGACATCTACCATAGTACCACTCGGATGGGGAAGTTTAGCCAAGCTAGATCGACGATGACAGTACAAAAGTCTAGAGGGCTCTCAGGCGTGACGTCGATGTCATGAGTCGGGGCGGCTCCTCCAACCCGACTTTTTGACACGGCTAGATAATCCTTGGTCCCGTGCCCTCTTCCCCACGATACCGGAAATGGGCTACCCCAGATTACTAGAGGTTTTGCGGGGGGGGGGGACGCTTGTAAGCGCATCGTGGCAATCCTTCGGCTGGGGCGTCGTCGCGTGCGGGCGTCAACTGGGAAGTCCTGGTTACGACTTGCTTGTTGAAGCGGTTTGATTGAGCAAATCTACAATGTCATTTCCACTTTCAATGGAAGCCAAGATTATGATCCAGGCGCTCTGCGTGCATATGTGCGCCTGGAATCGTGCAGGAGCCTAATCTGAAGTTCGGAGCCACGTTGGATTCATATCGACAAGTTCAGACTTGCAATTTGTGTGGGAAAGTATATCTTGTTCTGGGGTGGGGTCTGCGACAAGAATCCACCAGAGACACTGACGCTGAGTGGGACGACCAACTCGACTGAGCTGAAATATTATCAAATACATGATGCCACTGTCGCATATCGCGCAGTGAAGACACGATGTTTCAATTTCCGGCATCAGTCCGAGCGGATTGACTGAGAAGAACACGAAAAATCAGATGTCTCAACAATTACTTGTCACCGTTGATCATGGAGCACGCATAATGTGACGCAAAACGCTGCCTACACTGAAAGGGGCGGAGGGGGCCCTTCGCTCTTCGGCCTCGTGTGTTTGTTGGAACGCGACGACTGACAGTATGTCCGAGGCGAGGAAAGGCAGGTCGAATGCGTTGTTCGGTAAACCATCCAGTCGTTCTCGGGTCAGGGCGAAAATAGAAAAACACACGAAAAGGGTATCTAGAGAGGGTCTGTCACAGACATGGCCAAAGACTGCATGCAGCTGCGTGAACGGGTGTCTCTCACCAAGACGGGCTAGCCTTGCCTCGTCGGTTCTCAATTGAAGCGGTCCGGACAGACGGAAAGACGATGCAGGGCCTCGTGGCTTGGGCAACCTCTCAAAGTGAATCCCGGTTAGGTGGGACTTCTCAGTGGGGGCGTCCTTGGCCCACTTGATCCGTCCAATCAGCAGGGACTGGTTTTTGGAGGGGATAAGCCCAGCTAGGAAACATCCGGACACAAGGGAGCAGCTCTCTACCTAGGCTACCAGCAAAATACCGTCCGTAGTACACGCCGGCAGGGTGAATTAGTGGCTAGGCTGAGGCTGGATGTATTTCATAATAAAGAGCTACCCCCCTTGTTGACCTCCTCGTCGACTTTTAGATCCAACCTCTAGTCCTATGATCTTTTAATCTTACTCGTTCCTCCGTTCCTGTTCCCCTCACTCACTCGCCTTTGACAATACATCCTCTGAAGACACGCCTGGAAAGCTCCAACAATCATCACAATTCGACCTGAACCGTCGTACTCAAGCGGCCTTGTGGACACAGACCCTTGATTGGCTCAGCATCCGGGACACAAGAGCTACCCCGCCATCACCAATTCGTCTCACTACGGCCCCGCGCGATTCGCTTCATCATCATGGCTGAAGGCGCGCCCAAGGTTCCCGTGGTGGCTGAGGCCCATGAGGTCGACACTTTTCGTGAGTCTTGATTGTTGACGCTGTGGGCGCGGTGATCTCCGTATCCGGAGATCCGCAGCACTGCACGCTGCTGTCTTCGGCACAAGAGTGGAGCGGGTTTACTAACAGGTTCTCAAATAGACCCTCCTCAGAAAATGCTCGATAGTAGGTCACTTCGGCTGTGTTTGAATTTTCGGAAAATGGGTTGATGTAGTGTAGGCTCTAAGAACAGGTGGGCTGACAATTGAAACCACAGAGCATCCGAGCAAACCTCACTTGTCCGGTAAGTTGGTTAGGGTCATCGCTAGAGAGCCGATTTCATACTGACTCATTGGATCAGGTCTGGAGGAGTACCAGCAACTTTACAAGCAGTCTATCACCGAGCCCGAGAAATTCTGGGGCACCAAGGCTCGGGAGCTTCTTACCTGGTCAAAAGATTTCCAGAATGTCCACACCGGAAGCTTGTTGAATGGTGACAATGCTTGGTTTCTCGAAGGCCAGCTGAATGCCTCGTACAACTGCGTCGACCGACACGCTGCCAAGGACCCGAACAGAGTCGCCATTATTTATGAGGCTGATGAGCCGAACGAGGGCCGGAATGTCACCTACAGTGAGCTGCTGCGCGAGGTCTGCAGGACAGCATGGGTCCTCAAGCAAATGGGCGTGAAGAAGGGCGACACCGTAGCGGTTTACCTGCCCATGATTCCCGAAGCCATCGTTGCTCTCCTCGCCATCACGCGAATTGGAGCCGTCCACTCCGTCGTGTTTGCCGGCTTCTCTGCCGACTCTCTCCGCGATCGTGTCATCGATGCGAATTCCAAGGTGGTCATCACGACCGATGAGGGCAAGCGGGGCGGAAAGCTGATCGGCACCAAGAAGATTGTGGACGATGCGCTGAAGCAGTGCCCTGATGTCAGCCACGTGCTCGTCTACAAGCGAACGGGAGCCGACGTGCCATTTACTCAGGGTCGGGATTGGTGGTGGCACGAGGAAGTCGAGAAGTGGCCTGCCTACATCGCCCCTGAACCCATGAACTCCGAGGACCCGCTTTTCCTCTTGTACACCTCTGGCTCGACGGGCAAGCCCAAGGGTGTTCTGCACACCACTGGTGGCTATCTCCTAGGAGCTGCCATGACCGGCAAGTACGTCTTTGACATTCACGATGGAGACCGATACTTTTGCGGTGGTGACGTTGGGTGGATCACGGGCCACACCTACGTTGTTTACGCGCCTCTCTTGCTCGGTGTCTCAACCGTCGTGTTTGAGGGAACGCCTGCATACCCGAACTTTTCCCGGTACTGGGAGATTATCGACAAGCACCAGGTGACACAATTTTACGTGGCGCCCACCGCCTTGCGGTTGCTCAAACGTGCTGGCGACGACTTTGTGAAGAGCAAGATGGCGCACCTGCGTGTTCTGGGCTCTGTTGGTGAGCCCATCGCCGCGGAGGTCTGGAAATGGTACTTCGAGGTGGTTGGCAAGGAGGAGGCACAGATTGTTGATGTATGCACTACCCCATTTCCGATTTGGTCCTGTTACAAATTACTAACACGTTGTACAGACATACTGGCAGACTGAGACTGGATCCAACGTCATCACACCACTTGCAGGTGTCACGCCAACTAAGCCTGGCTCTGCATCTCTCCCATTTTTTGGCATTGAGCCTGCAATCATCGACCCCGTCTCGGGTGAGGAGATTCACGGCAACGATGTGGAGGGTGTTTTGGCGTTTAAGCAAGCGTGGCCAAGTATGGCACGGACAGTCTACGGTGCACACAAGCGGTACATGGATACGTACCTGAACGTATACCCGGGCTACTACGTAAGCTTCAATCCAATTCCCCCCCTTCCCCTCAACGATCTTCCACCCTTCCTAACGCTTTCCAGTTTACTGGTGACGGTGCCGGACGTGACCACGAAGGCTTCTACTGGATCCGCGGCCGCGTCGACGACGTCGTCAACGTCAGCGGCCACCGCCTGTCGACCGCCGAGATTGAGGCCGCGCTGATCGAGCACCACTCCATTGCCGAGGCTGCCGTCGTGGGCATCAGCGACGAGCTGACGGGACAAGCCGTCGCGGCGTTTGTGGCGGTCAAGGACGGCACCGAGGCGTCCGAGGCGCTGCGCAAGGAGTTCATCCTGCAGGTGCGCAAGAGCATCGGGCCCTTTGCCGCGCCCAAGGCCGTGTACATTGTGCCCGACCTGCCCAAGACCCGCTCGGGCAAGATCATGCGGCGGATCCTGCGCAAGATCTTGGCGGGTGAGGAGGACCAGCTGGGCGACACTTCGACGCTGTCAGATCCGTCGGTGGTGAACAAGATCATTGCGCTGGTGCATGAGCAGCGCAAGAAGTAAGCTCCGTCGAACACCAGGGGAAATGATTGTGGACGGTCTGCTTCATTCTTGGTGTTTATGGGATCCGCTGCTGTGGTGGATCGCGTAGTACTGTCAAGGGCTTTTTTATGATGCTTATATAATATATATGTAGGAGACCAGGCAGTCTAGTTCTTGTGCCGCGTGCACGCCAAATGGAAGGCGAGGCCACAGTCTGAAATCAGCGTGCACCTCGCGAGGTAGCCTGCTCGTCCACACATGTGACTTGGCTACTGACCGTGATCAGGACGTTTTCTCGTACATGGCCCGTTCGTATTGCCATTTGCTGGGCAGTGACCGTTCCACTCTAGAGTTGTCGCCAATCGTCGCCTCTTTCATCGTCGTAGTCGTCAGCGCCCATCTTGGCAGACGTCGGATATCCAGTCCAATTAGGTGTCTACCAAGCTTGGGAGTGCGGCTATGTTGTTGGCAGCGCCTTGGCCCCTCTAATTCACCCGACCACTTGCTCTTACATTGCTCAGTTGTCAGACTATGAGAGTGCACGCTGCGATTTGAAAGCCGGCAGTTCCGGCTGAGGTGAGGTACCCCTCATGTCTAAGCCACCTTGCCATCACAGATACGTAGACAGTGTGTATGAGACTGTGTGTGTGTGTGTGTGTGTGTGTGTTACTGAGCTTGTTGAGTACCTGGGTAGGTGGTCTTATACAAATCAACCCCACAGTAGCGATGACGGACACCTTAGAGTTGCCGAAGGCGAAGCAGGTACGCACTTTGTCTGGAATATGCCCTAGACCCAATTTCATCACAGGTCCAGATTCCAGACACCTGCATAATCGCCAAGTTCTATGGTGCAAGGACCATTGAGCCAAGGTGAGTTTTCCACGTGACGGTCTATATCGACATCATCCATATTGCCATGATGGGAACTCCTTCCTGGCGTTGGTCTGAAAACAACTCTTTGCAGTTACCTGATCATTAGTCTGTAACGATTCTAAGTGCGGACTAGTGAGCTCATCTTGTATGTTCAACAACAGGATGGTTATAATTAGGGAAATTATTCAGTGAAAGTTCGTCCGATGTTTGATTAAAGTTCTGGCAGGGGTATGAAAATAGTGAAGGTTCAGACAAACCCAGGTCTGCTATGTCGGTCTCTGTGCCCTTCTCTGCAGCACGACAGTCAGTTACAGTAGATCGTTTTCATTGCCCTCGGCCATTGGGACAGAACGACGACGCCTGCATCAGCTATTCTCAATCAGCTGAGTTCGCGCATCATATAGCCAAAGGCTGGTGGAAGAGCATAATGAGCAACCCTCGAATGGAGGGATGCCAATCTTCTTTGAAACACTTAGAGCAAGCCGGGAGGGGTGATGGTACGTCCGTAGAGTAGCAATGGCCCGCGCCAGAGATGGCACAGTTTGGAGTCGGGGGTGACCCTGATGGAGCCTACCATTCTTGATTTGCAAATCCAGCCCGTTACCCAAATTGTCGGGTCTCCAAACACATACTCCGTAGGGGTGGAATGTGAAATTGCAAGATTGAGAAGATAAAGAGACGTTCATGCGAGCGTTGCATGACGAGAAACAACGCAAGCGACGTGGATGTCCGTGTGACGAAACATGTAGGACATGGACTGTTTGATGTTGACAGATCAACCCGAGCCTCTTCCACTGCCGAAATTGTCTACATTTAGGTAGGTAGGTAGTGGACCAGACCCAGCAGCCCTAACAGCAGCCTTTGATTACAAGAGGAAGTCTAGTAGACAGGACGGGTCGAACCTTACTTAAGCGCGCGGCAACATAGCAGCGGCACCGATCCAGCGAGGGGGCGGCGGCGACGTAAGCGGCATGGTCATAATGTGATGTCTTCATTTTCATCTACAGCTTGTGAAGAAGCAGCGAATATTTGATGGTGGACACTAATGTATGTACTCGTGAGGACCCTTCCTTCAAGTAAGCATTAACGGGACAGGCCGTCAACTCTGTTGTAAGCTTATTAATATTAATAGGTATGAATAAAGACCGACCGAGACCAAGTTTTAGGTCGGGTACGCTACAATCAGCGTGCCAGGTAGTCCCGGTCCGCTTGCCCCAGGCCATGACGGAGTCCTGAAAGTTGAGACGCGAACCCGCCAAGTTGACTCGGGTTTGAGACGATACTCCTCCGTCCCTCGACCAGGCCCGAGAACTGGCGGCGGGCAAGTGGTGGCCGACGGGGGAAAACCTCTGCGATTGGGCACATTGGAAGAGGTTGGATGCATGTTCGTCTTATTTGCCTGCAGGTGACTTTGAAGCGGGATCCTGTCATACGCTGATTGGCATATCTACCCGTCCTTTCTTTCAATGCGGGGCACTGTGCGCTCGCTACTAGTCGATAGTCCACTAGAGAGAGATTGTTCAGCTCTGGAGTGCACTCCGTGTTGATGATGCCGCAGGCTTTCCTAGCCTCATGATCAATTACTCGTCGATTGTATCCTTTGCTCGCAATTGTTTAGCTGAACGTCCAAGTGTCTGTCTCTAAGTAGTACCCACCAGGCCACCAGGCCTAGAACGGACAGACTTACCTGAAGCACAACAGCCCGTACTTCCCGCCTAGATACCTACTGCATAGTAGTAAGAGGCAGTAGAGCAGAAATAGCCCCAACAAGACACGGAAGGTAGAGAGGAGAGACTGCGGTGCACTTGGCAATCCCCCCCCCCCTGTCCATAACAGGCGGATCCCGCGCAGCGCCCAGGCGCACGCCAAGACATACTACCTAACGAGGCAGCGAGATGGGGGCTGGAGGGTGTTGTCAAGACATCGGTCATCCACCTACTTTCTCTTTCATGTTTCCGAGATTCGATTCCGGATCCGTGCTCTCGTTATGTCAACTGTTCAATCCACGAAAACTCTCTCTCTCCTCCTGACCTCGTGCGCGTTGTAGCCGGTCTTACCTCTCCACCTGCCCACGCTCCTGCAATTCGTCTATACCGCATATCAGAGGCTGGGTGTGCCTTTCCGCAGATCCTACAAGTGTTTTTTTCTCCTCAATCGACCTCTCCTGCAGGCAACCGAACCGAATGTTCGTTCCAAGGCGGTTTAATCGTGTAATTTGAATCGATCCCGGGGAACAATGAAGTTCCTCGGTGGCTTCGCCGTTGCCGTCGCCAGTCTACTACTCTCTCCAATTTCAGCCCACTCGAGAGAGCGAAATCCGATACGAAATGTGGGCCACATCAACGACCCTGTCTTCCAAACTCCCTCCAATCGAGTCCACGCCTACTCCTCCTTCCAACTCACATTCACATTGAGCGATAGACCCTCAAGGATACGCCTATCTCTCGAGCCTAACCACGATGTTGTCGCCGACGGCGCCACAGTCACCTACCTGGACCACGACGGTTCCATCCAGCGGACGGAGCCAATAGATCGTTTAGACCATCGCGTCTTTAAAGGGACCACATTTGTGCAATATCCTGGAGACATCGAATGGACGAATGCAGGCTGGGCAAGGATACATGTTCTCCAAGACGGCCCTGGTCCCATATTCGAGGGTGCATTCGCACTCAACGGCGACTACCATCATGTACAAACCAGCGGGAACTATCTGCAAACTAGACTATCCAAGGACCCTGAGATCGAGTATGAGCACGGCGAATATATGATTGTGTGGAGAGACTCGGACATCATATCCGACGAGTCTGTGCACCAGGAATTGGACGAATTAAAAAGATCAGTGTCACAAGACACTTGCGCTTCCGGGGAGCTGCTCTTCAATCGCGACGAGAACCACCCCATCTATCGCGGCGTCGATATCGGTGAGAAAAGGTCCATATGGTCCTCCATGTCACCCAGGGCTCTGTTCGGGCGACAGATTGATGGTACTACAGGAGGCAATAGCGCCGGCGTCAATTTGACCGCCGCCATAGGCTCAACAAACGGATGTCCCACGTCCCGCAAGGTCGCTCTCATCGGTGTTGCGACAGATTGCACATACACAGCGGACTTTGCCAATGACACAGCCGTTAGGACCAACATCATCAACCAGGTCAACACCGCTTCTCAACTATATGAGAGCACCTTCAACATCTCGCTGGGTATTCAGAATCTCACCATCAGCCCCAGAGAGTGCCCGTCCACCGCAAGCGTCGAGGCGCCCTGGAATATCGGTTGCGATGGAAGTACTCTCTCTGATCGTCTCAATGCCTTCTCCGAGTGGCGCGGGCAGCACAATGACACGAACGCGTACTGGACCCTCATGAGCACTTGCAATACGGACTCTGCGGTTGGGCTGGCGTGGCTGGGCCAGCTGTGCATGTCCGGCTCGACTCCTCAAGGCAATGAGACAATAGCAGCTGCGAACGTGGTGGTTCGTACGTCTACAGAATGGCAGGTCTTTGCGCACGAGTCGGGTCACACCTTTGGAGCTGTGCACGACTGTACAGCAACGACATGCGCAGACGGCTCCGTCACGATGCAGCAGTGCTGTCCACTCAGCACATCAAGCTGCAACGCGAATGGGCAGTTCATAATGAACCCCTCCACATCATCCGGTATTTCGCAATTCTCGCAGTGCTCTATCGGCAACATCTGCTCGGCCCTCGGGCGCCAGTCCGTTCAGTCAACTTGTTTGACCAACAATAAAGACGTTGTCACCATCACCGGCAGCCAGTGTGGCAATGGAATTGTAGAGTCTGGAGAAGAATGCGATTGCGGTGGCGATGCTGGATGCGCAGGCAATACATGTTGCGACGCCAACACGTGCAAGTTTACCACAGGCTCCGTATGCGACTCATCGAACGAGGATTGCTGTACCTCGTCATGTCAATTCGCTAGCAGCGGCACTGTGTGTCGTGCGAGCACCGGCGTTTGCGACCCTCAGGAAACATGTACCGGAAACTCGTCCACCTGCCCAGCAGACCTTTCTGCCCCGGATGGTACAGGCTGCGGTTCCAGTCTCCAGTGTGCATCAGGCCAGTGCACATCGCGTGATCAACAGTGCCAATCGCTCATGGGCTCTTTGACCACGGATAACGACACGGAGTCATGTAGTTCTTCTGGATGCCAAATCTCCTGCCAGTCGCCGAGCTTTGGCAACAATGTTTGCTACAGGCTGAACCAGAACTTTCTCGACGGCACACCATGTCAAGGAGGCGGCAAGTGCAGCAACGGTAACTGCGAAGGCAGTAACACTGGTGATGAAATCAAAAGCTGGATCGAAGACAATAAGAACATTGTCATCCCTGTAGCTAGCGTGGTCGGTGGGTTGATCTTGGTCGCGTCATGCAGTTGCATCTGGAGTATGTGTCGCAGGAGCCGGGCGCGGCGGCGACGTGTGCCGAGGCCCAAGGGCTACGGACACGTGCCGTCGCCACCACCGATGGCAGGACATAGGAATGTGTCCAGCAGCGGCCGATCGCACAGGTCAAGATCATCAAGGCCATCAAGAGCGAGCATACCATTACCAAAAGGGCCGCCACCGGCATACACCGGTTACCAGTCAAGCATGGCTACGCGGTATGCATAGTTGTGTTTCTGGAACATTAGGGCATTCATGGTTTGGGAAGCAAAGCGCTCAGATGTTCATGAAGAATTGGAACGGGATTTCCCAAGTCTTCTGGTCATCTCATATAACGACATTGATGACATGGGAGACAGGTCTTCCCTAAATGAAACTGGCATGGCTGGAACGGTTTTTTCCTTGCCACTATTGCATAACGCAGGCGTTCATCGGGACAACGACTGGTGGTGTGGTTGAATATTTGGGTATGAGAGAGGGAGCTTTTGGGCCACTGGACTAGGCGAGCTTACTTACCTCCTTGGGAGCACGGGTGTCAACTTTCTTGGGCTAATATGACACTCCCTGACGTTCATTTTATTGTCCACCACTGCTATCATCGTGTTGCGCCAAGGCTGGTTTAGATTGGCTATTCGTAAGATGTTCGGTAGGAGATTGGAAGGAAGTAGACGGTGCCATGTTATGGTGACCGATGTGCACGAGGGACCTCACACATCGCGAGATGCTGTGTCAACATAGTCTGAGCGTCCTCGAAATGGGCTTCCCAGGCGATGTAGACCGGGCCGACGAGGAAGCATCTAATATTCAAATGCCCCTTCTTGAGCGATGAAGGCTATCACGATGATCGTGATTCGTGATAGTTCCGTCACTATATCTATCATACAGCGAGAATTCAGCCGCCCCCCCTCCCCCCGGGAGCTTCCTTACCTTCTCCCACCGCGTGAGCCGCCGCCATCGCCACTATGATTAGACCATGAGACGCCATTGAACCTTTGCTGCTGGTGATACTGGCCAGCACCGCCGCCAGCGATAGAGGCTTCGTCATCGTCATACTCGTCCAGGCCGCACATGATTTTTTTGAACTTGTGACGAGTGGCTGGGAGAGTCTGGAAAAAATGAGAAAGGAATCTTGACAAAAAGCAGGTGTATGATTTCACACTCACATCACCGCTGCTCTGGGCGTACATTAGCAGCAATTCTGGGTTGTCGAGAACAGTCTCAGCCCAATCGCGCCGCTCTGCCTTTTGGAAGGGTTCTTTGGGTTGTTGTCTGTAGACCCCCTGTCAGTCACCGCTATACAACGGGGCACCTATTAGGGAAAGAAATCCAAAAAAACAACCAAAGATAATACTGCTTTACCTAGAGACCCCACCGCGGCCGCCGCTGCTGTTGCCGCTGCCGCGATTCCTTATGCCGCCGTGGTGCATGTTGCCTCGTTCGCCACCACCGAGATGGCCGCCGTCCGCCGCCTCGGGAAGATATGGGTCCTTGCCGCGGGCCTGGCGGTCGCGCATTTCTGAGTTGAAGGGCTCGGGCATGTCTTCTGGATGGTGGGACCAGTTCCTGTGGTTGTTGTGTGGGTAAGACGAGGAGGAGCCTGAGGAGGAGTGGGAGGGAATGCGGCTGGCTGGCCGTGAGTGGAAGGGGTTTGTATGAGAAGATGACGAGGAGGCCATGGCTTCTCTTCTTCTGGTTTTTTTTTCTTTCTTCTGGCTTGTGTCCCTTTTGGCCCTGAGGAGAGACAGAGCAGGAGTTTCCTTTTTGTGGATATCGCTTGGGGAGATCAATATTGCGTTGCAGAAGCAATGAGTATGGGGACGGAGGTTTGGGGGATGAACGAGTGTGTGTACAGTACATACATAATGCCATTTGCGGTGGGAGAGTAGCAGAAGCCTTCCCTGCAAGTGCGCGCCGTTGTTAGTGGGAGCCAGCTCCGGAATAGGCAATCACACGCCTCAGCATTAGCGGTGACAAACTGCGTCTGCAGTGCCACCCTTCTCACGACTCGCTCAACTTAAAACGGGCAACTTCTTTTTTCTGCTCTTTCGTCGCAAGGCAAACTTTTGCTGCTCAACGAGCCAGTCAATCCCCGCCGACAGATGGGAGATTTGCAGCGACGACATCGTGATGGCAGAATTTGAACACCGCTTGTTGTGTTGCGCGCCCCTCCCCAGCCAGGAAATATCTGCAGACTGGACTCGACCACGCGTTGCAAAGAACATGTCACATCTCGCACAGCAGCACCAGCGCAGCACAGAGGCATTGTCTCATTTGCGGTCGACCACTCGAACTTCCCTCCAAAGTCACTAATAAACCCGACAGGGCGTCTTCACAATGTTCTCTATTGTCTATCATGGCCTCTAAACTCCCGGAAATGACCAGTCACATTTTCATGCAGCCCTCCACCGCAGCAGCGTCATCGAGTGCTTGGGAAACACGAAGACGCTATTGTCCTCACTATTCCACTCGGACGTCTTGACGCCAACTTCTTGCTTCTCAGCAATATTGACAGAATTGACGTTCTGTCCGTTGACTGAGTGTACCTCGACCTTTCCGGAAACTCCCTTCAGCGTCGTCTCAAAGTCCTGCTTATCGCTGATGTTCACCACTGCCACATTGACAAACCCCTCCTCGTCCACCACCGCGCTGACATCCAGCCATGGCGCGCCGTCCTCCAGCACGCCCTGCAGCCACGCAGGAGTTGTCTCGCCTGTATAAGAGCCGCAGCTTACATGCGCCGCCACCGTCCATCCGCGCATATACTTGCTGAACAGCTCCAGCGGCCACCACGTAGTCTGCTTGACGATGCCGTCTTTGGTCGTCATCAGTGGGGAGATTACGTTGACCGTCTGCGCGAGGTTTGCCATGCCAATGTACTTGGACTGCCGGACAAACACGTTTAGCCAAATGGCCACACTGAGAGCGTCCGACAGCGTGTATTTCTCCTCTGCACCCTTGTCGCCCGGTGCTCGCTCCGGATCCCACACGTTCCACTCGTCGAAGCAGATCTTGGTGGGCGGCTTGGTGGGCGGCACGTTGTTCTCGATGCGCGCAATGTCGATGAGCGCGGCCGCCGTCTGGATGGCTCGCTCGGCGGAGAGTGGCGCTGTCACGTTGCGGAGGTGGTCTGCTGACGCCGTGTAGATGTGAATGCTGTGCATGTCAACCACAGAAACGCACTCCTTCAACACGTGATGGTCCCAAGAAGCATGTCCTGTCTCGCCGCAGAGGATCAGAACCAGATTGGGATCGAGCAAACGCAGCGCCTTTGCCCACTGGAAGGCTTTCTTGGCATAGTCTTCCTTCGTCATCTGCTCGACCTGCCATGGACCCCATATCTCATTGCCTAGCGCCCAGTATTTGACATTGTACGGTTCCGGGTGCCCATTCTGTCTTCGGAGATTGGCGTAGTGGGTGTCTCTTGTGCCGTTGCAATAATCGACCCAGGCCAGAGCCTCATCGAGTGTGCCTGTGCCCATATTCAAGCAAATGTACGGCTCGACGCGCTTCTTCTTGCCTTCGCTCAGCACCGACAGCCACTGCATGAACTCGTCCGTGCCAAATTGATTCGACTCCGTCCCCAACCATGCCAGCTCCGGTCTCTTGGGCCGCTTGTCTCTAGGTCCGACTCCATCGAGCCAGTGGTAGGTCGCGACGAAGTTGCCACCGGGGTAGCGGATCACGGGAATGTCTATATCTCGAAGGGCGTCAAGGACGTCTGTTCGGAAGCCATTCGCGTCGGAGAGCTTGTTGCCTGGGTCGTAGATGCCGCCGTAGATGCATCTTCCCATGTGCCTAATTTATCCATGATCAGTCATTTAGGAATTGCTCCAGGAGATTTCGGTCTCAAAAGCCTTCTCCTTGTTTTTGGCATCTACACTATTCCTCCCCCCAGGGGCAAAATCCAATGTCTTGAGACTGTCTCGCTTGGAAATAAATCTCCTTTGATTCTGCCAAGTGGCAATTGACTTCCCTCCCAGCAAGGATTCAACGCCCGCAAAATGTATGAAAGAGGCACGGCACATACTCTGTGAAGCCACCATATGTCATGGGGTCTATTTTCGACAATTTCTTCCCCGCATCCACCTCAATAAGCGACTTCTCGCCGTCTGAAATCTTGGTGAAGGTTGTCATTTTGGAAGTGAGGCTCGCGATAGCTTATACGGTCTGATATTACCAGCCTTCCACCTGTTTCTTCTTCTTCTTTTTTATGCCACCAGGCCCAAGCGACCAGCTATTCTTAAGTCCATTCAAAGAATAATTATTTCCCCTCTTCCCCATGTCCAACCCCAACTAGCAGAGCTCCAATCGCCGGGAGAGTCTTGCCCGAACAAGAGCGCCGGCATGTCGCTTATACGGTATGCCTCCTGATTGGAGCGCTTTTACATTTTAGTCACATCGCACCGCTTAGTTCCCGAACGGCCCAGTCGTCTTTGTGCCTCGATTTCACAAAACACAAGCTTTAGGTGCCAAACGTCACTCGCAGATTTCACGCCAGGACAAGACTAGGCTAGGTCTGCAAGCGGGTCCATTCGACTCGAGGTGAAGGATTCCAACAGTACGGACCGTGGATCCCTCGCTGCCTGACGCCGGAAAAGTTTATGATAGGAGGAATGAGCTCCCTAGGCTTGCTAGGATCCACGCGACCGGATCCCCCAGTCTGTTCTCAAGGTGGTCCAAACCCTCCCCCCACCCTCGAAGGCTGAAGGTCCTGTATGTAGTTCATTTGTCCCCGCATTGCGCTAGTATGGCGGATTCCGGGGCTTTGGGGAAAAGGGCCATACTAATTTGAAGACCCAGAGTGTCGGACGATGGCCCCTGTGGGAAAGGGAATGGTGCATGCTGTGAGCTGTTGCAGGTAAGGATTGATTATTTGACATTGCGTGTACTATATAATCATGGGGGGGCTTCCATCAGGTGAAGGCCTTAGTGAGCTTTACTCTCTCCCTTTCTCCTGGAACGCCTGAAAGACTCCTCGAGAGTTTTAACAAGATCCCTCTCCTTGGTCTGCCTTTATTTATTTTTAAATATTGTTGGCCATAGCCTGTCAACATGGTGCTGTCTCCGAAGACATATCAGGTGAGTCGACCGCCGATCTCCTAGAAAGTTCGGGACGCTCAAGAACATGAAGAATGGGCTGACCTTATCTCGCAGTTCCTTGTGAGCGTGTTCGCCTCCTTCGGATCTATCCTGTATGGATATGACCTTGGTGTCGTAGCAGAAGTGATTGCTTGTAATGCTTTCAAGAGCTACTTCAACCAACCAACCGACGTTCAGACGTAAGCATTTTCATTCTAAGATGTGCTTAGAAGGTTGGACAGCCGGATGATCTACTAACGCCGAGCAAAACCAGTGGTGTAGCCGTTTCCCTGTTCACGGGAGGCGCCTTCTTCGGTGCCGGCTTCGCCGGTCCCGTTGGTGACTACGTAGGGCGTAAATGGACCATCTTTATCGGGGGTCTCATCTTCATCATTGGTGCTTGTTTCCAAACGGCTGCGCAGACCATCGAATGGCTCTATGGCGGTCGGGCGATCGCTGGGCTCGGCGTGGGCTTTCTTGTTATGATCATCCCGATCTACCAGGGCGAGATTGCTCACCCAAGCATCAGAGGAAGAGTCACCGCTTTGCAACAATTCATGTTGGGGATTGGGTCTTTTGTGGCGGGTTGGTTGAGCTATGGAACATACTCGATCAACAACACTGGAGCGTTCAGGAGTAAGTCCAGCGCAGGCCTATCTCTCTCTCTTGGGAAGGGACTACCGGTATCTACAACGAGGTGTCAATCTTGCTGACTGATATATTTCGTTGCCTCAAAACAGTTCCTCTCGCAATCCAGCTCATCCCGGCTGCGGTGCTCGTCTCGCTCATTCTTCTCTTCCCCGAGAGTCCTCGTTGGCTCATCGACCATGGTCATCGAGATGAGGGCTTGAGGACACTTGCGAAATTGCACGCCCACGGTGATGTCGATGACCCGTGGGTCAAGGCTGAGTTCGCGCAGATCGAAGAGGCTATCACCTTTGATCACGAGCATGAAGCAAAGAGTTACCTCGAGCTCTTCAGGAGTCGGTACGTCCCCTATATTTAAGTTCCCATGGGTGTGTAACGTGCTGAAAAAAAGGTCATGCATAGCTCCTCCTTCCGACGCCTCTTGATTGGATGCTCTGTGCAGGCTGCTTGTCAGATGACTGGTGTCTCTGTAAGTAAATTTAATCCTGCTCTGCATGTGTGATACACTGTGGACTTATCTGACTGATATGCATAGGCTATTCAATACTACAGTGTCGCGATTTATGGGCAGGTGGGCATCAGTGGTCAGGACACGCTCAAGTATCAAGCTATCAACAACATCCTGGCGCTGCTCGCCCAGGCATCATGCGTCCTGTTCATCGACAAGGTTGGCAGAAGGTGGGCGCTGATAGGGGGCAATCTCCTGAACACGGTCTTCTTCATGATCGCCACAATTCTTATCGCGCTATATGGCACGACTTCTAGCTCGGCAGGATGGGGCTTTATTGTCTGGTAAGCAAAGAAAAAGGGCCCGATATCAAAAGATTGAAAACAACTGCTAATGGCTAACTACAGCACCTGGCTCTACAATATTTCCTTCTCTGCCACCTGCGGCCCCTTATCCTTCATCATCCCCGCCGAGATCTTCGACACGCACACGCGTTCCAAGGGCGTCTCTATCGCCACCATGGTCTCGTTCGCCTTCAACACCATGATCGGTCAGGTGACGGGCCCGGCCATCACCAACATTGGCTGGAAGTTCTACATGATCTTTGTGATTTTCAACTTTACCAACGCCGTGTACTTTTGGCTCACGCTGCCCGAGACGAAGCTGCTGCCGCTCGAGGAGATGAACTACTTGTTCCAGCACGCGCCGTGGATCATCCCGGGCGCGGATAAGCGCTCGTATACGGCCAACTTGGCGGAGGACTTGGAGAGGAGGGCGGAGGAGATTCGGGTAAAGGGGGGACATGATGAACATGTTGAGAAGCAGTAATGTGATGGGAGGTGTGGTGTGGTGCGGTGTGGTGGGGAAGAGAGCGGGTTGTTGTCCGAGGCGCATTTGGAAGCGTTTGCGGTGTTGATGATTTGTGCTAGTGCGGAGAGTAGTGGGCTTCCTTGTAGGAGAACTTTAGAAATATACCCCCAGCTTGGAATTTTCTGATCTTCACAATGATCATGCGCGGTATTTGCATAGAGCAACTCGTAATTTGCTTTCTTGTACACAAGACACGTTACCATGCGTATAGGTAATGCCGCATTGCTTGTATACGTGAGTCTGCTATGGGTCGTAGGTCGGGTACACATGCCGGAAATGGTTATCGTGTGGAGAGAGGCCTTCTATGTAACAGCCAAAGAAATGTGCTGTAAAATCCGAAAAGCTTCAATCTTTGAAAGCTCCGACTGCGACTAAATACTTGCCTATCGACACATGACATGAGACCTCTTGGTGGCACGGTCTCGAGCTTCTGCGGCGGCTGTACAATAATTCGTTTGGTGGACATCAGGTGCATCAGTATAACAAGGCCTCCACCCCCCCCCCCCTATTTTTTCTTCTCACGAAAGAGCACATTTTCAAGAATGTATAGATGTTTCTATCGTTACCGCATTATCATTTAGATTTGGGTATACATTATTCGGCCAACTTGCCCATCCAAGCTCGCCCGCCATCCCAGGCTGGTATCATTATAACGCTGGACAACGGAAACAGAAAACGCAGAACCAAAAACGCAAAGCAGAACAGTCTTATTTATCCCACTCATCATGGATATGTGTTTCCAACGGGCATGGGCCAATCATCCTCCGTAATCGACGACCAAAAGACCCAGACCATCACGACCGAGAGCAGGGTGAACAAGGTCTCAAAAAGGGCACCGTCGATCTTGCCACTGGTGCCGTTGCAAATATGGGAGCTAATAACGTAGTTGAAGATCTGGCCCAGAGCAAAGAGAATAGCCGCCAGGGTGAGGTAGATCATCGGCCGGGTCTCGCCTAGCACGCGCAGCACCAGGATTGCCTCGAGGACGTAAAAGGCGACGAAGAAGATGAGCGGAATGAGCTGGTAGAGTACGTAGAGGGCGATGTTGCGGAAGGGAGCCTCGTAGCTAGAGTCCCAGTAGCCGGTCCATGAGTAGCCAGTATCGAGCGCGATATAGCCCGTTCCGATGAACAGGGCGCCAGCCGAGGCAATGAGCAGGCCGAGTGATACTGGTGTACCGTCGTCCAAAACTTGATAGCCCACGACCGCGTTGAGCATTAGGATCCATGAGGTCGCGATAACGAAGCCCAGGTGGATGCCGGTAAAGGCAATTCGTACTGTCGAATCCAAGGGAAACTCGCCGACTGTAAAGATTTCGCATATCGACAGAATGATGTAGGCAACAAGGAAGAGTTGCATCTCCCTGGTGGATCTATTAGCCCAAACATTCAGGGAAATTCGAGGGTCGGGGACAGATCCCATCAACCCCCAGCAAAGAGCATCGCCTTACCTTCTGCCGACAGCAGCACGTTTTCTCTCGGACCGCAGGATTAAGTAGATACTCGTGGCAACAGCAAGCGCACACAGCAGTATGCTTCCCAGATTTCCCAAATGCCGCCCACCGCTCAGAGGGATGCCCACGAGCTGGCAACTATTCGCCGTGTCCCATGGCCCGCTCTGATTGTGGCTTGTCGAGAGCAGATTGCATACTGGGAGCGTGGAATCGCGGCAGAAATTCTATAATCATGTGTGTTTTCCCATGGTCAGCGATTGGTCAATTGGCAAGAGAGCCGTCCCTCGTTCGCGCTTGGAAGAAGGGCGCCGTCTCTCTCTCGGGTTGCGGGATCTAATAAGGCTGGTTTGTAGCTTACGCCGAAATCCCCGAATTGTGTTGAACCCATTATGCAAATCTAACCCCCCAACGAGCAAGAACAAGATGGCAAGACTAGCCAGCAATCCAGGCGAGCGAATATTCCCACAGCGCGCTGGGCCCAGAGGCAGTTGTCGACAGAACTGGTAAAAAGACAGCAATCGGGGCGTTGGGAACAAAGAGAATGACGGTGAAGATTCGACTCGGTTCGGCAGCAAGGTTGCGATAATGCCCTCGGCGAGTGGGTCGTTTTGTTTCCTCGCAACGTCGACTAAATTCGTCCGAGCTCTTCTCCCACTCTAGTCCTCAGGTGTTCGTGTTTTCCGTTTGCTTTTTCCCCTAGATCGGCAATCGTCCAATGTTGGCGTATCAATGCACCGATTTGCTTTTGCCGGGATTCACTCTTGGGTTCGAATAGAATGTTGTTGATGGGCGGGCTCGCGTATCAATTCGGGGTGTAGAGAATAATGTAGACAATTTTTTTGCTGGAGGTTGGCGGGTGGCTGCCTCACAGCAAATGCAGCCTCGGAGGCGGAAGGCGAGAGAAGTCAGGAATTAACCTACAGCACGGGACACTGCAAGAATTCAAATGGGGCTGTGCAGGATAACTTGGCTTTCTAATTCGCTTCGTCGTCAGGAACCTTGGAACCCGTCAGATCAGGGCTGGTGCGGCACGGGTGAGTCAGGAACTAAAACCTGGGGCGCAAGCCTGGAAGAAGGGCCTGGAGGGGGAATTCCAATTGAAGGCGGAAGGTGGTGCGTGGTGCTAGTGGTTGGGTGTGCCTGGCCCCACTTTTACGCCCGTCGTTTTGATTCCGAGGCGCTTGATTGGACGGTGGATGGCCCGAGGAAGGTCTGCCCTGGAACACTATCGTGAAATTGCCAGGACCTCCGAGATTGAACAGAATGATGGTGACAATTTCCCCTTGGCTGGCGGCAGAAAATTTAAGATTATGGTTCGAAAATAGTCAGCTGTGCACTAACAATCGACAGTCGACAATGCGCCCACGGTGTTATGGTGTCAAAAACATCCCTTGCCAACGGGATAACTGTTCATGGAGTACAAGACAGGAAAGATTGCGCTGTATGGGACTATCAGCAGATAGCAGATGAGTGAACTGACGAGGACGCGGGACCGATCACACGCAGCTCTTAGTGACGAAGAAGAAGAAGAGTCGTCTTGAGAGCAGCCAGTGCCAACCTATATCCTATGTAGTCATCATTGCCCCTCCAGGTGGTTTATGTTAGACACTGCTACTATATATGGAGGGCCCCACGTCTATAAAATCCATGCATGCATGATGAGCTGGATCCCAACTGGCCCACTGCCACCGCCGCCCTTGATGTCCTGGACGACCACCACCAACCATCAGTCCGACCCAAGACGACCCCTGCCCTTGGCCCGGCGCAAAGTCCCAAAGTCCACCAGCCTCGAGTAGAAACGATGGTACTCCGTGCTATCCATATGCACCTCAGGACCTGCCACTCCATTTATAACACTGCTATATAGCACCTACTATGGAACATTATGTGCCATGTAGTTCTTGATCCCCTCGGGAAAGGGAGTCCGCAACGGGTAAAAGGCTCGGCCCGGTGCTGACTTCCCACGAGTAAACCCAACCACAAGCGCATCTCATGAATCGATCACATTCCCGTCTTATTGTAAGTAATAGTCAAGCAAGGAGGACTGCTAGTCTCGACGACTTTTTCCTTCCGTCGCACAACCTGCGTTCAAGCCTTGCCATTACGAACTTTCCCGGCGCACGAGAGAGCATTCGTCCCAGAAGTCCCATCTTCAGCCTTGGTTCCCACGCAATCGTCCTACGCGAATGTGCCTCTTCGGAGAGTTTCCAAACATGCAAGGCGCCGTGAGGAAATGCAAATCACAATGGCCACCCGAGGTCACGCACGCCTTCATTGCTTCTGCAAGATGCCCGCCACACACCAGCATGCGAGACATACACAAAAGTACAGTATCCGGGTACGTACCTACCATGGTATTCATTCTCTCACTCCACCAAAAGCTTTCGTGCATGTGGCTGCTGAAAACAGACAAGGTGGGCGCGTCTCGCGGTGGTTTTCGCTTCAGCCCCAGCAGACGCCAGCCAGACCTTGCGCCATCTCAGCTTTTCCTACTTGGCGTCAAAGTCAGGTCCAGAAATTATCCAACGCGTGGGTACTGGGTCCTTCTTATCCGCCCACAGTTCCTAAGCGCTAAGGAGATCGTCTAAAATGACCAACCCAAAGCTCAAATAACCAAACCAAGCCAAGCAGCGTGGCGGATTCGAGACCCGTACGCGCTCCTAGTTAACCTATCATCACCAAGCTCAAGTACCTAGGTGTATACACGCCTTCTTTCAATAAGATGGAGCATCAACACGAGTTCTCGCCATATATGCCAGTCTTTCATACAACGTTTACAATAAAGCAGAAGGTTTACATTTAGATGTCGTAAGCTAGACATATCATATATGCAGTCAGTGAAGGTTTGATCTACACACCTACGGTACTTTTTGTGCGTAGTGCCTACTTCTGGACATAGTACATAGTTCATTACTTGTCTGATTGACAGCCAAAACAGGGGCCCCAAGATGGTTTGGAAGTCGCCAGTCTTCGAGTCGCTCTGGTGCCCACTAGGACAGCTGTATCTACCCAATGTACACTTTAGAAGCAGCAAGTACTGTAGTGCGCAGGAGAATTTATCCAAACAACATTTGTCTTCCGTTTTATTACAATCTCTATTGCGATTTTGATTCTCAACCAGCGATTCTGCGTCTTCTTAATGCCACCACATCATGGCGTCTTGATAGTCACAGTAACCGCCCTCTCTGCGCGATCCTTCTAGCCTAGTCGGACTATTGCAGTTTTCTGCAGTCTATTCCTCGCAACGCACACATTATCTCATTAGTCGTAGTGCGACCACATTACCCAAGGGTCGGACTGTCCCACTTCATGACTGGTGCACAGACTCCAGCCCGGTCTTGAAGTCGCACACGCTCCACGCCCGCTCCACGCCCGCCTTTCATAGAACAGCTGGGTCCAGCCAGTCCTGGCTCACAAGAAGTAGAGCAGCTTGAAAGGAAAGGAGGAACAGGAAAGGTACACAGCCACACGGCGGGTTTCCCGTATGGAGATGCTGTCCAAAGGGTCCCTTTTGCGAACATCCCCAAACCCATCTGTGGCCTGGGAGAGACGGCTTAGCTTAGTCTTCCTTCACAGTAATCACTGTCTCATGTTTCATTTGAATTTCTTTCTCGACCGATTGGAAGTCCACACGGGCAACAGCAGCACTGTCCCCGTCAAACACCTTTGCGATTTCTTCCAAGGGAAGGTTCTTCGTTTCAGGGTAGCAGAAGTACACATGGACAAGGTAACAGAAGTTGAGAAGCTGAGAAGAATATTAGCATATCAAAGGGGGTCCGGGTCTGAGCTGAGTGTCACGTACGGTATAGAACAATGCCAAAGCCCATGCGTGTCCCGCCGCTGTGAAGTTATCCCACGCAATGGGATTCGTGTAGCTTTTCGGTATCCTCGTCAGCATCTATGTTGTATGCGTGATTAGATTACAACTCACCTTCCAAGGACTATCAAGCCCCTCACAAAAATGGTTTGAACCACCCCGGACTTTGCTCTGAGGTTATAAGGAATGATCTCCAAGGAGTACGCTGCCATGACGCCAGTCCAAGCAATTTGATAACTTATACTGAATAGCCAGATGAAAGCAATCTGTGGGTAGCCAAAATGTTGTGTGTCCTGCGTCCGCTCGTATTGAGCTGCTACAATCGTCCCTACAGCATAGTTGTCAGCGGGAAGCCAGCATAGATCACATACACAAGGCACAGTTCAGTACATACATCCCATGTACATGATAGTCATCAAAGATGACGAGACCAGGAACAGCGGCCGTCGACCCCACTGGTCAATGAATAGGGAGGTGGTCATAGATACGATTAGACCAAGCGTGACCTGACCAGCAGAAAGCTATGTGCGTGATCACCTTCGTATTAGACTCCAGAAGCATCCTTCCAAGACGTGTTTTGGGGTGCTCGTGATTCAGAACTCACAAAGATCTTAGTGTCCTGGTCCACAATACCAGCGCCCATGTAAATTTTGTTTGCATAGTTCGAGAACAGATTCGAGCCGCTGTACTGCGATACCGCCGCCATCGAAATCAAAAGAGCGACACGATGGCGATTACCTGGCGTCCGAATAAAGTCCAGGTAGCTGCTCGACTTCTTCGCCTCAAACTCCATCGCCAAAGTCTCTTTAATTTCTTTGAACTCGAAAGCCACGGTTGGGTTTGTTCTGTCACCATTACCGTGGTACTTGGCCAGCATCGTCTCGGCGTTCTCGTACTTCTCCTTGGAGACTTGATAACGGGGCGACTCGGGGATCCAGTAGATGAGGCAGAGGACAAAGAAAGACGGCAGACACTGCAAGAAAGTCAAGGATCGCCATGACCAGTCCCCCGGGACGCGTACAGCTGCCAACGCGATCCACGAGCAGAAACTCGACCCGACGCCGTACATGCAGTTGCGGATCGCAGAGACCTTGGCACGGTGCTGGGGATGCGAAATCTCCATGATCAGAAGCGCGGACGCGCCAACAAAGGATCCTCCGAAGCCCAGGATGAACCGGCCTGCCATGTACACTTTTTGGTGTCAAACGATATCGCCGTGGTTAGCAAAAGGGGTCCATGGTACGATACCACATAATGAATACAACGGGTGGAGATAAGATGCTCACTGCTGGGACCATTTGCAAAAGCAGAAAGGAGGGCGCCAGTGATCTCTATTACGTTGCCGATCACGATGGGCGTTTTGCGTCCGTAATTGTCGGCGAAGAAAGGGATCATCCAGAAGGAAGCGATAGAGCCAATGTCTAGCATGGCTACAATGAGGCCTAATTTGGCGCCGCCAGGATTATCGAAATAGGTCTGCCATTGGTCCATGATTTGAGACGTGTTCATCAATTTTCTGTTCTCGTTTAACACATAGACCAGTCAGCGGATAGAGAGTCTTCACAGTAGCCAAAGGCTTAGATGGTAGACCAGCCAGTCTGCCCCCACCCCCTTTAATCGTAGGTAGGCTGGGACGTGGGATCCAGGCACTGGGCAAGTGATTTACTCACGCATCGTAGCCTGTCTGAACTGATACTGTCATCAGAACGGCACACCATAGGTATAAGACTCGCAAGCCAGGATCTTTCCACCAAGTGACCTTTTCGAATTCGGGCGCCTCCGCCTGTGCGGCCGCGACTTGCTCATGGTTAGCACCGCGACCTACGCGTATTTGGACCATGTTGATATTGATATGTTGTGTTCCACGTTCAGCTTGCAAAGAAATGATGTATGGGACGGAAGTCGAAGCAGAGGAAGACCAAGTGACTGGAAACCTATATATATCACCTTTCTACGTCAAAAGAGGAAACAAGCTTCCGAAACGTCTGTCATCTTATCAGGCACAGACGACCCCTTTTATTAGCCTTTTTACTCTTTTCTTTGGATTCTTGCTGCATTACTATTGGGAAGGCCAGTAATGGGCCGAGTCGTTGAGTCCCATGGTTCTCATTGTGGCGCGATGAAACGTCGCATAAGTGCCATGATCTGCCGCAAACTTACTTTCATCCAAGCCGCGCGGGCGCGCCCGCTGCTTGATTGATGCTCGCGATTCCGAGTTTTGAGTGCAGAAGTTATTTTTCTTACATGCCCAGTAGGAAGTACTGCAAATCAAATCTCGTCAAGCCTATGCAATGAGACACAACCCGGCCTGGGCTCCTCGCCTCTGCGGCCCATACCTCCCCAAGCGAGTCAAGGGTACAGGCAATCTTTGCATGGAACACATAGACGTAGACCGGACCACGGTACTCTGTATTCCGTAGAGGGATATCACCGCCATACCGTGAAAGTTTTAAGGTTGAAGCTATTTGAGGAGATGCTTGATATAGTTGGGATCGCTATAGTGTGATCCGCGCCTGCACCAAAATTCGACAGAACCATCTATATGCATACTTTAGGTAACGGAAATTTACTTCTCGATGCCCTCAGAGTACTGATTCCCAACTCGACTTTCAAATCAGTCACACTCGACCCGACTACCCCAAGGTACGCAGCACTCGAGTCAAGCTACTGCGAGTTCACTTTTTCGACTAAGGGCAGGTAATCACAAGCCCGAGTGAAATATTTAGAGCAAAGATGACACAGCGAGTGAAAAGCTATGTAACAGAAGGTTGTCTTCGTTATTGCCTCTTATATAGATGAAAGGGATAGCTTGAATATCGAGCGGGCCGATATGCCGATCTGTAATACGATCTCTGCGCGGCATGTGCATGAGTTTGGAATGAAGTGGGCAGATTTAGGTATTATGTAAGTAAGCAACCTGGGTAAACTTCGCACATTTTGATACTTGTACTCTTATTCTGAAGCGCGTTGTGTGATATAAAGCCGTTGTTCTGGCCCTCGGTGTCTTCGGCACGTCAAACTTTCTTTGTTTATTTTTCCCGTCTCCTCGGTTTGCATTGCTTACCTATCCGGCGGCCTCTTATCGCGATTCTGCTTCTGGGGAGGCTGGTTGTTCCACCATCGTTCCACCTTCGTACATGCAATCGCTGTACGGTGCTGTCATCTGGTGGAAACGCTGTATTATCAATAGCCACTTGATACCTAATCCAGCATTGCTCGTGAAAATAAAGTTTGTTTCCAGCTTGCTAGATTGCTAGATTGCTGGCTGGGCTGGCTTTGTACAGTACATGGTCGCTCGCTCATGCAGCCTCATATGGAGATGGCAGCTGGTGGAGTCTTTCCTAGCTTCCGGGTCCTCTAGATGTAACGGTATGGGGCCAGATGACCGACTCTACAAGTACCTCACCCTGGCGTAAGCAAGACCGTATAACATCTACAGTAAGGGTCCAGCGGAAAACTTCAGCACTAAGAACAGACCACGAGATCTTCGTTTTTTCCTCGTGGTCCCCCTCTTTTTGTTATTCAAGCCGCCACAATCAGGTCCCCTGAGCCTTTGAGGAGCCCCGCAGACCCCGTTAGGTTGCGATTCAATCTGATTTCCCCAGGATTGTCCCCAGAGTCACGAGAGCACATCCCCGGGTCTTGGCCTGTGTCGACCCCGGATTGCAACTGTAATGACGCAACATGGCAATGGGATACCCCATATTTTCCATGGTCTTACGCAGTAACGAGTCCCGTCACCTCTGCAACTCAGGTATAGTATGTACAATCGTCCCCGCGTCCGTTGATCTATCACGATCAACGCTGCGAAGATGTGACACGTCCATCACAGAGCATCAACCCACGGCGGCTATGGCGCTTGACATCTACACCGTGGGTGATATGCTGTGCCTCTTCAATTCGCTTTGCATGGATTTTGCATATGTGTCCCCACCAAACAAACAAACCCTCAGCATCAGATGCATCATCAGCTGAAGGCCACGAGACCACTGAACGACGACACACAGCTTTCGCTTCGCCGCAGCTGACTGCACTCAGTTGCCTTGCCCGCCTGGCATCTATCTTACATAGTACTTGCCTTGCCTACTGCTACTGTACGCAGGATAAAAGCGACGCAGCATACTCGCACTACCTACTCCGGCAATCTTTTATTAGGTAGGGGTCGAGCCGGGCGCACGGATGAGGCTTGGCGTACAAAATTAGGTACTGATTGATTATGGGTGCACGACATGAGTAAGAAATGCTACCGAGGGACACCCTGGTGCACTGTAATTTAGGCTGCGATGCTGGTACTCGCGTAGCAAGTGAAGACAAGCTGGGGCTACGTCCAATCTTATGCTCCAGGCCAAGGTAGTGCAGAGAGGTAGAGGTCAGTTCAACGACTTGTTGATTGAAGTCTGACTCTTGCAGGTGTATGTGTGTGTAAGAGACAGAAATCGACAGAGACAGACAGACAGACAGACACATGGCCAAGATTGCCGCAAATCGCACACCGCCGCACCCCAATCTACACAGTACCCGCCACCCTGCCGACGCATAGCCCGCCCCAAAAGCCTGCTTCGTGCCTTGCAAGGTTGGTTACCAAGGTTTAGGCTGCGTTCCTTGCACATGCACCAGGCACCGCCCTCACATGCCCTCTGTTGCCCCCAGCCCAGCTCTGCCGTCCGGCCGTCGTTGTACTGTACTTTGACTTTCTGGTTGACCCGTCTTTTGAGTCAACAATCGAGCACGAGTTACTGACTGCCGCCGTTCCCTGATCCGATCACCGCCCCGAGACGCCGACCTCACTGCCGTGCCATTCGCTCGCTTGTTTTGCTGTGGCCTTGTCTCGTCCATTCCTCCTGCCCTTTCCCACCTCTCTACTCCTTGTGGTCCACCAGCACGGGAATGCCGTATGCCTTTCTCAAGCTCAAAGAGCAACACCCGCCTTCCGTCTAACATTCCTCTACGAACCATCCCCAACCCCTCCGCCTCCGCCTCCCGGTCGCACGATCCCCACGACGACACCGAGGAGACGACGTCATTCCTGCAAGCGGGAGCAGGAGCAGGAGTAGGAGCTCGCGCAGGCAGCTCGCACACCGGCTATCGCGTCGACACGCCCGGCTCGGATTCAGGAGACGACACTGACTCCTGGGTGGAGACCGGCGACATTGGCGACCAGTTCGACGCCGAAGATCCCCTGCGTGCAAGGCTCAACGACACCCTCGATGAGTCCGTCCTAGCTGGCCTGAAACCTCGACATCCCCATCACCACCACCAAGCCTCCAAGAAGGAGAAGAAGCACGTCCGTATCCACGACCAAGCCACCTTCCACGACCACGACGGTGTTCACAGCCATATTGGCGGCATTGATAAGGAGGCAATTGAGATTCCAGAGCCAATTTCTTTCAGGCCATCCAAGGCGCAGCGCCTGATATCCTCCATCATGCCGAGCTCAAGTAGAGGCTTCACGGGCAAGCCCCTGATGTATGTCCCAATCCCCCGTCGGCCGATAAGCTCTACGTATACTAATTACTGACACAATTTACTGCTAGTTACTTTACAAGTATATTCGTATCATTAGGTGTTTTCCTTTTCGGCTATGACCAAGGTGTGATGTCGGGCATTATCACGTACGTTATCCTCCTCGAGACCGTGTTGTCCCCCCTCCCCCGCACCCTCCCCCAAACCAAGAAAAAGCACTCGTTTGTGGAATTATTGTTGCTGACGAGTAGTATGTGATCAGTGGCCCATTCTTCAAGGACTACTTCAACCAGCCCTCGAGGGCCGAGATAGGGACTATGGTCGCCATTCTCGAGATCGGTGCCTTTATATCGTCTCTTCTCATTGGCAAGATTGGAGACATCATTGGTCGACGTCGCACCATTCTCTATGGCTCCATGATCTTCTTCGTCGGAGGCGCCCTGCAGACCTTCGCGACAGGCATGCCCATGATGATGCTTGGCAGAATCATTGCCGGTGTGGGCGTTGGTTCCCTGTCCACCATCGTTCCAGTGTACCAGTCTGAGATTTCGCCGCCACATAACCGAGGAAAGCTTGCTTGCATAGAATTTTCGGGCAACATTATTGGGTACACCACATCCGTCTGGGTAGACTACTTCTGTGGCTTTATAGACAGTGACGCCTCGTGGCGGATCCCACTGGCTATGCAGTGCGTTATGGGCGGCCTGCTTGCAATTGGAAGTCTGATTATTGTTGAGTCCCCAAGGTAATGGCAAACCTGGCAGCTCTTCTCCCATGGCTTCTATACTGACAAGGCTCTAGATGGCTCCTGGACAACGACCACGACGAGGAAGGCATTGTTGTTATTGCAAACTTATATGGTGGCGGTGACATACACAACGCCAAGGCGCGCGACGAGTACCGCGAAATCAAGATGAACGTTCTCCTGCAGCGACAAGAGGGTGAGAGGACATACAGTGACATGTTCAAACGCTACCGTACCCGCGTCTTCATCGCCATGTCTGCGCAGGCCCTCGCCCAGCTCAACGGCATCAACGTCATTTCGTACTACGCACCTTACGTCTTCGAATCTGCCGGCTGGGTCGGTCACGATGCCATCCTGATGACCGGAATCAACGGCATAACCTACTTCCTCTCCACAATCCCGCCATGGTATATTGTCGATTCGTGGGGTCGCCGGCTGATCTTGCTGTCGGGCGCCATTGCCATGTGCATTTCGCTGTCACTGATTTCGTACTTCATCTTCCTTGACATTGCTTGGACGCCTAGGCTGGTTGTCATCTTCGTCATGATTTACAATGCCGCGTTCGGTTACTCGTGGGGTCCCATCCCGTGGCTATATCCGCCTGAAATTCTCCCGCTCAGCATCCGGTCCAAGGGCGCGTCGTTGTCTACTGCGACCAATTGGGCTTGCAATTGGCTGGTGGGCGAATTGACTCCCGTTCTACAGGAATGGATTCAATGGCGGCTATACCTCGTCCACGCCTTCTTCTGTGCGGCTAGTTTCGTCATTGGTAAGTTGGCCACACTAGAGCTATTCACTTCAAACACCGATACAGTACTGACCTCTGCCAGTCTACTTCATCTACCCCGAAACTTCCGGTGTCCGTCTTGAAGACATGAACTCCATCTTCGGCGACGCCACTACGACCATCGGCACCCCCGCGTCAATGGGCACACCGGCACTTGGCCCTAGCGACGGTCCACTTGGCCGCGCCGCTTCGCCTGTGCCCTCGCTCGATATGCGTGGCCGCCCGCTGTTGGCGCCGCAGAACAACTTCCCCGGCCTAGACATCGACCCGCCCAATGTCACCTTTGTCGACGGACGACCGCAGTACGATCAAGGCCAAGCCGAGGGCGGCGTTGCGGGGTGGATCTCGCGTGTCGTGGGCAGGTCGCAGAGCCGTGCGAGGTCAGGCAGCGTGTCGAACCGTGCAGGCAGGTATGCGCCTCTCGAGGATCAGGACGATTAGGCTGCACCTAACACCCTGAAATGAGAGAGTCATGGTGATGATGATGACGGGAGCGTGGATTGTTTTCTTTCTTTTCCTTCAAGCGGCGTGTTGGATATTTGTACGATTGGTGAAAGATAAGAAGGGGGGGGGGGAGTGGAATGGCGGGCAAGCGGAAACACAGCGGAAAGGGGGCAAAGGTAAAGACGTCGATGAGCATAGACATCTTGCATATAGAACGGACATATTTTCTCGAGACCTCCTTCTTTTCTTTCTTTTGGAGAGGACACACATTGGTCGAAGGGGCATACACATGTCGGCCACTGCTGGTTTTGATTGTCTTGTACCTACTGACTGGGAATGTGTCTATATTCAAGAATTGGTCGGAGGCGTGGACAGGCGTGTATCGAAAGACAATTTCTCCCTACGTGGAACTCAGAAGTCCGCAAAGGTGATATCGAGTGCAGCTGATTTCCTCGTAAAGAAGACATTAGACATTTTTCCAGGTTCTGTGAATATCCCTGCACGATGGATGAATATGCCGGTCCCTTCAGAAATGCTCATAGCGTCCAACAAAGCAACGCTTGAGGTACACATGCCCTGTATACTACAGGGAGATCAAGGTTACTACTGCTCCTCGACCTTCACCTCGCTTGCCGGGCTCGTCCCACCCTTATCATCGTCCCCCTCCTGCTTGCCCATTACGCGGCCATTGTGTATATCATCATCGTCCAAGTTGGAACCCGATAGCCTTCCGACATCATCCTCACCCTGCTCCGATGGTAAGTGAGCATCCGGGATAGTCCCCCGCCGGTCGTTGTTGGCTATTGTCGAAACGTCTGAGCTATCACTATCGCTGTCCTCGTCATTGATAGCATCTAGGTAGGCCTCCGTAATAGTGCGATTGCTGTAGGGCTTATTGTGGGTGTTATTTTCGCCTGCTGGGGGATGGAACATGCTGGCCTGGACACATGATGTTAGTATACACCCACCCAGACTGTAAGGAGCATGGAAAAGATTGGGATTTGAACATTGGGCGATAAGGGAGGAAAGGACGGAGGAGGGGAAGGGGACAAAAAGGCGTACTGCCATTCCTGCGGCGGCTGCCGCATAGACCATTCCATGATCCTGTGCCGCTGCACTACGTCCTATACCAATAGAATGCCCGCTGCTGCTCAAACCCCGTCCATCGTCGTCATCACCATTCGCTCCTCTTCCTCCTCCTCCTGCTGCTGATGCTGCTGTCGAGGAAGGAGACGAGCCCTGCTGCCATTTTGCAAACGCCATGAACTCAGCCAAGAACAGCGCTGCAGTGTGCGAGATAGACTCGAGGGCCTCGACTTTACGTCTCCGAAGCGCCAGTCGCTCCAGTCTCTCAAACTCCGCGGTGTCCTGTTGGTGGTGGTGGTGTGGCGACGACGGAGCGGTGGAGTTCGCAGATACAGCTTGTGCGTACTGCTGGTGGTGGTGCTGACTTGGGCCTGTGTTGGCGTAAGAAAAGGACGGAGGGGCATTGCTGGCTGGCCATGATGAGGAACCATTGGTGAGCTGTTGTGGTCTTGAGCTGGAAGCTTTCCGCTTTCGCTTTTGTGATTCAGGAGCGTGTGGATCGGGAATTACAATTATAGCCTTTAGTGCGGGTCCTATGGCGGCTTCGTATGCGGCTAGCAACTGGATCTTATTGTTCTGCGAGAGGGTGAGGCTCAGTATTACCCAACATTGGGTGGATGAGGGAAGCGGTAGGGGGGGGGCTTACACCGTCGCTAGCTACCGCATCAGCAGCAGTCTTGACGAGAGTCCGGACAGAGTCTACAGCTTTATCTGGTATCTGGACAAAGCGCAGCGCAGGCATTAGCCATTACGTTGGGAAACATCTGTCAGGGGCATACCCACCATATGGCACGATACATGAGCATAAAGACACGCGCCGCATCTGAAAGCTCGCGTCCAGACTTAGTAGATGTATTTAAGGGCGCCAAGATGTGCTTAGCTCAACTCACCTCATGCCTTCGTACTTCGACTTGCCGGATTGACCGATTTTGAGGATAGGAAATAGGTGTCAGCTGCCGCGTGCAAAAGAGGACAAAAGATACCTCTGAGTGACAATAGTAGCAGGGAGAGCAAGTGGATAAACTCACCCAACGCATCACAACAAACCCACTTGGGGTCGTTTTCGAGACGTCTTACACAGTAGACGCAAGGTATTTCGCGCCTGGCTCCCTTCTTTTTCTTGGCCAATGGCTACACAAGTTTCTTATGTCAGTCCAGACGGGTCCTTTCTCTCCCTCATGGCTCACGCTGGAGTTGCACCGGGAAGATCTAACGGGCGCCGTACTCCTTCGTCTAGTCTCTTGGGGTCCCTGGCGCGCTTCTTGACATTTTTGGAAGCCCTCTCCCCATCATTGGTAGGCCTAGATGCAGGTAGAGCAGTCTCCTGCGCTGGGGTTGCCCGCCTGACGATGTCGCTGACTACAAACGGCACTGGCGAAACATCCCGAAGCTCTTGCTAGACTACAGATCGTGTCCCAAGTAGCTGGTGAGAGGAAGATACGGCCTTAGGGCCGTTGGTGGGCACTGGAATCTCTAATTCGACGGCCTCATCAGAATCACTTTCGTAGGCAATTTGCTGCTCAGATTCCTGACATAATCCATGTCAGCCAAGTGCTCCAGTCAATTTTGATAGCACAAAGGACAATTGGCATATCTACCTCTTCCTCCTCAAGTGGCGGAGGCATTACGAAAGAAGGAAACCTTTCCCTAGAGAGCTGACAAAATGAGCATGCGTTCTTCAAGACCAAGAAGATGAGTTGATGGGGAGCGTGATTAGAGGCGCGTTGAGGAGGGCTTGACGTTGCCCTGGCTCAAGTCGCACAACCCTAACCCGGGTGCAAACTCAACCAGGTACTGTACGTGAATTATGAATGAGGTTGAGCGTGTACGGCGCGCGATGGCTTAGATCTCCAAGCCTCAAACCCGACCTCGACGACGAATCAACATGAGAGCAGATCAATGGTAATGACCCAAACAAAAGTCATTCACGCTTATCGGCATCTTTTCCGCGCCGGGCTGAAAGCAGTCTGCTATTCCTATCCTGCCCGCACCAGCTTGCGCGACCTGCTCCGTCGAGCGTTCCGCGACAAAGATGCCCGGCTGGATGAGCGGGCGGTGAAGCGAACTATTTGGTTCCTGACAGCCGCCGCCAGAGAGCTTGGCATAGAGCACAAGATCGTTAAGAACCTGCTCATGGTTCAGTACTGGAAGCGACAGGTGGCGACGTTGAACCAGCCAGCTTGGACCCAGATTGTTATGGGAACTCTACCCAAGAAAAAGTATGTTTGCCCCCCTGTGATAACTTATCACTCGCGGCTTTGATCATCAGTTCTGATAGTGACTTAGGACTGTGGTTGCGGACACAACCTATGTCCACTATGAAAAGACCATCGACATGCTGAACAAGACCATGGGTCTATGCCTACCGTTGCGCTGAGGCCAAACCCTAAACATCAAGACTTGGTGTTGCCTTGAGGACGCAATCGTTTGGTTTCGCAGTGCTCACTTTCTGTGGGGTTAGAAATGATATGTGCAGCCCTCCGTCATAGTGGAGTTGTACTCCGACGGGCGTCGAATGTGCTGATATCTCTCCGAGTATACACGTGCCGCCGCACATGAAGTCTTCGCTACCACTGCTGGGCCTTGCGGAATACTCGTCCCTCCGAGAGACCCATCTAATCCCTGGGCTGCAGCCCGCTCGCATGGAAATACCACCACACATCTCGTCCATCAAACCACAGGATCTGCGAGCTCGGAGCACCAAGCGGGAAGGTCATGTTTAGTTCGACCCTTCTGGGCAGACATGAGTGTCGGAGGACAGATTATGAGGCTAATACACAAGAATGATGATATATGATCATCGCGAGGCTCTGGCACCTATCGCACATGACTGTATTTCTACCAAAAGCTACGCACAACCTCTGGTCCAGAGCGACGATCCTTCCCGAGACATACATACCGCTTGCCAAGCCTCATCCGGCTCGCTCAGAAGCTGTGCTATCGTGGCCCGTTCATCATCATTTTCCTCTGGGTAGTTCCTCAATATACCGTCGTTGATGATATTTTCCATGTCCTCCCTGCTCAAAAGCTGTACTTTAGCACTGCGCTGTAAAGTCTAAAGGGGGATTTCCAGGGACATTCGGGCACCACTGCGGGAATGAAGGGGTTCTCACATCGTAGGACGGTCTCGTGGACGATGCGCCAGACACCAGGCCACTGTCGAGCGGAGGGAGAGGTCGTAGTGGCTGTAAAGGTCCTCGTCGAGGAGTTCGCTTCCGTAGGTGTAGATTAAGTCGACCACACCGCCTGGCTTGAGGATTGGGGCACGCGAACAATCGGGCGGTATCTCTGGTTGGTATTGGGTAATCTAGTATCACATTCTTAGTACACTCAAGCAACCAGATAGTCAGTATTCTAGGTAGTCACAGGCGAGAACGCTGCTTCTTCGGTCCTTCCCTACATCGCTCACGCGAAAGGGAGACATGATAGAGCGATAGTCCTCAGGGAGGCCTGACCAAGTTACTGACCATGATTGTCATAAGTCGCGCCACCTGCCACAAGTTCGTCCACCAGTCGTATTTTCCTGGCGTGTCATCCGCTTCAAGGGCCTCAACATCTTGAGCGGCAGGCCCATGGTAATTCCAAGCTTGTGAAAATTGCTCAGGGGTATGGTACCATATATTACCCAGTACTCTCGAAGAGGCCAAAGCAAGCATGCTGTCCCGGTAGAAGCCTCGGAGTGCTCGGATGATCCCAAGGTCGCCGACCTTGAAGACGGGTACTTCATCGTGACGATGCTCTCTGTGCTCGCCTCGATTCATGTCCTCTTCCGGTACCGTGCCAATCATCACGTTCCGCTCGTTGATATCGAAATTTATGAGGCCTTCGTGCGTCTCATACAGCTGACCTGCGTCATTGACCGGTGCGAATTCTTCCTGGGTAGGTATGTCTTGACCAGTTTCAGGGTCTAGTCCCTCGTCCCATCCATCTTTTCATGTCAGGACGTTAGTTCTTCTTCTTCGATCTCATCAATCAGCGTAGAGGATGGGGTTTCGCGATTGAAAATGGTTTTTGTCTTGTGTTTGCTTATAGATGCTGGGTACGGAGAGACATACCATAGGCCAGACCAACACACGCTCTGAACAGGCAGTAAAAAATCCGCCAAAGCTCTTTGCTTCCCAGACGGGCTCCCAATTTGGATATTTTGCGAAGAAGGCCCTGGGAAATATATCTATCAACACTAGATCCACGAGTTCATGGAGTCTCTCTAGACTTGATGGTCGGGCACATCAGAGACCCAACAAATACTCAGGACAGGAAAGCGAGGCAGACGGATGTTGATTACGTTCATGTTTCCATACTTCATATATTCCATTGCGTAAATGAGGGTCCTTTTGGTCAGGTCATTCAGATTGATGTCGAGCAACTGTGCCAACTCCCTCTCGTGATCGTCTTCGCCGGCTATTAGGTGGTTCATTACATCCTCTGAAATATTCCCAACGCCTGAATCACTCAAGCTAGGTATCCACCGCCTCTATGTATGTGAAATCCTGCAGTCAGCATGTTTATGACAGTCAAGGGTTTCGAAAAGTTACTCGCCTGGACAATATGTCTTGCGCCAACCATTTCTTTCATTGCCCACATTTCTAGCACCATTGACTGTATATCTGTAGCATACTTGACAACCATTGTTTTACCTTTGAACTTGATCGCAACGGCCAGACCTTGAGAGCCCGCGCCGAGGATCTGACCAACCTCAACGCCCAGCGCTTCTAGTTTCTGCCGTATATTGGGGTCTATTTGCCTGTCTGTGCCAGCATCCGTTCTCGTAAAGCGCCAGAATTCCTGGCCCGGCCAATCCCGAGATTGTGGGCCCATTGGCCGTGACGGGTTGAGGGCAGGATCAGTTCGCCGGGTGGAAATCCATCTAGGAATGGGGAAGGTTTTGAAAAGGTCTCGCCGGGCGGGGATGCCTGGATATGGCTCGTCTCGATGATAATGATCAAAGTAGTCATGGCTGTATTGGAGCGTTATCTTGGCTTTCCGCTCTAATAATCGATCGCGCGATGCCCTTGCAGCCATCTCGATGGCTTTCAAAAGGACCGAACTATACAGCTTTTCTCGCAGGCCAAGCGTCGCGGTCTCAAAATTAAAGCAATTGAAGTCTATGTGGCTTAGAAGAAATCTTCACCAAGATTGTTCTGCCCGTCAACCTTGTTCTATCCTTTCCATCGTGGCTACCGCGCACAAAGTCTCCTGCCGGCAAGGTGGACAAAGAACACAGGCCGTTGTGTATATTTTTGTAAGCGCAATGTATGGAATGCTACCGCTTTCGGGGGCCTTCCATTGTGCGTTTGCCTTTCACAAAGTGCGTAAACATGTATTGATACACCGCAAAACTTGGTCCGTCTGCTGTCATGTTCGGAGAGTCGTGTCATTCGACTTGTATAATGTACCGTAGCGTTAGATCTGCGATTCAACAAGCCGCTCTGAAGCAGCGCCTTGAATCCCTGTACGCCGCTAAATCTCCTTAAGCAGATAACTCGCAGTATATTGTTTGTGAGGATCGTTGAATTTGGAGCAGCGTGGATGCTTTTAAATGACCCGACTCGGGAGCCTTAAAGGAGTACGCACCTACCTAGCTTGATGTAGCAAATTATTGTAGCGCTTGTACGCCTTTGTTGTTTTCTTCTGTTGTAAGCCAGCTACCTAATTAGGTACAGTGGTTTTAACCCCCCCCCCCCAACCTTTTGGCATGAGTTTCGTGTCATGATTCAAGATTCCAAGAACGAGGTGTATTCCACACTAGGGTAAAAATTGAGGCTATTTCCGAATGCCCTCACAACGCCACAGCATTAATTTGGCTGAGCATTTGGCTTAAGAAAAGGGTGTATCGTGCCAGATTCAGTTCAAATACAACAGCATCACTGTCAACAGACAGCATCTGGCAGATCTACTTACCTACCTAGGTAACCGGCCCTGTATGGCTGGCTTTTCCAGCGACATCTCCCTCCTTTATACATGACGATGATAAACACGGACTTTTACATCACCATTTTAACCGTACGGTAATGTTGACCGACAATCACAATGTGAGTCCTATAGTAATTTTGGTGTGCCCTGTATGCCAAGGCGAAAACTCCACAGAAATGATTCACAAGGGGCAAAATAACACGGAGATAGCCTCAATAATGGGTTCAATTTTGGGAGGGGTGTCATTTCTAGAGTGTAAAATGGTCCGGAGCACATGGAATAGTCTTGTTATTATAAAAAATGCCACCAAAAAAAGTAGTGTGCCAGCTCTCGATATTCCAAAACGGGTAGAGATTCCATTGGGGTTAATTATAAAAGGGGGGAGGGTACCCCCTGTGACTAGGTGGCCAAGCTGAGAGGCCTTCCCGCGGCGTTTCTGAGGGTTCCTAAATTGCTTCCCTCCACCTACTATTCTTGTTTCACATTTCGCAGAATGCCTGAGTCTATCCTCACCTGGGTAGTTATAGGTAAAGAGACGTTGGCTCGGCGTGTCAAAGTGGCCCGGCCAAACTTTATGCCAACCGCCTCGGCGTACCTATTACTCGCTAGCCTCTAAATAAGCCCCAGATTAGCTCCAGAGCCTTTCGATAAGATCCTGAGTTTTCTGAAGGGCTCTCTGGAGCAGCTCAAACCTTGAAAGATGATCATTATTCAAGTGCTTGGAATCGCAAAACGCTCCTAAAATGCTGTGGCGAGAGTTGTCTGCTTCAAAACATTCTCTCGGCTTGTCAAACTAGGCATGGTATTACGTCCATATTTTGAAGAAATTGCCCGCACATCGTGAGGCTTGAGCTTTTCAACGGCAGAAGCTGAACACGTGAACGCTCTCGCACGTTGACCAGCTTGTCGCATGAGGCGCACTAATCAGACGAACGTGAGTCACGACTCACGTTCGGAATTGCTTTAAGTACAGGATGGGCAACTCGAGTTTCAACCTAGCCAAGAGCCTATCTATACAGGGGTTTTTCTGTGACGCGTTTTAGTGCCGAGATTTCGCTTCGAGCTTGTCATATAAGCCACCGGGGTCCGGGACTGTGTCAGTTTCCACTACCCAACGACAGAAGTTATTTTGCTTGCGTGTCACGGCTCAAGTTGAGACCAAGGACGGATTGCAGGCCCGCCTTGTTATCCCATTCTTTTTGAAGAAGCTGCCTGATCCTCTCGGAACCGTCGGGTCGATCGAATGCTCTCCCCGTGCCATACGTTTGGGCACTATTATGATGAGGGGGACGTCTCGTTGTACAGAGATGCCATATGGCCTGCGGTGGCCTTGGAATCGAAGAACAACTTTCATAGGAAGCCTCGGGTTCTTGCTGTTGTTGAGCGTATGGACGCTTAATTACAAATCGGAGGTGAGTTTCGCCCTCATCTATTGATTCTACGGACTGCCTCATTATAGACGGATTTCGACGTTTGGTTTCGCTAACAAGCCTTGGTGCATATAGCAGCCTCTGAGTCTAAATGGCTTCAATATCCCGTGGACAAGACCACCTGCAGGCACTCAGTCCAGCGAATCTGTATCACAACCTTCAGAAATGGCCCTGTCAGGGGATGTGGAGAACGATGATTTTCCGGACATAGTTGGCTTCAAAGGCAACGTCGCGCTGATCATGGAGGAGGACCCCTCAGCTGTGCATAATTTCGTCCCAGTGGTAACCCATTTTCGCAAAACGCTCGGCCCTCAATGGGAGATGGTGATTCTCACACGTCGAGGATGGACAATCCCGCAAGGCCTGGCATTCCGCAACTTCCTGTCCTCTGGAGCCATCAAAGTCCGCTTCCTGCCCCCAGGGCTTGACCACTTCCCTTCACATCCCTCTGTCTCTATCTTCCTTACCTCACCGTGGTTGTGGGAAACATTCCAAAATGTCAATCGACTCCTTATATTCCAGCCGGATAGCATTTTGTGCAGCAAGTCCAACGCCCGCGTCGACGATTTTTTGGAGTGGGATATCATTGGTGCACCTATGCAGTCAACATGGGTCGATTCTCGTGCTGGCTACGGCAATTATGAAGCTCATCCAGATGCGCAAGGCTTCAACGGCGGGCTTTGTATCCGGAACCCGCGGCTGTTCCTTGACGTCGCTCGCCGGTACAATTTCACAGATGACCTGAACGCCGGACCATATTACGAGCTCCCTAACTTTATGCGTTTCGAAGACCATTGGTTTATGCGCAAGATAGAAGACACACCAGAGCTTATGTCGAAAGTAAAGCTGCCACCGCCAGAAATCGCTGGGAAATTCTCCGTCGAGACGTGGTGGTGGGACGAGCCGTTAGGATACCATCAACCTTCTCGATGGCAGCCTGACCGGTACGATGAGATTATTCGGTGGTGCCCGGAGGTTGGCATGATATACAACCAGGAGATGCCAGATGCACGATGGGGAAAGCGAGAAATTGTTGAATAGAAGCTGCAGTATAGATAGTGTCGAATTGATACCCCATTTTGTCGTGTACCGCCATTCATTTGTGCTGTTAGATGCAAGGATCACATGGCAGATCGCATGTTCCATGTGGTATTGCTGTGAACTACTCAGGTACCTAGTAACTCAGCTGTGAGTATTGAACTGGAACACACGAAAAGCTCATGAACTACGACAAAAGTCCATTACAAGGAGTTCTTTCAGGTTTGTATTGATACTGTCTAGTTTATCATATCAGTGCGAGGTAACCATCGCAACAGATCGAGGGGATTCCGGCGACTTCAAGGTTTGACCCATCAATCGCGCTCAATATATTTCTCGTGTCCATAGACTCGCATGTGCCATGTGCCCATTAGTGGGGCATATTGTGAAAGGGAAGTCAAATTCGTCGAAGAGTATCGTCAGACCTTGAGAATTATGGCTTCATAAAGTGCCATCAAATCATGTCCGAACTTGAGGAGGCCGGTCCGGTGGCCGGCTCCGGACCGGGGATTTCCTTTGTAGTCGGCCTCGGTGCGGCACTATCAATCCCGTGGTGGAGCCTCCGCATTTTTGTCTTCGCACATATACCAATCGTTGCCTCAACAGGTAGAACGACGACAGGCGCTGTTCGGTTTCCTTCCCTTCACCATAATCTCCCACTGTTAGAACCCGTTGTTCTTCCCTCATATGAATTGATCTCCGGTGTTCTTCTGAAGGCAAGACTTGGACACACAGAAAATGGCACCGGCAGCAACCACAACGACCACGAGCGTCACGGAGACGGCTCCCCTCGCGGTCCTCAAGGCACAGCCGGCGGATAAGGTTCCAGAAGACTCGAAAGAGGTCACCCCGCTTGAAGCTATTTCACATGGCGATATCTTACCCGGTGAGTACCGCCCACTGTCGGAGGTATCGTCCTCAGATTACTCGCCACTTAGCCATCAACGCCGCCCCACGGCCCTCGCGTTCGAGATGTTAAAGCAAAATGCTACATAACTGGTGCCACTCATTCAGGATATGCTTACTGAGCCTAACACAGATATACCCGCCTTCCCCTCCTATACTGCCGAGCGACGGCATATTCTCATTCATATGGCTGCTGTCTTTCGCAATTGGTCTCGCATGGGCTATGCCGAAGGCCAATCCGGGCACATCTCTGTCCGAGACCCGGAGTTTCCCCAGATCATGTGGATGAATCCGCTCTCTCGCCACTACGGTACCCTCACAGCCGGCGACATGATCCCGATGGAAATCGCGACAGGCCGTATTGTCGGTGGAAGGCCAAACCCACGAACGGGGACCGTCACCGGCAATAAGGCTGGCTATTTCATCCACTCTGCCATTCACAAGCGCCGATCGGACATTCACGCCGTTTGCCACGCGCACACGCACGCAGGCCGGGCATGGAGTGTGTTTGCCAAGCCGCTGGAGATGCTCACGCAGGACGTGTGCAGCTTGTATAATTGCCACACTGTCTACGCAGCGTATGGCGGCATCGTGTTTGCTGGCGAAGAGGGCGAGCGGATCGCGGAAGCGCTTGGACAACATAATAAGGGGGCCATACTGATGAACCATGGACTGCTAAGTGTTGGATACACGGTCGATGAGGCTGGCTTCATCTTCGGCCTGATGGAGAGGAGTTGCGCCATTCAGCTGCAGGTGGAGGCGGCTTGTGCGAATGGGAACTTGAAGAAGCAATACATAAGTGACGAGGAGGCTGCTTACAATTGCAAAATGGCTAGCGAGAAGCATGCTATGTACCGTGAGATGCAGCCTGATGTCGAGCTGGAGATTCAGGAGGCAGGTGGGGAGGAAGTGCTGGCAAGGGGCTTCGAGCATCTCAGCATCGCTCTGTAACGAATAGAAATGAGATCGTGAAAGTTCGCTTCCTGAGGCTCGATGCCTTTGAGACCGCAATTTAATATTTATGTCGAGAATTCAGGTACCTCCCGGAGAGTTCTCAGTGTATCAGGTAGTGCATCTGGTCAACGCTTTATCTCTACAATTATACTTATACTGCTTCGGTTGGGGGGGGGGGCTACAACGCAAAGTCCTTCGTCTACAGCAGTCACCAACTACAGTGTCTCGTCGCGGTGTAGTATATGCAGCGTTTGTGTTCCGTCTGCCTTTATGACAAATGTCAGCAAGTAGCCATAGGCTGGATTGCGTGATAGCACTATGTTTGTCGAAAGTGGTATGATCATTACACACCGAACTGTGAAGCTCCCCGATGGATAGTGCTGAAGCTCTTGTTGATGGACCATTTGAACGTTTCACGCACACCTCGATGCAAGAATACTACCCAGGCTCCTAGGCAATCTCAACCCTACGCATATTAGCCTTGAGTAGTCGCTTGTGCGAGCTATTATCATGTTCAAATTTGGAAACTGATCTGCTCAGCCGCAATGGACTATTCTTTCGTATCCCTGGTGTACGCTAGGATCATCAAAACACGCGAGAAGCCCAGGGCATCGATTAAGATATTGCGACAAAAGGCAGCAGCCGACCGCGAGCTAACAGGTGCAAAGTATTCTCTCTCAGGCAACCTGAGAGCCAGGGGGCACGTATGTTTGACGCCGTTGTGGGAGGGCCCAAAACTGTCGTGATATCTGAAGCTTGAGCGTGGCAGTCACTGGCAAGCCCCTGAAGTCGGTGACATTTAGACTCGCACCAGGACTATGGATGGTGTGCTTTGTTTTGGGGGATTTCCCGTCATCAAGGCTATCCACCTAGGTAGTTATTGAGAGGCTGAAGCCCCCCAAGCCTCGTGGTGACTTATCTCAAATGCAAAGCAGTGCCTTCCAGTACCTACCCTAGTTTTATCTTCTGGTGGGGTTCCACGTAAATTCAGTCCATTCATTATAGGCACAATATTTGACTCTGCCATCCTCCAATCGACTCTCAATTAGAAGCCCTGAGTCGTCAAATTACGAAATTGCCGTTCATCGTTACTCTTGGACAACAGACTCGATAGGGTGACTACTTCGAGACGACTTCTAAATGCCTCAGTGCGCTTGTACCTACCAGGGATATGATGCTCGCACGTCTCGTCAGGCTTTCGAGACAATTTGATATATGCGTGATTTCTCAAGCATCCAAGCACTGGAAACGCTGTATGTCTCACAGAGATCTGTATGTATGCGATCAGAACCAGTGACCCCACAGCGCCAGATCCAGACTTGTGAATGAATACTGGCTCTTCCTCACAATTTCACATTGCCTCATGCCGTCGCCGCCGCATGAGCTGCACAGCCCTTCCCCTGCAGGCTGCAGGAGAGGGTGCAAAGCCAGTCAGGAAGGACATGGCTCCATACTGTATATCCTCTGCAATGTACGGTATTTATCTCGGGTCTTTCTCGCGACGGTTGATGATCCTCTGGTCAGCGCCGTCCAAAGAGAGAACGCCAACACAGAGGGCATATGCATAGTACTTTATTGGGTAGCTGCCGTTACGCCTGGCCCATCTGCGCAAGAGTGCGTGCATCCTACAATCGTGACCAATCCCTTCAACTGTTTCTAACCAGCATAATCCTCATGTGCCTTTGGTCTTGTACCTACCTCCTTGGGCGGTTGCCATGGCGTCGAGAAATAATTGCTCTCAGTCATTGTGCGGTTGTACACATCGAGATGGACAAGATCGCGTCACACCATATCCGCCTCGAACGCCCAAACTTCACGTCGTTCCAATAAGGAATCGTGCCTTTCTGTGCCTGCCGAGCCCCTGGCCCCCAGTTTGAGAACGTCAAGATCTGTGTGCTTGGGTGACAGGGACACACACCTAGCCAAAGCATACCCAGCCAAAACCAGCCTCGCACGACAAACGGCGTATGACCATCCAAATTCGTGTGCCAGGCAGCCAACGCTCAACGGCGCTCGATGATGCACAGAGAAAAACAAAGGGCTCAGCATAGAACGGAAAAATTCTCCTCTTCTGAGACAGAACGATCACTGGGGGCACAACACAGCAGCACAAGACACAGCGCACACGGGTAACGAGGGCCATCGAAGTATGAGCACAGTGCCACCGAAATCACCAAGAGAGTCCATTGACGCCTTGTCGGCAGGATAACCGAGCCAGGTTACTTCCACTCAATTCTTCACGTAAGAACGGACGGACATCTTGTGTTGTATGTGTGTGTCTGTGTTGCTTCTGCTCACTTTCGCTCGGGGAGCACAGGGTGGCTGACACGTTTCTGTGGGGAAATCGTACCACGAGCAGATGATTGCCGTTGAAAAACTCTCACAAGTCGTCCGTTCACTCCCCCAGTGTATCTTGCCAGCCTCGCAGCAAGCGCCCTCGTCTCCAGGACAAAGAAAGGGACACAAAATAAAAGTGGCTTTTGTCTCTTTCTTTCCCTTTCAGACACGTCATTGGGCGAAAATTTGCCGAATTGACAGGTGGTCTAGACTGGGGGGGTTGTATCCACTGTTACCCATGGAAAACACGGGGGAAGTGGACCTCCGGACAGCTCTTCCGCCCGTGAGGTGGAGTTCGCCCATGTCCGTGGCCCGTACCTTGCCGTGAGAAACTTGTCCCTGACCGGCGTGGGCACTGGGGAATGATGATGATGGGCTGGGCTGGGCTGGGCTAGCTGAAAGAACATCCGACCCGCTGGTGAGGCTTTGGTCTCCACCGCCCGCGACGGGTCCCGATTTGCAGCCCAAAGAGATGGTTCCAGACTCCACTTTGCTGTATGCCCTTTTTTTGGTTTAATATTTTTTCTTCTGCGACAGGAACGGTTCAACACCTGGGACAAGCCTGAAAGGGGTGGATCTCAGGGTCAGGTACCCGTAGGGAAGCGGGAGATGGGGCCGCTGGGCATGTCAAAGCAGCAAGACCTGGTTCTGAATCGTGCGGTGTGAAACTTTTCAATACTCAAATCTCGGCCAAAGGGGATTGACCCCATTTGCCCGTTGCGGTGACGGGTTGGTGACTCGAATGCTGGACAAACTGGTTGAAACACGTTTTATTACCGCAAGCAGTGGAGTTGTGCACTGGTTTGTTAGTGTCTGCTTGGGCATGATTGCAGGTTCTTTGAGAGGGATGCTTCATCCTTGTGCTCAGGTACGAAGGGAGTACAGATTACACACTGCGTGCTGTATGGACTGTGCTGTACACAGTACATACATACAGTAGAACGAAATACCATGATGCCAGGCGATGTCCGAGACTGGCCAATGCTGACAGCAACCGAGCAACCCCTTCCCACAATTCCAGAGTCCATGGTATGGTATGTGATGCTGAAGGTTTGTTTTGGCTTTCTGTATTATGTAAAAGTGAGCAGAAGATGGCTTCGAAATTTCTAGAGCCACACCTTTTTTTTATGGAACCCCTGTTCAATATCACTGTCAGATCTCGGCAGATTCCTGGCAAACGTAAATGTTACCGAAAATGGAGCCGCTCGTTGAAGGCGCATGCTGATTTGTTCTGAGGTTGACGACATGCCAACAAGCTGAAGCAGAGCCTTCTCATCAAAGAAACTTCATCCCAGCCTCGTCCCGTTCATCAGCACCCGACGCAAACTCTTACCAGGGGAGCCGATGGTTATTCAATTTTTTCTTCGAGCTACCGGAGAAGGTTCCGAGCTTTTCACGAGCCCTTCTGTGCGGCGGTGGATCTTTTCGATGACAGCTACAGCAGGTCCGTGACGGATCGTGTCGCGAGCAAATGGAACGTATATTAGTCACAGGCTTCCCAGCATGACGAGCATTGGCTGTTGACTCACGCCAACATCACAGCAAACCGTGACGTTACCATTTAATGCACCATTATATTGCCAGCATGGGGAAGGAATTCCCTCCAAATTTTCAGAGGCCGCTGTCTGCAACTGCTATAGGCTCAACGCCGCATAAAAAACTCGCAGAGCAATAAGCAGTCAATGTGGTATCAAATCTTGGAACGCCACCTGCGTTGGCCTTGTCGCGTTGTTCATGGATGGGGTCACATCGTCCTCTAGGAGGATGAGATCGATCCGTCCCTAGGCTGCCAAGGTTGCCCGAGCCCATGCTCCTTTACACGCTCGTCCTTGTATTGTCTATGGCTAACACTTTTGCACCCCGTGCCAATTCGAAATCGCTACGTCGGTACATGTAACGCAGTCCAAGGGTTCTGACCTGTTCTTGCGAGAATGGATGTTCCTTGTCCGCCAACTTCTAGACACACAACACACAACCAACCTTGTCCATAGACTCTGCACGACTATAGAGCAGCTTGTGAAACCAGAAGCACTCCACCCCAACCAGCTGCAATCGAGGGGAGCTCGGAGACAAGCTCCGTCTTGGTGAACAGAGCTCTAATAAGCTGTGAGTAAGGTGCAGGACCTAATCCACATCTCTGTGCGAGATGGCCACAAGGATCGAACTCGGGCTACAGGAGTCCAGACACAAGGGCAGTGTACGGGTCATCCTGCAGGGTCGTTAGCCACCTCTAGCAGAGACGCTAGAAGCATACTCAAATACGTGAGCCTCTTTCTGTAGGTATACCTGACGAAGGCAAAGGAGAAAGTGGGGATGGGAAGCACCCGCAGATCGGCACTATAGTAACTCTATCGCTTTAGTAAACATCTTAAACGCTCTTTGTTTAGCGGCGGCTGATATTTCGCTAACGTAATACGGCCAACTCTATACCCCAGGCCAAGAACAATCTGGGCCATGCTTTGTCAGAGACACAGGGAAGCGAGAGCGCATGCACTCGAGCCAGACCGGGCGGCTTTGCCGAGTGTGCTAAGGTTCACCAAGCACGCTTGTTCCTGGCGGTTGTCTCAGAGGATGGCGCAACCCCCATAATGTTGCACAGAATCCCGTTCCAGGTACGGAAGTACATACATACAAGCCATGGTGAGTGAGAGGGGAAGAAAAAAACAAAAGAAAAAGAGGGTTCGGCAAGTTGGCGAGTCTTTTGTCATGTACTTTGCAACATCGGAAGTGCAAGCAGCAATATTGCGTCAAGACCCTGCCTTCTACTACTTCATACCAGAACCCGAATATCAGGTTTTTCTTGCACTTCGGGAGGCAAGCGAAGACTGCTTGTATTGGTGATTGTGTGTCCCGGTCCGCAGAGCTTAGCATGAAGTTTTAAGGCTGCTATGTGAGCGACTATAGTACCATCGCTTGCCGCTTTGCCAGGTACTGTGTAGATCCTTTGGTCTGTGCCTGGCCAGATGCTATTGTTGTTAGCTCAGGTCCTGGTGCTGTTTCAGTAACTGTCCAGATGAAGACGCCCAGTCCCAGATGATGATGGGGGGCTTTCTTCCCGCCCGGGGTATAGGGCTCTGTGCGTCTTGAGGAGGAGAGGGGGGGTAGAGGGTAAAAGGGAACTGCCCGTGCGAGCTACCCTTACCGGTCGTACCTACCTAGTCTCAAGGTGGTCTAACTTTTTCCTTGGTTCAGGTCCTGAGAGTCCCGGTGATACGGTTCAGGGCTAGCTAGCTAGGCTCGAGCCGCGCCACGGCATTCTCCTGGGGGCGGGCCTGTCCGCTCGCTGGCTTTGTTCATGGGCCGATCCAAAAGACTCGAGATGGGAGAAGTCCGACAGTCTATTCGCTGATTTCCGGTAATACTAACAAAGACTGACATGATCAAATTACAGGACTGGCCACTTCGAGTAAGAATTCGAAACATCTCCGCGCGGTAGTGGAGGGACCACAGGACGCCGAGAATTGGGTCAGAAGCAATGCAAATAGTCTGCAATTCGATGATGAAGTATGACAATACTATGAAAACAATGTTAGGAGAGGCTGTGAAGCCAGCCACCGCCATGCCGGTGCCTGACCGGTCAATACTTTTTCGTGATGGCCTCGTTGCTCCCTTCCCACGTGTTTTTCGTGTGTGCAGACCAGTAAGTATAGGACCGCGGGTTGCCGGTACGTACCTAGTAGCTGCCAACATTCCGTAGCCTGCGTATTGTGGGTACGGAGCGAGAAGGGCCCTCTCAGCCAAACATGATTCATCACGACAGCATCAGGGTAAATTTCTTCATAGGTCATAGTGTTGGAATGCACACAAAAAGTCAACAGCAGGAAACAATTGTGGAGAGTTGAAACAGTTGTCAATTTGAGACAACGGGACTGCGTTTGAAGAGGCTGTCCGCATTGCGCAATGTGATTCACTGTCAAAAGGGACCCTTTGTTCTCGACAAATATCGCCAGCTTGCGGTCCTCCCCGAGTTCGGCTCTCCTTTCAGCCCTGTGGGTATTTGCTAAGTGGAGGTTTTGACAGCAACAACGTCACTGACTCACTGCCCCCCCCCGTCCCGGTGTAGTTCCTATCCATCTTGTGGATTCAACCTAGTAGAAGATCGTATGTGACCACTGAAACCCTTCAGGTCGCCAAATCCTGTGCTGTCGTTCCTAAAGTGTTCGCTGCCTCGTGTGTAGCCAGTGTGTCCATACAATGCTCCAAGATCCATCTGTGTGGTCGTGATGTGACGAAGACCCCCGTTGTATCCTAACCCAAGAAACCAATCTGTGTCTCTGAATGTACAGATCCTGTTGCGCCCCAGCCAGCCTGGCCATTCTAGGCAGGCAGTGAAATAGCAAAAGTCCTGGCCCAATCCCGTGTATAATCCCAAACATTTTTTAATCATGCTTTGCTCCGACTGATGCTTTTGTGTGGTACAACCAAAGAAATGACAAAAAATGGTCGGTCGCCGAGTGTTTAATGTGACTGCCTCCGCGTCGACCGGGCGTTTTCAAAGGAGCTGGCGTAGGCATGCAGCTCCCTCTTGGCAGCGTTGGATAGCTGGGCAGCCTCGGAGGTTGTTGATGAGCTGCTCTTCATAGAACAGAGGCTGGCATGCGAACTTGAGGGAGACAGGACGCGTTGCGGTGGTGCTACTGAGCCCCGACGTTGTGATGACTGAGCTGAGAAGTTGTATGCTGGCGGTTGGTAGAACTTGGTGGTGGGTGTAGAAGACGAGTGACCCCATGGGTAGCTGGGGCTGTTGAAGGCTGGCGAGCTGGGACCGGAGCTAGGAGTAGAGGATTGCTCATACTCTGCGAGCCTGCAGGATTCGGAGCAGTAGGTTGTACCATCCGTCTGCTTGTCGCAGTTCAGGCAGTAGGAGTGAGTCCAGTCGAAAGACATGTTGAAGAATGTGTGCGTTGGCGTCTTGGTTCGAGAAGGGGGTTGTGGATGCTCTTAGTGTCGTTCGAGAAACGGCGTGGTAGTGGTAGTGGTAGTTGAGATGGATGGCTGTTGTGTGCGGTGGAAGAGCGAGTGCGAGAAGGCAAGATTGCGGTTGTTGGGATTAGAATAAGTTTGGCTTTGAAGATGAGTGTACGACAACACAAGTGAATGGGGTATCGAATCGAAGTGAATATGTATGTGTATGGAGAGGTGGACGGAGCGTGGTGAGGGGGGAGGAGAAGGGTAGCAGGAGCATTTGTATTCTTGGAAGCTGCCGCCAGCAAGAGCGAGTGACCACCACGGTAGGCAAGAGCAGTCAGTCCACACAGCCCACAAGGCATCACACACCCTGTTAGCCGGGGAGGCCTTGTTGCAGATGCTCGCGCAGAATGCGCCATGCCCGATTTGGCTTGAGTCCCACTCCATCCCTGTCGATATCCCGGTCCTCCTACGGGGCGTGTGATGTGGAAAAAAACTTGGAAGGAGGGTGTCTCTGACAAACCTTTTCTCCCAAACAACACAGCACAAAGTGGGCCGCATTCTCGCCACCCGGCCCTGCATGATCCGGGCGTGCATGCATCACAGGCCAGACCTACACGCCCCCCCCGGTGTAGAATACAGAGAAAATCCTTTCGCAAACCTGGTGTTCTCAAAGTGTTGTCTTGTCTGCACCCCACGAGTACTCCGTACGCCGTCTCCACAAAGCTCTGTTACCAGGCAACTTCAGTACGTTGTTCTCTATGTGTACTGTAGGCTTTCTCTTCCTAGGGTCAGGAGGTCAAAATCATCCTTCGACCTCAGGTCTTGCTTTCAGATCACCCGCAGCCCGCTGATCCTCTATTTACAGCCTCTTCAGATGAACCTTTGCGGCAGTCATGCTGGGTCCGTCGTGACTCTCACGAGGGCACGGCTAGCAGATGCTCTATGAGACAAAGTATCAGTACGAGTTGGACCCGTTTTAGCGCGGGAGGTGGGAGCGCTATCCGCGCACCTTGCAACGAGGCCCTGTGAGCACGCAAGGTGGCTCCCGCAACAGTCACTGGTCTTGTCATCCCACAGCAATCCCTCCCGTTGCACTTTGACACACTGTTTTATTACACGCCCACAGGCCTTGTTGTTGGCCTGATTTTGACACCACCAGCGCGAGTGTGAGAGCCTTTTGCTAGTCTCTGGTCTAGCGGCAGGCTCGTAGGCTCGTCGACAGTCGCCCGGCCCCTCAGGCTGGCCGCCCAAAGAGAGATCTACCGTGGCCTCCAACGGCTTGGTGCAACTCGTATGGTCGGTTTTCTTTTCAATCTGAAGATATGCCGCGCCCATGTCAGCTCAACCCACGTGTGCGTGGCACCACATCTATGCGACCGCTTCCGCTTTGGGAACGAAGCATCGCCAACAGACTTTTCAGTCTTCCACACATGAAACTCCAAGGTAGCCCTCAAGACAAAGTGAAATGAGATAAAATATCACCTTCCCACTGTGACACTGCGTGAGACGACCGCCTCCGGTCTTCGCTGGTCCCAACGGCCTGGGAACACACAAGCTCGAGCTACTGTAGTAATAGCGTCCGTGCGAGAGAATGTTCAACAGCTCAGAACCCATCATCCCGTTTCTAGAATCGACGCATCGTGGGAAGTCGTCTGGTCCGACTGCCGGGGCGCGAGACTCATGTGAATCGACCATGGTACAGTAGGTACCTGATCGCGCAACGGTCGCTGCGTAGGTAGATGGGCAAATGAACTTCACACCTAGTCCTAATTTCACTAATCTCGATGCATTCTCCAATGACAATTTCTTCACGCAGTCGACCCATCTGTGGGCTTTTGTCTCTCCGCAAAGTCCCGAATTTGACTGGCCATGCGAGCGCAGGCATAAACGCACACGGTATCCACCGTCCAGGACTCGCTATCGGAACGGAGACAAAACCTACTCGACGAGCGTGGGGGCCACCGATCCACTTTGATTCATACTCAAGAATTTACAGCACGGAGTAACTTTCTTTATGAAGCTGTGGAATGGCTCTCCTACTATTACCTTGATAGGCAAATGCCCGTCCCGAACGTCCGAATGGTCAAGACCCTTTTCCCTTTTTTGGGGACAAACCGCGGCGAATTTGTCCAGCGAAGTTACGCCGGTTACGGACGAGTCTGAAGCCAGGCGAGTGAGCATATGAACAAACTCAATGCGAGGCCAAGATAATGTACGACGTCGATCAATCAACCTTTAACCTGCCAGTCAAGATAGGGGCTATCTACAGACTGTTATTCGCACGACAGAACCACGAGATGAGAGGACCATGGGCCCGCGCCCGAGACATACACAGCAATCATCAGGACCGCATGACTGATTGCCCCTTTGCGCGACAGGCGATGGCCATATCTGTGATGCGACTCGCGGTGGTTGCATAGAATACTGCCATTCACCAACAAATGTCATGCAACACCCTCACCATGGGAAACGCAGCGAAATCGCCATGTCCATGCAGCATGTCATCATATCACGTCGCTCGAACAGATCAGCCACAGGTTGTCGTGACAGGGTGGTGGTGGTAGTAGTAGTACGGCATTGAAACTGCCACTCGATGCGTCTGCTTGCTCCGAAGCATCGTCATCCTCAACCCCGCTTCGAGAGTCCAGCCTCTCTCAGGCTCGAGACGAATATGGCGCCAACCGCGACCACGTTTCGTGATGATAACAGCTGTGTGGAGGTAGCAACCGGCATCTGTTCAATGGCTTGATGTGCGAGATCTGCAGCATGTAATAGGCTTCCAAATGTTACCTCCAAGAATAACATTTGGCCTAAAGGATAGTGAGTGAGTGCAAGCAATTATAAGACCGTAAAGAGTATAAACCTTCAGAGCCCTTGTGTGGATCCGTCCAAGATCGACGGGCCATTCTAGTATCTTCACCTATAGCTGCCTGTGTAATTTACTGCACGAAAATACAAAAATACTGGGCAGACTCGCACAAGGGCTCAACAGGGGAGTCGCCAGTGGCTGAAATCCAATGACAAAGATGCCCGCCCACCTTCACGCAAAAGCGTGCCAGAGCTTCACTCTAATCAAGGCACATGCAGGCAAAAGCCACGAAACAGACGGCGCAGCATTGGGAGCACTCCCTGCTGGCCTGGTGACCATCAAACGATAGCTCGTCTAACCGCCAAGGGGAGTAGCAGTAGCAGGATTGTGGAGGTGGAGTCCACGGGCTGGCGTTATTCCCTACTGCCTGCCGCCGGGACACACGTTCATCGAACAAGCTGCTGGTGGTGATGCCTCCTTGCAGCAGGGCAGCCAAGGCTAGACGTCGCAATCTTTGACGGGCGAAATTATGGTCGCGCTATTCCCTTTCCAACCTCCTCTGCATGAAAACCCCTGTAAATTGGGCTTGCAGGAGACGTCGTCGTGGTTGTGTGAAGGAGTGTGGGAGGGACTGCTGGGAAGGGGCTCCGGGCAAGCCCTGCTATCTTGCCATTTATTGCTGGTTCTCGCCCGATCTAGCGAATCACCTTCTCGAACGGCCTGCCCGTTTGGTCCAGTTGCCTTGCTTGCCTCTTTCTCTCTTTCTCTCTCTCCCTCTGCCTGCCCTCTTTTCTGCCTACCCACGCCCCTTCCCCACCCACCCCCGCCCTCCAACATTGCGGGCATTCGATACTGCAAGACGAGCCGTCTGAAGTCCTGGGGGGGCCGGCCTGCAGGTCCTCCTATCAAGAAGGTGCTGCACTCCACTGACGCCCGTTCCCGTCTTTGTCGCAGCAGACGCTGTCCCTGCATGATGCTGCTGAAAGTTGCAAAAGGGCAGCTCGCCGGTAGGAGGCTGACTCGGGTCTACGTGGAACATCGGGCCTCACGAGTGTGGAGATGCCGATGGTGAGCTCATACTTGGACGTCGGGCCTCGTAGCCGGAGTCGCCTCGTCGAGCCACGGTCATCTTGAGTTGTTTCCTTTGTCGCTGTCCTTGCCTGTGGTATCCCGTAGCCAGGAGACAAATCTGTGGACTGGAAAACTTGATGGCACTGTGCCTCTTCATACCCTCGACGGGCTGATTGGCAGAGACTTCTGAGCAGGTTTCTGTCGCAGGATATGATAAAATGCAGGGTCGATTGGCAATGGGACCGAACAAAACTTAATTCACAACGGCACGGAGGAGTGCTACTATCAGAATATGCCCATCCAATGACACAGGATGCCGCAGAATCACTCTACTCTCCGTTGGGCGGGGGGGGGGCGGCGGTTGCCCTGACACGGACTATCGAGATAGTGGCATTTCACTGGCGAGCTTGGCTGGATGATCTTTACAGAACAGAAATCGGCAGGATCACGATTGCCGCGCTTGCTGGGCCCAATCAACCTGAATGACCCGAGGGTATCAAATTTCAAGGTTCTCACGCATCAAGATTTCGGAGCATATATGTTGCAGGCTTGGGTGTGAATTGCACACCACCTCCAACGTATAAAATCCTGATCATGAACAACGCAGTAAAGGGAATAAGGTCCGGAAATTAGGTAGCAAGTGGCACACACACTCTCCGCGCGTCAATTGTCCTTCTCCCTAGCAAGCACGCAACGAAGATCTCACTGTTTGGCAGTTCGCGGCCCAGATCCAGCGGCAGTCTGACCCCGGGGGTACCTCTCATTTCAAGAAGTGCTTTCACTTCCAAGCCAACTCGCTCGCTTCTCGATGGCTTTCTGAACTCGGCTGGAACGAAAGAAAGTCGTTCACGGACGCACCACGGGCTCTCTCTGGACTCTCCTGGTGGTGGTCCAAGTCGGAACGCGCTCTATTTTCTAGTCACGTTCTGTTGCACCCAAGGACAAGTCACGTCGTCCATGAAGAAAGAGGCTTTTCGAGACATGGCGTCTGTGGGACAGCGACAGGGCCTTGCCGCACGGGTTGGCTAACCGGGCGAATCGCCTGGTTTAACTCTCACACACGATCTGTCTATGCTGCCACTCATTCTCGTAACCCCAGGGTCCTCTCACACCTGGGAGCTCTCGCCTGCACCGGCTCCTCCGCCGTGCATTCCCGCTGGGATCCGGTGTAACCACACTTTGTGTGAAATCTGACGGTCATCAGGGCACAAGGGAAGCAGACAAACCTGTTGCGACCAACCACACGACCCTCCCACAGCAAAGCATTTGACTTTATGTTTGAGATAACCCCGTTGTTTCTAAAACGTCGTTGGGGACTACTTATCACGAGAAAAAATGGCCACCTGAAAGCGGGTTGTGATGGGCTTCAATGGGCCCCACCCCCACAGGCGATCAGTGGGTCGCCTTCCCGTACAAGATGCGATGCGGGTCAAGTGGGTCAATCTCTCTCGTCCTTTCCCTCTTGGCTTTAGCCCCAAGGTGTATCGGGGTGTGTCATTACCAGGAGGTCACTAGTCGAATGGAGTGCGCGCACCATCCAGCAAATTTTCGAGTTGTCGTATGTTTTTTTCCATCTTGAACAGATGCTGCCTACACCCCGGTCAGCCTTGCACAGTAGCGGAGCTTTTCGTCTGCGATGCTGCATGGCCTCAGTTTCCCAGTTCACATTTCCCTTTCAGGAGCCGCAATCGTCATTACACATGACAAGGAAGGCCTCCACAACCTTGGCCTGCTTGGCTGAAGAGATCCGATACCTACTATCACTGCAGAAACCCCCGGGAGCCACTCATCCGGTCCACCCTACCGGCATAGCGCGTAGGCCACGCGGGCAGCCATTCGATATGTACGACTCTCTCTACGTCCCTGAACACGAGCAGTTCCATATGTGTGTGTGTATGTGTGCGTGCCTATGTGTGCGACTAAAGAAGCTATGAATCTTGGTGGCTCGGCTGCGGTTTCGTGGCCTCTGTGAATGTGACTTGCAGCATCGATGCAGCGTCCCAACGTGGCGTTATGCCGGTATCGAGAAGGAAGAAAGGTCTGTCTCTTCCTCACCCCAGCCCTGGCCGCTGAAATCCGGGGTGATCGGCGGCCGGTCAGACTGGCAGTATTCTATGTGTACGGAAGCCGACGCGGAAGGATCTCGTATGGAGCTTCTCTAATTGTGAACACGGCCTGATGAATGCTTGTCCCCATCGAACAGGTAGACTGATCCTGAGGATCATTCAGGAACCGCAATTTGCACCAGGCTTTCGAAAATTACCCCCCCCCCTACCCTGTAGTCTCTTGTTTTCATTTCATTGTCCGGGGGGGCTGTGAATGAGCTTTTCTGTCACATCTCAGATGTTGAATGTTGCACGTAGCGTGACCCTACGGGCGCAAGGCATTTGTCCAGGTGGCTCCAGTATCAGCTGAGGACATGTCTTTGGTTTTGCACGCTCACCGGTCAACCATCGCTCATATGCCACTTTGTGGGGGATACAATGTCCCTTGCGTGGTCTTCACACACGAGAGCGAGATTAGTCATAATGACACCCCCCTGCCCCCCCACGAACGGTCCTTCTGATGAGGCATCTGTTCATTGCTTCTCCTGAGAGCCCCAGACTTTCCAGCTGCCTGGTTTGCAGTGGAGTCAAAAGACCATGTATGGGCCCCCGGCCCCCGGCTTACTCCGTGCACAGGCAAAGAGGTTCGTAGGTATTCCGTGAATATTCCGTATGTACGGAGTACTGTGCTAAAAGTCCAGGACGTCATTGACAAAGATGCGGCTTGACCGGTGAATCCACCTAAGCGTGTAAAGGCCGTTCAAACTCCGTGAAACAGTCACGCTCGGCGCGCGACGTTTCCTTTTCCCCCTTCCCCCCCTCTCAAATCGGCATCGGTGCCTTGCATGCTGAGGTCATCATCGAATCTCTACCCTAGTAGGCTTGTGCAAGGGCGGGTATTTCCGGACAGGCCTGGCTGGCTGGCTGGCTGGACCTGGCGTTCGCGGCCGCCGCCCTTGGAAAGATTTTTTTTACACAATCTGACTGTTTTCTGTTCGTTGTCCATGATGACAACGAGCAGAATTTTCTTTTTCTCGGAGGGGTCGGGGTTGGGTTTGCGAAGCCCATGTAGCAGGGCGCAGCGCTCCTTGGGTCTGCTTGGCTTGTTGGTTGAGTCATCACCACTTGAATGTGCTGTTTGGGGGACGCCCAGGGGTGTCTCTGTAGAAGATAGGTGGTGTTTTATTTTTGGAGCCCACCACGGCGGCCACGGGCAACGATGATGATCTTGCAGATCCATGTTGGTAGAACGGACCTACTGTGTACACAACCGAGATTCGATGGGCACAAGGTAAACCCAAAGGGATGGCATCCGTTTGGCCTCTTCCAGATTGTCAATATCCCTTGCGCAACCCACGTCGTTTCGGCATTGATCGGGGATATTGTCAGGTCTCTTTGGTTTTTCTTTTCTTGCCTACCTGTGCGCAAAAGGGTGCTATGGTAAATCGAGTACTAAAACGGAGCTGTCCAGAAACTTGGCAATACCATGGTACCCGCCAAATGTCCGAAAGAGTCCCACACATTTTCAAACCCAATGTTTCTCAACCTCGCCGCCGTAAGCGCTCCACACTAGTATAGAGCATCGAGTATCAGCGGGCAAGGACGTCGATAACCATATCGAAACTTTCTGCCCAGACCATCAAACGCGTGTTCCAGATGACGCCAATGAGATAAGCCATTGCATATTGCTACTCAAGAAATCCATTCTGACCATTGCATGCGACGTGAAAAAAAATAAAACAAGAGTGATCCCTGAAGACCTTCCGAGTGCAACATCTCGTCGCACTAGTAAGGATACACCTGGGGTAGAAGCGACAAGAGACATTGGGAAAGTCTCGCGGCTGTCAAAAGCTCTAGACATCTCTATAAGCGCGGGAAAACCCGCGGGAGATCAGCACGCATGCACTTTGTACTCGTACTTACTACGCAGCACACGCCCGGATCGTCTTCGCTACCACTTCGCCAACCACGATCTCACACACAAACGGCCGCAGAGATGTTTAATAATTCACTCATTTCATACCCGGGCCATCCTGTGGTTCATTGGTGTGCTAGCATTTATCAGCCGTGCGGAGCCTCATACTTCCCAACCCGAGCTTTCCATAGATCCGAAGGCCCCCCTTCGAAAGCGTTCCCAGCGTAGAGATTGAGCTACATTCCACGAACCCCCCCCCCCCCGAAAGGAGCCTAGTATTGTAAGATCTATGAGATCGTCCTCGCTATCGCGCCGGACCCAGGCAGTGCCGGCGAGTCATGCTCCTACATGGTGTACGCCAAATTGATAGACATCAACCTCGGCCGCCATCAAGAGGCCCCTCCCCTCGGACGCGGCGATACCATCCACAAGCGAGGACAATTATTAGATCAAGGGACCAAGAGATAAACTCATTGTTCCGAGGACTCCACACCGGTATCTCTTTCTTCCTCTATTGCAGCGGGAAAGCATCGACGGGAAAACCCCCACGTTGTCGATCTTCAAATTTCACTTACATGAGCGTAGGGGTTTCATGGACCCGTCGCCCTGGAACCGCGGAGAAGAAAAAGCAATGGCGCTTAAAAGAACACAGCTAGACAGAAAGTCGTGCCCGGCATGTACGGGAGGCCTACCATGTAGGCTTGTTCATTCCTCAAGGGACGGCTTCGGCTCATTCCGGCGAGCCTTTTTTTGTTCATGTATAGCAAGAATGCGCGAGGCAGCCCCGTTCTGGGCCCAGAAAAGGATGAGATGGCTTGCAGACTTTTTTCTTTTCTTTTGCGGCTGAAAACATGCCAGGGACTCAAAACGCAATCCAAACATGGCACAGACAATCAATCCATTGGTTCGCAAGCGCTTACTTCCCGAAAGGTGCAATAATACTACTAAGCTGACCACATCAGATCGATCGGGATTCTTCATGGGCCGGCCGCCGAGGCCCCCCTTCACCCTTTCCTGGTGAGATATGCTGGGATTTTTTGGCAAGCGCAATGCACCACCAGTGAGGATACCCACGACCAGTGGTTGGTTGACGGAGTGCATGGCTATGGCGCACCCAAGCCCTTTCAATGTCAAACTTCCCAATATCAAGCTCGACAGATCCTGGGATTGCGTTCCTCGCGCTAATAATGGACTCCCCCCATGCGAACCGCCTATCCTCTTTTCGGGGGTCTTGGGCCGGCAAAGTTTCCTGAGCAGTCACATCTCCCCCCACGTTTTGGCCATTGTGTGTGTATGTGTGTGTGTTTTCGTGTGCGTTGGTATGTTGGACGTTGACTGTGGCTTTGAATCCTCGTCGGTCACGGGGTCAGCAGCTGCAGCAGGCATCCGATTGTGATGTGCTTATTATATTGCACCCCGTGTCGTCGGGCAGGCTAACGTTTTCCCCCTTGCTAGGCCACATCACAGATTACTATTATGTCGAGGCCTGTGCTCAGTTTCTATTTGTGAGCCGATGCGGAAACAACGCCGCGTAAGAATCAGGGTATGTACATACATACTGTCTGATTTAACAAGACGGCCTGTGGGGTGAAGCCATCAGCATCCCGCGACCTAAGCTCGGAAATCCTCATTTCCCCCGTGTGGTCTTCTCTTCTTGGTTTGGATCGCGAAGCAGAGGCTCAGCTCTAGAACGCCAATTCGTTCCGTTCGCGAGTGGATCCTCCCCATTCTTGTCCATGTGACCGTCAGCGCTATAGACAGAATGGACTTTGTATCCGCTGCTCGCTTATCTGGCTCAGATGAGACCCAACATGTCGGGCCGGAGACTGATATGGTTCTGGGGAACATATTCAAAGTAGTCCTTCCAGCGGCTTGGAAAAGATGATGGCCGTCAGACGAGTCAGCGGCGTCCCATGCCTAGTGCAATGAGGGTACGGTCGATATCAAGCCAGGTTGGCCAATATCAAGGTGAGCACTATGAGAGCGACATCCGGCTGGCCGGTATGACTTATTGCCTCTTAGGGCAGGACGGCGAGCCCAGACTCTGTTCACACCGGACTAAGTGGGTGATGATGCCCTACAGGGTCAGTTTGTGCTACACCTTACTCCCCACATCCCTTTTCGTTCACCTACATAATCGGAGCAACCAGGCACACAGGCAGGCACCTTTGAGGCTCGACAGCTGTTAGAACGGACTAGCACATCCTCGGCTGGCCTAGGAAGAAAAAAAACACCTGTGTGGTAGGCTAGCCTAGCTGCCTAGCTGCTGTGGATCGTGAACGGAGTCGCATCTGTGGCGAACCACTACCACGCTGAGAGAGGAGCTTGCCTGCCTCAGAAGCACAGCTTTGCCCGCCGTCAATAATCATGGCTGATTTGGCGGCTGAGAAGCACGTCGACAAATGCGTTCTGGGGCTTCACCCAATGTGGTTGGCCAAGTGGATCAAATATTCATTTCTAGTCGGGAGTCGGGCAGCCGAAAAAACGACCCCACGTCTTCGGCACCGATATCAACCAGCCCAACTCGGGTTCGACATGCCATCAAGCATGATCCTACGTATGATTAGCAGGATTCCGAGGGGCATGTATAATGTAATGTGTCAACAAGATCATCACGAACATGCAGACGCGATATGATGCAGGAGGGAGGGTGTGGTGGCCAAGTCCCTCCCCATCTGCACACTCCCCCCGCAATCCTGCAGATAAGCGCATGCAAGCAGCATGCCGGCGACGACACATTCGTCAACCTGTTCTGGGCTGTACCCGAAAAAGTTCACGTCCTGTTCGTGCACGTCACTTTGCCGCTTCTCACGAGTATTGGGTGTGGTAGACGACGGGCTGAGCTTCTTGTCCGGCCCGTGGGCTGGATCCATCATGGCCCCAACAAAGGTCTGGTTGATGTCCCAGCAGCTTGGGCTGTCCAACCTGCGAGAAACGCAGCGACCCGAAGGCCACACACACACAGTCTGGGATGTTTCCTTTTTGTCTTTTGGGAGGAATGTGGTCCGGCCGTTTGAAGATAGCTCCAGAATATCTGGCGAGTTGCTCTCCATGTTGCGCCGCGTCTGGCCGTGCCGACCATGCTCCTCAGTACGGCATTTCATTTTGATTGGTTTTGTGTGTTTTGGCTAGGCCACGGCCACGACTGGTGAGGGTGTGTTCGCGGCGGCTGTTGGTTGGCAGTAGCCTTTCGGCCCTGGATGCTGTGCATTGGGGGGGCCTACTGGTCCGGCTCAGCCAGTGCCATGCTTCCAAGTGGAAAGTCCGAAAGAAAGACCTGGCGTCTGCGAAGAGGCATGAAGCACGCTTGTGCAGCTTGACGCTTTCGACTGACGATTGTGGACCTACCACAGCATTCCTCAGCCTCTCGCCTCCCCCTTGCCAACACATTTCAAAATGCCTCAGCTGTCGCCCCCAGACGCAGCCGAGATTGTTTTCGGCCTGCCGGTAGAAAAAATATGCGAGATGCTCACCTGCCTCATCCAGAGAGGAGCAGTGATAAACGGCAACGGCTTTTGCGGAGGGCCGGAGCATACCTGGCGGAGGGCGGGTCTTCAAAGACAAAACAGTCCCCACGCCGGTGATGATAGCTTGGGGGCGTCGTTGGAGCTGTCGCCTGCAAACCTCCCGCGAATAAGCAAGTATTCGTCGGGGCGCTGTTGCTTTTTCTCCCCGCATTTTCTTTACCGGGTGCAAGCATGGCCACGACAGGTGCTGGCAAACGCCAAAGTGGCTGGGGCTGTATCTGAGCGTCCGGCACAGGGCGTTCGTAAGATGATTTTCAACATGAGTGCACCACATTTATGGTATCGTCATCACCAGTCTAGCGTTTCATGCGAGGCAAGCCAGCCTGGCCGCGCATCAGAAGCCCCGGAGCCACACCAGAGGATGCTCAAGAGGTGGGCGTACAACACACAAGAACTTCCCTCTCGTGCATTTTGCACGGACATGCAAGTCGGATGTCAGCTCCAGCCCGAGTCTCACGGCAGCAGCTTTAAAACACAATGCTGTGTAAAAGACTGCTCTGTGACGCGGTTGGTTGGTTTGGCTGGCTGGCAAGGGGGGCAAGATGAAGACCATCATCATTGGCCTTTGAGTAGCCCCCAAGCCCACTTTGGAGCATCAGACGTTGGGGGGATGCTGCTGCCTCCCTCCATTGGACGGCTGCTTCCGGCGTTGCTTGATGCACATCTGTATATTGCCCTGGCACGGCGACGGGTGTCCATGCCAAGAGCTGTGGTCATGTGAGCCATTTTGTGGAAAGGTTCTCAATGTCACAGTTGCATCGATCGCGAGGCATGTGCAGCGTGTCAAGTGAGGTCGGACCTGCGTTGCCCTTTTGTCTGGCGCCTTGTCACGTTGTGGTGACGCGAGCGCAAAGCATTGCAACGCTCTGCCCCGTCGGGGCGCTTGATGGGATGGGACGTTGCTGCGCGCTCGAGAATGTGGTAGAGAGGCAAATTCTTTCCACTTTTGTGGCACCACCTCCCTCCGGCTAGTCCTGCCCGACTCCGACGCCTCTTCAGCGCTCTATCACTTGGTACGTATCCCCCATACCGCACAAGTTGCTTTCCCCAGAAAGGCTCCTGACTGTTTTTTGCCTTTTCGTTCTCTCTGCGAGGTTTTGCGGGAAGGACCGCCGCTATTGCATGGTGATCTGCCTCCATATTACACTACACTTTTGCTGCTGAAAATGCCTCATTGAGCTAAGACGTGCATACCAGAGCTTGGATACATCTCCCGTGGTGACACGAGCATATAAGTATATTGCTTAGTGGAGCCATGGCTGCACTTCTCCGAAGCTTTGCGGGGAGAGCGTGAGTGTGAGGTGATGGCTCAACTGTCACATAGGCGACGGCACGCCTCCATTGAAGGAACACAGAACACAAATCACACAAGATACAACATAGTTTTCGGTGGACAGGAGAAGCTGGGCGACCGAAGTGACGGAGCATCTAGGGACTTGCAAAAAGCAGCCAGCCGGTTCCCCGATCAGATCGGACCAGATCAGATCAGGCCATCCGGTCACCTGTCACCAAACTTTGCCCACGGCGCAGCTGGCACCACTTGGGCGCACTGATGGAGAGAAAATTGGTGGTCCTGACCTATGGAGAGAGAGAGAGACACTAGAGGTTTCTGTCTACCGCCTCGAGACTAATCATGGGGCCACTCAATGTTGCGGTTGCGACGCTGGGCGAAGACGTGCGCCCTCCCGCAACCGCAACCGCAGTCCGGCCGGCTGCTGTGGTGTTGCACAGCGTCGTCGACTGCAACTCGTGTTGGCTAGGACCCCTGGCTGCCTTTTTTCGGTGTGTGGGAAACAATTTCACATCACACCCCAGAGGATAGGCCGGGCTCGGCCATCGTCTTGTTCAGCCACAATCGCAACACCACTATGGCGTGTGGACAGATTGGGTTCCGGGCACGACCACAGCCCCCACCCCTCTGGTGATTATAACTCTTGAGGCCAGAGGTTCAATTATGCGTCTATCTTATTGAGGTATGGTAATTTGAAATACAAGCGCTTGCGAGTCCAGTGTGTAACCAGACGAGTCTGAATAAGAATACTTGCCACCGTTCAAATGACCGTCCTGAGTAATAAAATCATTATCACTCAGACTAATGACAAAGTAGTCGGATCCTGGGTTTTCTGGGTCAACAGGCGCGAGTGCGATTGACTCCCATTTCTCATTCTGTGAGGAAATTGAATGGTTAGCATGGCTGCTTCCATCTCTTGACCGTCCAACTTTGAGGACAGCCTCGACAAATGAATGCTCATTCCCTTGACTCAAACACATGTTGAAGCCGTAGAATGGGACAAGCCCGAGGCCAAATAACTTACCAATAAGGTGCTGTTCTGGTCACCACCATTGTGTAACCCAAATCTCTCCAATTGGCTGTTAACGTTGAAGTCCAGGAACGAACAATAGGTAGCTGCCGTGATGTCCGCATCCAAAGTCCCGTCATCGTCCGCAACTGCACAAGTCGCGCAATCATAGGTGTCCCCAGCAATATCAGTCGCATCAGAGACGTCAAAGACATCAATGTGCCGATACACAGACAGCGTCTCGTCCTGCCCGCGGCCAAAGCCACTGTCGCGCGCCAGGACAAAGAATTGGCCGTTGGGTAGCGCGTGGAGCTCTGACTGTGCAGCAACTTTGGGATTCTTGCTTGCCTTGGCGGTGTAGTCGTCGTAGAACGGCAGCGGCACCACGTACTCGGCGATGTAGACGGGGTTGAGCTTGTCTGAGACGTCGTAGACGACAAGACGCGTGTTTTGTTCATCTTGATTAGATGTCCCCTACCCACTTGGTCAGCATCACTTCTTAAATTACTTACATGACGATGAGAAAGAGGGATGAATTACTCACTCCTTCTTGATTTGCTGCTGCTTGAAGTAGGGCATACAGCGTGTCACCATCAGCGGACGTCGAGAGTCCTTCAAAACCTGTACAACTCGAAAGTCAATTCATGATGTCCCATGCGTGCTTGAGTCTCACTAGGCTCTATTACCATGATTGTTATCCCTCCCAGTTGGATTATCAGCGGGAGATACATCATCCTCATCCTGGTCCTCCCAGACCGGCGGTGAATCAGCCGAGAACGAGTCACTGCCGTTACGCTTAGGAATTATGGCCTCAGGAGGCCGGATAGCCGATAGGATAGTTCCATTCGAGTCGAAAAGCCAAACGTATGGTCCATACTCATCAGATACCCAGAAAGTCCCATCGCTATTGGTAACAAGGCCCTCGGCATCGATTGCAATGTGAGTATGGCTTGAGCCATTGTTCAGGTCATCTCCAAAGCCATCGCCTCTCCACGTCGCGGCCGGAAGCAGAGGAAAGCCGTCATAGCTCAGCCCACCTGAGCCAGTTGCGTCGAGTCCCGTAGTTGGCTGGCCGTCAGGTCCGGAGAAAAGGATCGTATCGAAGTAGGTGAAGTTGAGATTGGGCGAAGCTGGGTTGTCGACGGTAGCATTGGGCTGAAGGGTGAGTGTAATGTTGAATTTGTGAACGCGGTTAATATAGTTCAGAGTCCCTTCAGTATTCCTGAGAAACGTGTCAGCCTTCATTGCCTTCATATTTACCGAATCCGCAGACAAGAGTGCCCTTTCCACGCGAAATTCCTCACTCGAGCAGGTCAAAGCTTTCCTTGGACCAGCTTCATCGAATATAAATCTGAGAATGGCAACGTCCAGGTCGAGCAGGAAGTCGAGCTTTTCGTATTCTTCCTCCATTTCAATACAACATTCCACCATATACGGCTCGGTCCTCAGACCCTCACACTGAAATGTTGTACCGATCAAGCAGATCTGCCTCCTCTCGTACACGACCATAACCTCACTCGTTCCAGCCAGCACTTGCCACAATTTCCCATCTCTCCAACCCACATCACACTAATCAAAATATGGGAGCATAGATAATAACACCGAAAGTAAAACAAAACAAAAACTAAAAAAACTCACCAGCCTCTGTCCGGCAGAGCCCACAAGAGCCCAGTATACGTCGTCCCATCCTCACTTAGCGCCCACGAGCTTAGATCCAGCCCAATCGCACTGCCAATCCCGCCAATCGTATCCCCAAATTTATCCAGCGCGTTACCAGAGACAAAGCCATACCCTGCGAGCTGTGTATACGCGTAGAACTGGCCGTTACATGTCGTCGTGTTCACGGCTGACGCTGTGGCCGACGCTGTGGCCGAATTTCTGAGTATGGTCTGTGGCAGTCGTGAGCGTATGGTCGGGGAGGAGGTGGAGCAGGCGGCCAGCCCGGCCAGGAGAGCGACGCAGAGAAGGGACATGGTATACAGTAGTAGGAAAAAAAAAGGATTAAAAATAGAAAGCGAAGATGTGAAAGATAAACGATCCGGGGACCTGGTTTTAAAGAATAGGGTAAATTCCGGTCATGGGCTTGGGGGGGGGGGAGAGGGACCAAGACCTTCACGACGACGAAGGCGAACAGAGGACGACGCCTAGGTTCTACCCGGTTCAAGGTTGCGGGATGACATGCTGTCCATGATGTTCCATGTACACTCGGGAGCAGCCGACGTAGGATTCAAGTTGGGATTGGGATTTACTACGCAGTAACACATCTGAGCGAGGGTTCAATTCTTGGTTCGGTAAAGACGATCATCACCCCCCCCCCCCCAAGTCTTGGATGGGAGCCAATGCACTTGACACTAGACAACTCACTAGTATGGAAGTGTACGGAATATGCCATCCGTTCATATCTCTCTCCCCTCATAACGAAATAGGGCCTCGGTGTAGCGAAAAGGGGAGAGGGGCAAAAAAAGAGGTCCCCCTCCCCCCAATAAGAAGGGCACACGCCATGCCGAATTTCCGTGACATTCAAAATGTTACTATCGTGACGGTTCTTTATGCTCCAGACCAAAAATGATTTCAATAGTAAATCCAAAAACGGGGGTCGCATACATGTTGCTCGAGCATCTGTATAGACGCGACATCCATGTTGTCGATCATGATTGGGTGGCGCTGAATCCCCTCCAATATCGTCTGTGACCCTTATTTCCCCGATACTTGGTCACAATGGAAAGAAGAAGAGGAAAAGGCCCTTCTACCTATCTTGCGCAGACAAAGGGGGTGTATTTGGTGACGACAAGGGCCCAGTTACCTGCATGTACTGGCATCACCTAGCAGATATGATGTTGGTAGACATCCACACTTGCACGTTGAGCCTGGGGACAAGGCTCATACGCCAGCGGCTCGAATGCTGCCACTAGGTACCTAGGTAGTGTGCAAGAGGGACGGGGCGCGGGGCCAATGGCTTTGTTCGATTGCGGAGCAAAAAGAAGTCGGAATATAGTCCAGGACAGCAAGGTCAAGTTTCTTCCTGCGCTTAGAGGCTTCTTGACTGTTCAGCGTATTCCTTCTATCAGCATTCGAGACAACTCTCTGCTCTTGCTCTTGCTCCTGGAAATGAAGACATGGTCGTGTCCGACTTGATCTATCTAAGTTGGTTGTATTAGGGTAGCTACCGTGAACGATCCTAATATTGGCCTTTGTCAAACCTGTTACTTGTCATGTGTTGATGTGGCCATTTTCACTTTGCCGACCGAAATTTATCATCCAGCCGACAAGTGTCCGTCCATCCTTCATACATCCCACAGGGTCAAACCTTTCCTTGCCCCACGTGTTCCCTTTCTGGCGCCCAACTTGCAAGTACCGCTCCGTCGTCTTTTTCAATCCGAGATTCTGTTGCTTGCTAGTAGGGAAAAGAAGGCAGTCTCACTTTTCCAGTAGCAGCCTGTCGCAGTGTCTGACCCTTCAAGTCTTTTCGCAATGGCCTCCACTAATGGACTACACCCACGGTCCAACTCTCTATTGTGGTATCATACAAAGGAAGCAGAGAATGTGATATGCGTGCGCATGCGCTCATATGCTTGTGCGGGACCCTCTCCGCCTTTCTACGCAGCCTTTTACTTTCAAAAGGCCAACGCGGCTACAGCCCGTAGAGCTCCCAACCATCCAGGCCCTGCGTGGGTTCACTGTGACGACGGGATATCCCTGAGCTCGATTCATGTGACGGCGCGAACTCGTTTCGAAATTCTTGTCCAAGTCACAGTTCATCATCATCATTTTCCAGCTCCGACGGCTTCATGAGACCGCCGACCTTGGATCGTCGATCCAGATCAGCCTGCTGCTTGGCTGCATCCTCCGTCTCCTTCTCAACTTGGTAGAGCTCCGCGTTGTCTCCGGAGAATTCCTTCAGAGCAACAAGGAAGTCACGGAGGTGAAGGCGGAACTTATCGTATTGCGTGTTAAGGGTAAACAATCCCTCAACAAAGGCAGCGATTTGTGGTCTATTGAATTGTCAGCCAAGGCGTCGTTAATAGAGAGGTGTAAGAACTCACGCTTGCAGATTGGTGAAAGCAGTTTGCAGCAGACTGCCCACAAAATTGCCCAAGAAATCTCGGTTTGAGGTGCCGACCGTTGCTTGGCCCTCTTGGTAGATAGGGCCTTGAATCTTCGGGACGGTGCCATCAGCCGGCAGCACGAAGTAGAACATGCGCATCAGCAGCATTGATTGTGTCTTGAAGCCAGCTTTATGATCCTGGTCAGTCAGGACGAAGAACACGTCCTGCAGAATCGGAATGAAGAACTGGTTGAAGAATGCATTCGACGTTGAAACCTCCGTCTTCTCAGCAATATTGTTGATAAGTTCGAGACACATGTTGAGACCCGCAGCTTCAACGTCGCGATTGTCGTGTTTGCTCGCCCACAAGCACGAGTCAATAACGAATTTGAACTGTCTGTTGTCGAGCTTCAACAGCGCTGGGAAACAGTGTAGGTTGATTGCCCGAAGTAGGTTGAAGAACTCCACTCTGTGCTCTGGGAACTCTGAGAAATCTTTGTTGATCATCTCCAGAGTGCACTCAAAGACATTCTCCATGATGATCGGAACTTGATCCTCCATGAGAGCGGACAATTTCGAAATAACAGCGGTCATGGCTCTCAGCACCTCCGCGTCACGAGCGCCAGGGACATTGCGGTTGTAGTCCACAAGGACAGAGTCCAACAAAGGTGGAACCATCTGCGCGCGTACCGCAGCGAGATCCTCGGCTTTCTCCACGTAGGTCTCAACCAACTTGAGGATTTCCTTCTTGATGGTGCGCAGGCCTCGAACCTTGGGCATCTTGGTGGCGATCTCACCCTCTCTTGCCACAGACTCGGAAATCAACGTGCTGGTAGCGTTGTACATCTGCAGCATGTCATGGTAAATGCGGCCGATCTGGGGGTAGAAGTAAGATCCGACCGACGAGCATGCCGAGACGTTGGTCTTCATGATATTGCCAATGACCTTGATAGTATCGGCATCCTGCAGGATCGTAGGAGTCAGGGTAGCCTGCTTGATGATCTCGTCCCAAGCAGCGTTGGGGTGTTGCATGAGCTCTGCCAAAAGGCGCTCTTGCTGGTTTCGGTTGCCCTGTGCGGCCACCATATAGCCACAAGCCTCGTAAAAGGTGTGGACTTGCTGTGGAGTGAGGTCGCCCGTGATCTTGGGAAGATTTCGAACAATCTCCTCAATGAAGGGCTCATGTTCGCTTGGCTGGAGTGCGACGAAGTGACGCTTGCAGGACTTTGCAATCTTGATAAACGTGTCACATGCCATATCCTGCACACCTGTGAGGTTGTCAGCGTCAGTTAATAGTAATAATAATAAAAACAACCAACTTACCTTCGTGAGACTCGTGCATGAATTCGAACAGCTTGTTCACCACCGTCTTGAGGAACTTCCAATGGGCCTTCAAAAACCGGGGGTACTGTCCAACAATATACATGATGTTGCTGGCCACGACGGCCTTGTTGTCTTTGCCACGCTTCATTTCGGTAAGCCCCAGGAGATCTTTGATAACGGTCACCAGGAAGCGCTTCTCCGTTTCTTCGTTCATGGCGAGTGAAATCGACCCAATAGCCCAGCAGAGCACGTTGCAGTTGTGCCATGACCACTCTGTTCCATCGACCTGCTTCGCCAGCTTATCCGTCATGATTTGCTCAGTGTCGACAACGTCCAAGTGGGTGAGATAAACAAGACACTCTCGGATAGTCTTGTAAAGCTGTACGGTGTCGCTCTCCTTTACAAATTCTCGGACAATCTCGCCTTCGTCGTTCTCCACAATCAGAACCTCCTCAGGACGGACCATCTTCTCGATCATGACCACTCGCAGGTTGGTCAATATCTCGGCATATTTGTGCTTGCGTAAGTTGTAGTTGGTCAAAAGGGCCGGGTTTGGTGCGCCTCCTGACATGTTGCCCATCGCGATCAAGGGGTTGTCGCCGATGGGAAGGGACTGCATCTCATCGTAAAGCTCCTGCACTAATTTGAGCCAGTAGTCAAGGGTAATCTTAAAGATTTCCCGGTCGTCGATCTGAGAAATGCGAATTAGGTAGTAATGACCGTGGGTCAGGTAGTCTCGGTTTGGCAAGTTCTCGATCAGCTGTGAAAGATTAGCGTCCAGCATATCAAGGTCGACTTGCTAGCAAACTTACGCCCAAGTGCATGGAGAAGAAGTTGGTCAAAAAGAGCGCCAAGTTCTGTATAAATTGCTGGTCTCTAGAGTTGCTCTGGGAATAGGTGGACTTCAAGTCCATCTGGATGGGTATAATGTTCGATACTGTAGTCAGGACTTCGGTGAACATCTTGACCAACTGCTCGTCATAGTTGTTGCTACCCGGAGTTCCCGTCTGCAAACCCCCAATCTCTGTTAAACACTGTAGGGTGATGTTTCGGAACTCGGGTACCTCGAGGAAGCGTGTTCGCAGGAGCTCGATCAGGTTCGTCTCGAAGATATAGCCCAGCGGGATCCAGTTGCAGAAGCGGAGCAACGTCTCCAGCGTCGCCAAGACTAAGCTCGGTTGTGTGGCAGTATTCAAGATCTCCTGGCAGAGCTGGAAGATCTGTGAGAACTCGCTGCACATTGTTTGCTTCAGGTTGCGGGTCTTGGCCGAGGTCATCTGGTCGGCAGAGTAGTCGAAGACCTCCTCGGAGAGGAGGCGGAGGATGATCATGTTGTTCTCGGCTACGGACAGACTCGAGTGGCAGGCTTGTATGATTTCGTTGATAAAGGTCGGCCAGTTGTGGGGCCACTCCTGCTTGAGCACGGAGATCAGCACGAGGTTGAGCTTGTTGAGTAGCGTGCGCTGGGATCGGAGCGCCTCCTCCGTATTCGAGCACTGGAGGATGAAGGCGACGATGAAGTTGCGGATTCCTGTTGAACGGTCAGCAAAGAGTCGGTGGGGCCCTTTGTCGAGGTTGCGCACCTTGGCACTGGTCTCGGGGGAGGACCTTCCATCTCGTCATGATCACAGTATCGAGCACCTGCAGTGCAAGGTCTGCGACCAGTTAGCAGACTGCCTTGAAGGTATCACGCGCCGCTGTATGGGGAGTCGAGGACGTACACTTCGTTTGCGGGTAGGTAGCCTTGGATAGAATGTCGTCTACCATCAGCCATGCGTCGGGGTCTTCCTTGAACTGCAGTTGCGAGTTGTCAGCGGGGTGTTCACCGTGTTGTGAGGGGGGCGCATAGTTACTTGGTTCAAGGCCGCTTGTGCAGCTTTTTGCTAAAGAGAGCAAGTGGTCAGCAGATAGTCAAGAGAAGCCTTGGATTATGGAGGCCTTACCTGGTCGCCACGGCCTTCATAAAAGGCGCGGACCGTCGCGTCCAGCTCCTCAATGGATATCGCCATCGCGACAGGCGGGGTTGACGTGCAGAGTCTGGTTGTCTGATGCGAAGATTCGGGAGAAATAAACGCGGTGTGTATGAGGGGAGAAAAACACAACAGATTTGATTGCAGAAGGAGTGCGAAGCCTTCGACTGCGGAAATATCGGGCGGGCGGCTGGGAAGGGTGGAGGGCGAGGTTGTGTTGGGAGACCGAAAAGAAAGATTGTACAAGGTTGGCGGTTGAGGCAGCAGAGCAGAGCAGTGCAGTTGTGAAGCTTGTTAGAGGTGGAGGTTGGACCTCTTGCACAGGCTGAATCAGGCTGTCTATTTCCTCTCTACCCCGCTGCACTCCACCGGGGAGCCGAACCAGCCAAGTCCAGGCGCGGCAAGTCCCAACGCCTTGCACAGCGAGTTTTTGCAGACCCTCCTTTTTTATTAATCGAGACAGATACGTCACCAATATTTACGCGGTTTGTAATCCGTGTTGAAGAAACTTATGTGTCTGAAGTTTGAAGTTGCGATACGGCGCGTACACCTGCCTATAGCGCAGCTTCAAATATGACAAGGGATTCAAATATACAACAAATTCGTGTGTCAAAGGGTTATTGGTAGAAGTCTTATATTGGGCGCAAAAAGACCAATGTCTCTAGTAATTGCTTCGTTTTTTGTCTACCCGGTTCCATGCTCTTAAGAGAAAGAGTGCTGCCGCACTCCCCGCCATCCTTACTTTTTTGGAGTTGCCAGCCATTTCTGTCTCGGAAAGCGGTATCTCGTCTTACGCCTTCTGGTAGCCACACTCTGACAAGCCATCCTCCAATGCCTTGATCGCTCGGTCGACATCACCTCTCTTGCCATCCAGCTTTGAGTATGTGTCAGTTATTTGCAAGCCACAGTCAGAAGGAGCTTGACTTACCACAGAAACACCCATGTGACCAAAGCGGATATATTTGGGCGCAATGTCTTTGTGAATGCCACCTGCAAACACCACATTCCTCTTTGCCAGCGCAGGCAGAATTTCGGCCGCCTTGACGGTCTCTGGCAAGTAGATGGCAGTCATGGTATGCGCCTGGTCCTCAGGCTTGGGCGCAACCTGCTTCAACCCCAGGTCCGTGATGGCCTTCTTGATTCTGTCGGATGCCTCGACATGCTTCGCGAAACGTTCGGAGAGCGGCGCGGCGAGAATCTGCTTGAGAGCCGTGTTCAAGGCGTGAATAAGCTGTGGAGAGGGTGTGGCGAAATACGATGGCTTCTTGGCCTCGTAGTTCTTCATGACTGTCGTGATGTCAGCTGCGGCCCCACATATCTCGCGACTCCGAGGTGGGCACACTCACTCGGTCTCCAGTTGTTCATAGACGCGAAGTAGGCGCCAATGGGTGCCTTGCGCTCATCCAACACCTTCATGGCCCGGCCACTGAACATGGAAATCGACAGACCAGCCGGCACACCAATGGCCTTTTGACTCGCCGAAATAACACCGTCGAGCTTCCACTTGTCGAAATCGATATCTTCACCAGCAACAGAGCAGACGCCGTCGACAATGAGGAGCGTTTCCGGAGAGACCTTGTGGACGAGCGCCGACAGCTGCTCCAGCTCACTCAAGATACCCGTCGAAGTGTCAACATGCGTGACGGAGATCACCTTGTACTTCTTCTCCTTCAGGGCCTTCTCGATCTCAGGCAGCTGGGGCCTTGATCCGACCTGGGGCTTCAGCTGAGTGACATTGGCACCATAGACTTTGAAACAGTCCGCGAAACTGTCACCAAAGTATCCCGTCGTCAGGACCAACACATTCTCGCCAGGCTCCACCAGGTTGGCGGCGACCAGATCCCAGCCTAGAGTACCGGAGCCAGAGATGACGAAGGGTTGTGAGGCAGGATCTGTTGTCTGGAAGAGCTTCCGGAGCATGGATAGCGTTTCGCCAAAGGTAGCTACAAAACCAGGACCGACATGGCTCTCACTAAATTCATAGATTCGTCAACACATAAGGAGTCGTCACTATGTTGTATTGACGAAGGAGCAGCTCACCTGTAGTGGCTCATGGACTGAAGGACGGCATCGTCAAACTCAATGGGCCCAGGAATGAGCAGGGTGGGGTGCTCTGGTTGCGCAGACATGTTGACGGATTTTCCGGAACTCGATGAAAGGCGCCGTTGTTGCACGGGAGATGCAGAGGGTGAAGTCGATGACGGTGGTGCTGCTATAAAGGAGGACGTATTGCCGCCGGCGAGGTGTTGGGAGATAGCGTTGAGCCGGCCAGGCGCGCCGCTATGGCGGGGTATCATGGCCTTGAAGTAGGTGAGGGGCCGAGACCGGGACAGCATGTGTATACTATGGCAGGCGTTGTGGCAGTAATTTGGGCCGTTTGCAATGTGCCTCGCTTTCAGTCGGATCCTCCACAAAAGATTGGAGATCAACCGTACAGCTAACTCAAGAAGCCGGGTGTGTGTGCCTGCCTTGTAGCTTGAAGGACTTTGGTTCCCGACTTGACCTTCTCGTCCGTTAAAAAAAAAAGGGAATTACCCTTTGAGAACGATTATGCACCCTTGTACAGCCCGCGGTGGATCTGGGTCTTGATGGCCTACTGTTTGACTAATCGCTCTCCCTAATGCCTTGGGTAAAGTACGGAGTACTCATAGTACGGTTCAAGACATGCGGCAGTCAGGCCCGGAGGTTGTTCGGAGGTTCTGATATCCCCCATCCCAGTCGTTGCAGGAGAATCGAAATTCTGCAAAGAGTCTACTATGTATTCTCATGAGAACTGCTACGTTATTCTATATCATCGAGGTGTTATTCTATAAAATGTTTTCCCAAATGATACAGATTGTGTAATGCCATGTAGTGGAATGGATAGGTGAGTCTCATGATGGTGAAAGACAATAGCTGCCTGGCTTTGAACGGGGTCACTGCTGAGTGCAGGGGTCAGCTTACAGCAGCCTAGGTAGGTAGCCCGTATGACGCAGGGGCACATACGGCTACAGCCGACGACAGCTCGACATCAATTGACCGGGAAACATTCAAGACTGGTTGTTTCACCGCAACCTCACACCTAACACCACCATGGCCTTCCTAATCCTCGTGATAGGGGACCTCCACATCCCCGACCGTGCCCTCGACATTCCTCCCAAGGTAAGCCACCTATCCAGCCCGAGAGCGCGCACACGCACGAGAGGAGAAAGAGGGAGATAGAGGGAGGGCGCACGCGCGCGCGTTGTGCTTCTGTATCTCAGAGCTGACCAACAAACCCTCCCTTCTAGTTCAAGAAGCTCCTCGCTCCCGGCAAGATCGCCCAAACCCTCTGCCTCGGCAACCTGACCGACAAGCCAACCTACGAATACCTGCGCTCCGTCTCCCCGGACCTCAAGATCGTCAAGGGTCGCTTCGACGTCGAGGCCACCTCGCTCCCGCTGACCCAAGTCGTCGCCCACGGCTCGCTGCGCATCGGCTTCCTCGAGGGCTTCACGCTCGTCTCCAACGAGCCCGACCTGCTGCTGGCCGAGGCCAACAAGCTCGACGTCGACGTGCTGTGCTGGGGCGGCACCCACCGCTTCGAGTGCTTCGAGTACATGGACAAGTTCTTTGTCAACCCGGGCAGCGCCACGGGGGCCTTTAGCACGGGCTGGGGCACCGCCGAGGGGGAGGACGGTGAGGTTGTGCCGAGCTTTTGCTTGATGGATGTTCAGGGCATCTCGCTCACGCTTTACGTGTACCAATTGCGGAAAGACGCCAATGGCGAGAACGTTGCGGTGGAGAAGGTTACCTATACAAAGCCTGTGGCGTCGTCGTGACCCGAGGACGAAAGCTTGAGTTATGCTTACACCATCGGAGTTGCGAGGAATTTAGATACCCCACAAAACCTCTGATTATCGCTCCGATTCTCGTCCGGTTCTTTCACGGGATAGTCTGATGCGGTAGATGCCCCTACCTGGAACTTCCTGTCTACTCTTCTTGAGGAGGCATCGAGAGACCTCCGCGGATGGCGAGATCGAGCTGGGGCCCTGACAACATGGCGAGTGAGCACGACAATGGACACTCACCTACATGAACCGCCTTAAATTTTGGAGAAACGGAAAGGCCTAGCACCAAGCTCAAATTCTTTCGCATGGAGAGATAAGGGAGCAAAGAATAATTTGAGTGCACGGGAAATGAATGAGACACAGAACGAGTAGCATGATGTTCAGAGCTGGGCCTCTTGGCTAGTCACGCCCTGCACTGGCAATATTTGGACGTCATTCAATTACATTCAGCATCTAGTACTGTTCGAAAGATCCTCGTATGCCTCATCAAGACCAAAGCATTTCACATGCACTCGCTTTCCTTCAAGACAGAAAAAGAAAGCCTTCGCTGTATTCAGTCATGTCATTTCTTTCCTTGCGCCAACGCTCCTCAACGCTTTCAAGAAGCCAAATAAGCCTCTCGTGTTGCCGTACGACAAATCCAGGATTACTCTGTTGTTTGCTTATAGCATCATGCTCCTCCGCCTCGAGATTTTGTCTTTCAAAGATGATGTACCTTTCGTTGAATCCCCACTGGCCTCAAAGGAGGAATCTTCGTCCATTGGTGATTCGAGCAACGTCATTTTGTTTGGTGCTGCCATCGATGATCGCTTCCGGGAGGGTTTGCTAGTCTCTGCTGCACCACCGCCCTGTCCAGCACTGGCAGCCATCGACCTCCTCATCCCCTTGGTAATTCGGCCCTTGATATGAGGCTCCTTTGGCTGTTCATGTAACGGCGATGTGCTCTGAAACTCGTACGGGTCGACTGCAATCCCGTCCTGTTGCCTGGAAGAAGGCTTCCTTCGCTGCTCTGCTACAACGGACTCAGGCAGGTCAGCTTTCGGCTGGTTCTTCGGCGCATCTCTTTGCACCAGCGGACTGACGGCAGCCGGTCTTCGAGCTGCTTCGTCTGCCATCGCCGCCTCCGCGTCCTGCGGTTGTGCCGTCGGAGACGCGCCTGAGTTCTCGCTTTCTGTCTTGGTTTTTGTTGATGATAACGGGCCGAGAAGGTGAGCCGAACTTGAGCGAACGAATTTCCCTTCTCCTGTCACCGCATCGAAAAGTTCTTTCGTCGGGCGACGCATTTTATCTCGAAGACTGGGCTCGGCATAGCTGATAGCGGGCCTTGCTCTCCTGCTAGGACGCGACGTTTCGCCATGGACAGAAATATCGGTTGGAGGTGGTGTGTCTTTGGTATTCTCTTGTGCAGACCTGGTCTCTGGAGTATTCGAGAAAACCTGCCCAGGATCAGCGGATGGTGTTTCCGGCTCCTCAGGTGATTTAATCGAAGAAGGTGGTGGGTTAGACGGGATGGCCAGCTTGATGGGAACGACCCGTTTCTTCTTCAGTGGCGCTAATGCCCTGTCTGGCTCGGCTGACGTTTTCTTTGCATGCATACTTGTTGCCGATTTGGCACTTTTCTTTGGTGAGACCAAGTCGTCATTCGTACTCTTCTCGCCGAGGGGCTTTCGGGGACGCGTCGCTCCGTGACCCAAACCCGGGCCAATTTTCGTTGGTGCGCTGTCCCTTCCAATGCGGCTGTTTTGGAGGTCCTTCACGACTGGCTGGTTCTCGGAAGTGAACTTGTCGTCTGCGTTGTCCTTATTTGCCAATGCCCTGTTTACCTGGCTGTCTGTGTTCTCATCGCCGAATTTTCTCTTAGAACCGGCTTTCAAGATTTGACGAGCTGGGCCATCGAGGGTCCTTGCAGGTTTGGGGTCTTCTGCCGTGGAGACCGTTGTTGCTGGTGCGGGTTTCTTCTTGGGCTCGAGTTTCGGCTGTTGAAGAGCATCAGGAAGCGGTAGCAACTCGCCTTTGATTTTAGGACTAGGCTCGAGCACGCCGGTGGATCTGCTGGGACTGTCGATTTTGACTGGATCATCCTCAACGAAACGCGATGTGGGTGGTGGCCCCAGGTCCGGGGAGCCGTTGATCTCCTCGGCTTCGGTACATATAGCCACGAGCTCGGCATGGCTGTCACACAGGTTAGCATGTAATGAGAGTCCGGCGCGCCCGTCGCGACTACGTACCTCATCGTCCTCCGCGGGTACGTTTTGTTTTCGTGGATTGGTGGCAGTCGTCCGTCTTCCTGTGCCGCCGCTGCCTCAGCGCTCCGAGAATCTCGGGGCCTCCTCCTCATTACCGGACTGGCACCTTCACTTCTCCTTGGTCTTGATATCCTCCTCCCGCTTGGTGACGATGTTGCCCGTCGTTTTGCAGCTGGTTCAATGCCTAAGCCTTGTATCAAAGCTCCCCACTGTGCGAGCTGCGCCTCCATCTTGTCCTTGAGTTCCAGCGCATGGTCGGCGATCCTCTGCGCACCCTGAGCTTCTTCAAGTGCCTTTTCGAGTTCCAAGATTCGTCCATTCAGCGTGAGGTTGTCGGACAGTAGCCGCCCACATTCACTTTCTAGGGAGCGGATACGTAATGATTGGGCGGAATTGACTCTGGCGATATCTCGGTTCTGGCGCAGGAACTTCCTTCGCACTAGATGGGGAACAGTATGTCAGATCAGAACATCGTTAATGCTGTGGCTGGGTGAAGAGCACATACGCGTCTCTATGCTGTCTGTTGACATTGGTGGTTCGTTCAATCTTGCCATGTTTTCATAGTCGATGTGACGAGTAGTATAGCAGCCGGCAGCGATCAATGCAGGTTGAAGAAGAGGGCAAGTCCGTAGGAATATAGGGATCGCGATACTGTAGGGACCGAAGTTGCAAAGTGGGTTGAAGAGCTGCAGCACAAGTCGGTGGCTTGTGGATTACCATGCAGGTGGAAATAAGCTGAGTTGCTGGGGCAACGCACAGTTCGCAACCCCTGTCTACCGCAGCAGCAGGCAAGGGTCCTCCCCGCTGTGACGCCACTGACAACCTCGGAAGCGTGAGTGCAAAGTCGCGTTGAATTCTACTCGAAACTTGAGAGACGTACAAAGCAGAACTGACTTGTTAGCATCAGATCTTCGCGCCCCAAATCCTACCATCACCATGTCATACCCAACGCGATCAATCTCGTCGCAAATCCGGCAGCCCTCCATGGCGCCCCCCTCATCATCGACAGGCCAGTCCCCAGCACTAATTGCGCGCGTCAACGAGAAGAAGGCGGAGCTTGAGAACCTCAAAGAGCTGCGCGACCTGAGCGCAGCTGTTGCCTCACAGATGGAAGCCCTAGAGCAGAAATTGGGGACGCTGTCCGACGGCACAGAAGGTATGTGTTATAACTACGTTTCAGCTGGGATCGATGAAGGAAACCAGACAGAGTGCTGATAGCAACGACAGCAATCGCACTCGTTATGGGCAACTGGCATAACGTCCTGCGGGCCATCAACATGGCTTCTTCCAAACTGCCAAAGCCAAAACCAGAATTGCCACAGACTCTCGTCCGCATACCTACAGAGCACGCGCCTGCATTGCAAGCCCATGCCGACGAGGCCGATGGATGAGCACTCGTGCCGAGGGCAGAACCGTAATTATTTCAGAAGAGCGATGGCGAGCGCCGATACTCTATCAATTCAGCTCGCAGATTCGATGGCAGCAGTTGGAGCTTTCAGAGGTGATTCTGTGCGCTACCGACTGCTCGGCTCGGGATCGGGAGCGGGCGCTTCTTACACTGACTGGGCTCGCCGTGAAGACGACTGTGACCGCGTTGACGCGACTTCCCGCGTCAGTGTGCGCTGCCAACCCGGGCAGTCGGTATTGAGAGCACAATAGGCACTAAAGTTGGTAAGCAACTGCCTAAGGGGTTAACTAACTGTCGCTGGGGGCTTCATCAAAGGGCAGGCAGCATCTTCAGACCACTTGCATTGCTCATGCAAAAACATTCAAATCAAAAATCCATTTGACCCCCGGCTTTGAGTTCCAATCCCAATCCCTCCTGACTGAATTTCATTCCAGTCTTGTCTTATGAGTCCTTAATCAAAGTGCTTCCTCTTTAGCAAAACACAAAGCATTTTGGCACAAAAGTCAGCCTTTTTGGAACAGCATCTTTGATCGACTACTATTTCTGTCAATTGGACAACCTCGACATATTTCATCTGCCCAATCAGACCCAAAGTCCGACATCCCCGCCTCGTGGCGCCGAAATTGCAGTTCCTGCGGCGCGAACCTAGTCGCCGTCAAGGGACCCGGCAACGCTTAGATCGGCCTTCCAAAATAGGACACACCCCTGTCAAACGTGTCTCGTCAACAGTCCTCGGCCGGAATTTAAACTTCTTGTAGCCCGCCATGGCTCCCTCAGCCGTGTCTCCCGTGGCTCCAACTTACACGACACACACACCTCCCTCTGTCCACAATCCCAGACCTCTCAAGCGCAACACTGTCCACTGGGATAAGCACACCCTTGATCAGAACATCAAGGAGAACACCGTTCCTGACTTCCGCACCAACAGCCCTCAGTTGCAGAAGCCTGGAAGTCTGAGTGCCGCTAGCCCGTGTCAAGACGCCCTTAGTGACATTGATTTTGGAGACTGGAAGTTTCGAGGCCAGCATCGGCGTCCCCCAATTGCTGCAGAGACATTCGTTGCGCCCGAGGCGCTCAAGCAATCGGATCTTGAAATTGGCATTGGTTCGTCCTTCTGAGCATGCCCTGATCCCCACAGAACACTGAACTGACTACCACTGCTCTGCCAGACCCCTTTGGCGGCCACAGCTTAGTCAAAGCGGCGAGACAGCTCAACGACAGCGAGAACGTTTTTGAGAAACATAAAGCAAAGCAGTGGGAGTGGGTCTTGTCTCTTTCTGCTGGTGACGTCGACCGGTCCCTGCACAGTGTTTCGCGTTTCGGTGCTCTCCACGCTGCAGGCGAAGGCGGTAGACGCTACTTCGGGTGTAACTTGTTAGACTGGACCAAGCCCGCTGGCAGCGAGTCCCGAACTGCAGGTCATCCGGAAGACAGGTACATACTCCTTGCTACACCTATCGACCTAGAGGCAGAGCAAAACAACACTAGAGAGGTGGAGTTCTCTACTCATCAATTCCAAGTAATCCAAAATCAGACTCGGAAGATCGACATGGCCACATCTCGGGTTACGAACGCCTCGTCGGGTGCAATCGGCAGTACTCACCGGCCCAGCCCTCTGAGCGCCACAAGTACGCAGTGGTCCACGGCCGCGGAAACCGCTGATGACAGCGACAACACGCTGACGATCGACCCTCGTCACGGGCCGAAAGCGCCCCTCAGCACCGTGGAAGATTCGATTGAGGAACTTGATCAATTCGAGGATGACATTGAGGCCGTGACTACGGCAGCTTCTCAGCTGAGTCTGGCTAACTCTCAGGGTACAAAGCCTCGTGTCCCAGAAGAGGTCCAGACTTCTTCGCCAAGGCAAGGCGCCAAACAAACGACCTCAGCAAGCAACGCCTCCCGGAGGGAATCTACTCCGGTCCGGGCCCAGAGGCCCAGTTCTCTTCGTCATAGCTCAGGAGACGCTACAGCATCAAATAGCACCTGTCAGGAGCAACCCACAGCCACTCTGAGAAAGGTGGCCCGTCCAGCCAGTCTCGCCCCTCCCAAGCCCATTCAGAAAGCCACCAAGCAGCCGACCATGCCCACATTTGAGTTGCCCGGTGAAAGAGTCGCCCGGGAACTGAAGGAGAAGAAGGCTGCTCGCCTATCTATGCAGCTCGACCCTCAAAAAGCTGCCGAAGTCAACTCGCCCCAGCGCAACCGATCCATTAGGTCTAGCAAGCCACCCACAATCGCTAATTTCGAGCTGCCAGGTGAGCGGCTCTCACGGCAGAAGAGGGAACGTTTTGAGCAGAAGTTGAAGGAGGAGGAGGAGGAAGCTCGTCGGCGTCGCCAATTCAAAGCCAGACCTCCACCTTCGGCTGCGGCCCCAACTGTGCGCTCGACCTTTACCAGCCGTCAGCGCCAGACCACCGGCGAACCAGAGCAAGGCAGTCCTTATTCGCCCAGTGCCGAGCCTTCTTCTAGACCTGGAGCTTCGAAACGCCAGTCAGTAACGATGTCACCCTCCACAGCGCGGAAGATTAGTACCTCGACCGCTTCGACCGTGTCCGTGACAGCTCGTGGCCGTACCTCGAGTACCGGCTCCACGCAGGCTAGCACCCGCGCTACATCATCGTCTGTCGGTAGTGGCGCATCCGGTAGAAAGCGTAGCATTGTATCCACCGAGGATGTTCAGCAGCAGAAGGTCCGCGGGCGTCAAATTTACAACCGGGACAATACGACGGGACGGACCAAGGAACAGGAGAAGCGCGACCGCGAGGAGGCCATCAAACTTGCCCGGCAGAAGTATGCGCAGATGAGCCGCAATCTGGCTGCGACAAGCCGTGTCAAGCGGAGTCAATAGCAATCCTCTTCTGTCCAGGTTGGTGCCACAAATACCAGTCCTCAGGGAGTTGCCCCTCAGGTCCCGAAGCACAGAGATTTGTATATTAGCACGAACTTTTGAGTCAACGGTTCGTTGCATGGAGATGGTTAGTGAAGGTTCATGGGTTTGCTTTTGACTTGGTGGTCTTGTATAAATTTTGCGGCGTTTGTTTTAGGGCTTATATAGCGCTGGCAGTTGACGACTGAGGAGTTTTGTGGACGCTTAGCAAGGGGGATGGTGTTATTCTCGCACGAGTTGGCACATTCATTTGACCGGTCTGGATCAGTGGAGGACTGAAGCTGGAGCATTGTGTATTTTCATGAATTGGACGATCAGACATGTGGTAGGGAAGGGGTGTATAGGAGGCAAGCTACTCACGCATAGGATCATTGCTCTCTCGGTGGGCATGCTTAGGTACCTAGTTTAGAGAATTGAAGCTTTTATGTAGCTCTCGTCTTTCGTCTCTGCGACCCCTAGCGTGCCTATGGAGTTTACCGCCCTTCTTGATATTCTTTGACTTAGTTTGGAAAACGATTATCACTTGGATCCTCGCGAGTTCGTTTCGAGCGAATAATTTGCAAACACTGCTTGAGTATCTTGCGGGCTGTGGTCGGAATTCTATAAGCCGAGGTAGGCCCACGGAGATGTGTTATTGTAGTACTGTATCTAGTACGGTGACGTGCAGGGGTTGAGATGGAATGAATAGCACCGAAATCATGAAATCATTGGTCTTGCTACTTTCAACCGAATTGCACTCATTCTGTCAAGTCGAATCCGGCTGAGGTCTTGGAGATGCAAGTCCATGGTAACATTTGCGACGTCTCTGTGACAGCTGTAGCTCGGCATATATTTCTGCCGACCGCATCAAGCATCAACCTCACTTCACCAGTGGTCGCCGTCGTCTTCACAACGCTTGTTCTGCTGCGCATCTTCATCCTACGACGCAAGCAGCGCTCGAAAAGATCAATTGGTCAGGTTGGACACTCCACGATCTTGTCTCCAAGAGAAAAGAAGCCCGTGACCATTGCCGAGGAAGAGCTTGGCTTGGAAGGAAAGCCCCAGGGTTCCTTTGATCCGCAGAGTCACCAAGACTCAACCACCTCACCGTCAGCCGCGGCCAACGACGACGACGACGACGAGGAGTATACACTCATCGGACGACTCGAGGCGCCGCTGTTCTTCAACTCCATGGCCAACAAGGACAAACCCCCCTCACCACCCTCCGTCCTCCGCCCCACAGCCCGCCCGCCAACGCCGCACTCGGGCTCCTCAGCTACCATTGCCCTCGCCCAAGGCCGCTACACCGGCGTCCTCCTGCCCGCCTCGTCCACGCTGCCGCGAGATGTCGAGGCATGGCGCGGGATTCCCTACGCACAGTCCACTGGCGGAGAGAATCGCTTCCGCCCGCCGGTGCCCTTGCTGCCCAATGCTGCTGCTGCTGGGTTGACGAGGGAAGTGAACGCCTCGGCATTTGGACAGATCTGTCCCGGATCCATTGCGCGTGTGGAGGGGATCACTGAGGGTGAGGATTGTTTGAATCTCAATGTGTACCGGCAGCGGCAGGACGAGGACGGCTCGGGAAGAAAGATGCCGGTGTTGGTCTATGTTCACGGCGGCGCGTTCAACGGCGGCATGGGCGTGGAGAGGGACATGGCGAGCTTTGTGGGCTGGGCCGAGACGCCTATTGTGGGCATCAACTTCAACTATCGGGTGGGCGCGTTGGGCTTCCCGAGCTCGGTGGTTGCGGATGGCGAGGGGTGCTTGAACCTGGGTCTGAGGGATCAGCGGCTGTTGTTTGAGTGGGTGAGGGAGAATGTGGGTGCGTTTGGTGGTGATAAGAATAAGGTGACGGTCATGGGGCTTAGTGCTGGTGCACATTCGGTGAGTTGTGATCACAGCCTTCCTTCCTTCCTTCCTGCCCCCATGCTGTGCAGAAAGGCAAGGCTACGCTAGACTGGCAAGGCTGAAAGTTCTGTGTCCGTATGGATGACAATATCTGTCTCGTCAATACCGGGTCCCGAAAGTATTAGACTCATTGCTAACATCAAAATACAGATTGGCTACCACCTCCAATCCCCATCTTCCCTAGCCAACGCCCCCTTCCACGCCGCCATCCTTGAATCCGGCGGCTCGACCGCTCGCGCCACACTCGCACCCACACACCCACGCACAGCAACCCAATGGCGGGAGTTTCTCCTCGCAGCGTCCATTAACCCAGACACGACGCCCACATCTCGCATCCTTCCCCTACTTCGCTCCCTGCCCCTCGAAACCATCCTCAACGCCTCAAACGTCGTCTTCTCCCGCTACCAAGACCCCATCCGCTGGCCCTTCCAGCCGACCATCGAGAACCCCACCCATACGACTGACGGCATCATCACCGCCCTGCCCATCACACGGTTTCGCGCCGGTGAGTTCCTCCGCATCCCCATCCTCACCGGTTTCAACACCCACGAGGGCTCCGTCTTTTGCAACCCGGCCACGCACACCACAGCAGCCTTCCTCTCCAAATTCACCACCATGCTCCCGGCCCTTACCACCGCGGACCTTACCCGCCTCGCCAGCCTGTACCCAGACCCCGCGACGGACGACTCCTCGCCCTACACCGCCGTCCCGCCTGGCTACGGCACCCAATGGGCCCGCTATGAGGCCGCGTACGCCCACTACGCCTATATCTGCCCCGTCGTGCAGACGGCACATTTCTACAGCGAGAGCTTCTACCGGCACTACTGTGCACAGACCACCACTCCTCCTCCTCCGTCTTCTTCTCCTCCTCCTGTGGCGCCAGCGGACGAAGAGGCACCGCCCGTGTGGGTGTACCACTTCGCGGCGCTGTCGCGGCGCGAGCTGGGCGGCAAGGCAAACCACGGCGACGAAGCAGTCGTGGTGGCGCACGATATGGGTGCCATTGGCAGGTATCCGGGGCTTGTGCGCACGAGTGCCGCGATGCACGGTGCGTGGGTACGATTTGTCGCCAATGGAGATCCAAACGCACATCTTGCATCATCATCGTCGTCGTCATCGTCCAACAAGGAAGAAGAAGAAGCAGCAGCAGCAGCAGCAGCAGCAGTGTACTGGCCGCGGTTTCGAAGCCCTTTCATTGGGGATACGGACGCGGCGCCTCGCCAGCTCCGGCGGAAACAGCCTAGCGGCGGCGCGTGGGGCCGGGTGATGATGTTTGGGGAGGGCAATGATGAGCGGTGCGGCGAGGGCGGGGCCAAGACTCCCGGGACGCCGGCGAGGGTGGTCAGCTTGAGTGAGCATGAGGAGGAGCAGTGTAAGTACTGGTGGGGACGGGTTGAGTTGAGCCAGGGCATGGGGCGAAGGTTGGGAAATGGGAAAGCTAGGCTGTAGATAAAAAGGGTGGGGGGTGGGTGAACTGCTTTGGATACAAGACTTGGGTTACTGATTTGACTTGGTTTGGGATGTCAGATAGCTAAATGAAATGTCGAAGCTTGTTTGTTATGAATATCTGACGAGTTGATTCGGAAATATTTGACGTCTTTTCCGGGCCCAGCTCGTTCCCATCGCACAACGTGCAGAAGTGTTTTAACATGTAGCAGTCTCGTTATCCATCCTACGGCCGAGTACCTTCCCAGGGTTGTCACCAGTCTCGAATTCAGTGCGAGGGAGAGCTGAAAGGAGACTCAAGTGTCTGGGCAATCATGGTGGAATAGCTCCTAGACTACAAGCAAACCATGGTAGGCGTGCATGTCTATAAAAGCATTCGACCGAAAAGACTCGGCGATTATCTGCATGCCAGCTGAGGAAACGGTACACTGTGGTAAATAGCAGCCTTTGTTTATTTTCGCTGCGAGTTGCTCGTCTATGTATGGCATACCTAGGCAAGATTTCCATCTCGAAAGCCACATCTTACTTGAGATGCCCAAGAAATTTTTATGCTAATATTGTGTACAAAGTCGTCCTAGACGTCTGGATTACTGCCGACAATTCTCATCCCATGTTATACACTGCCAAGAGCGAGTGTCACGATTCCTCGAAGCAAAATATCCCTGAGCCCCTAGAGCTCCCAGATCACGATGCTTGACTCGAGAAAAAAACCGAGACCCATTCATTCTGTCCTACTATATCTCCACGTCGATGCAAAATCGCTCTGCTGCTGCCATGTGGCCTGTGGCCATAATCACAGTCGAGAGCGAGTTCGCAGTATGATGTGTACTGTCGACGAGTGAATCGCGGTTGATGTCGATGACCCACGTCCACTCGTCCTCGAAGTCATTCATTATTACTGCGCATAACGAGTATAATGTTGATCAGGATAAATGGCATTTTGGCCCCAAAACGCCATGCACGCCATCCGGATGGTGGTAATAATGATATATCGTGTATAATCCCCGAAGCGTAAGAAAAAATTAAAGCCATATTTTGTTGAAGCATGACCAGATGATTGTCGACAAAAGGAGAAGGGTATCAAAGGTGAGACGATTCATTTGGTAGCGGTTCAACCTCCGCCGTTGCATAACGCACAGCACTGCCCAACGACGACAACGATGTAGATACTCAAGAGGAATATCTTAATCATGTGTCGCCTAGAAGTTCTGAGAAATCCCGGCGACCTGTTGTGGATAGTGGGCTGGGTTCTCGATGCGCGTGTTGCGTCGTGCTGGGTTGTCTCTGATAACGGGTGGGGCGCCACCAGGTGGGCTTCCGTACTGAGCTTCCGCGTATGGGTCGTATTGTGCGTAACCCTGGTCGCTGTAGGCCATGCCAATTTCCCCAGACCCGTCGGACGGCGCGCCGGCGCTGTAGGATGACGATGCATTGGAAGGTCCGCGCTTCACGTTACCCCGGTTGTGTGCTGAGTTCGGGCCCATAGCACCGAGGATCTCGCCCTCAGGAGCGTCGCGCATCAGAGGTTCATGCGTGGCCCGTGTGGGAGAGCCGTCCGAATAAGCACCGTCAGAATGGGGTGAGTCCGAGAAGCCACCTATGCCTCCAGACAGGGTGGTGGAGGCCTTTCTTCCAGTCGAGCCGCCCAGAGTGGTCGATCCCCAGCCTCGATAGCCGGAAGAACCATCCTCTTTCATTTCGTAACCGCCGCCAGAGCCGGGAAGGGTAGGGTCTGCGTTCGGATTGTACTGGTAATCCTCGACCTCTTTTCGCCTCTCTTCCTCCGCTGCCATTCGGGCTTTCCTCTTCTTCCACAACCAGATGCCAAGGGCGACGATAACGGCCACGGCCGCGACGGGAACTACCACAGCAGCTGCAATAATACCCCCATGACTGTTACTGCTAGTGCTAGAAGAAGATTGGATAGAGGCCCCGGTTGCTGCTGCTCCGGCTGCAGAGTCTGTGCTGCTTGCAGAGTTTGTCAATGTCGAGGTGATGAACAAAGTGCTGACCGCCGTGCCATCTGAACTAGCGACGGACTGCGTGACAATGGTGGTCGTCTGTGGTGCGACTGATGTGGTAGACGAGGACTCCGAAGTAGATGAGGCGGAGGTGCTAGTGGTCTCTACCGGCGTGACTGAGGAGGACGTGGTCTCGGGAGTGGTAGTCGGTGTGGTGATGTCTGAGCTGGTAGTAGTGGTGGGCGCCGCAGTAGTCTCCGGTGTTGATGTGGTGGTGGGGGCGGTAGTCGCAGACGTGGTTGTCTCAGGAGTTGTCGTCTGCGTGACGGAGGCAGACGTCGTGGTCTCCGCTACGGAAGTGGAGGTAGGGTCAGCAGTGGAACTTATTTCTGTGCTTGTCGGCGAGGTAGCCGAATCATCAGAAGTTGTCGCAGCTGCCGAAGTGGTAGCTGCGGCCTCGGCGCTCGTACTTAGTGCGGAAGTCAAATTTAAATTGCTAGACATTGTGAAGACTTGAGTGTCCAAACGTCTAGAGGTATTCCTGATGGAGGGCGCCATGTTAGCGCAAACGAACGATAATAACGTGATATGCAGGGAAGCATCGTAAGTTTGAGGGGTGAGAGAAGACTGGTTCAGGCTCCAAAAAGTATTATGAAGTAGTCTTTATGCCGAAACGACAAAAGAAGAATTGTCAAACCGAACAGCCACGAGGGGCGTTCGAGTGGATAGGGTTCGCGACAACAAGGAGGTGCACAAGCGAGCAAGAGGCGCGCGATTGCAGGAAAAGAAAAATGGGGATTCAGGGAGAAGACCTACAGTTGGGATGAGGAGCTGAGACGCAGTCAATGCTAATCGACTGGACGCACGATGCAAAGGATGCACGAGAGGAGTAGACAAGCTCGACAAGGACTCGCGATGAACGGTTGAAAGGTGGAAGTGCGAGTCGCCGGGGTTTGGGGCGGATGGAGTGGGTGTCGCGAGCAGGCCAGGTGGAAGGAAATGAATTGGCTGTCAAACAACCTCAGGCGAGGGAGACGCAGGGAGGCCTGTCACAGTCGGGCGGCTGCGAGCAGCGGATGCACAGATAAACGCCGCGGGAAGCCCCAAGATCGACGTTTGTTGTGTGTACTCCAGAAGACGGACGACCGTCGAGGAATGCGAGCGTGACGATCCTCTTATTAACGTCGTTGGAATGCAGCAATGCAAATGGCCAATCGACGATGTTGAGTCGGGGAGAGGAACGGAAGGTGAGATGAGCGTGTTCCAAAAGGGAAGCCCTCGAAAAGCACGACGGGCGGGAATTAGTGTTAGGGGTGATTAAAGCTAAAAGTGGGAGAGCTGAGAGGCCCTTTTCCCTTTCTGGCGTGGGGCGTGTCGTGTTGTGTGCAGTCTCACTCGATGGACATGCCGTGCCGTGTGTACGGACGAGACCGCAGCAGTGCCCAGGCCCCCAACTGACTGGTGTCGTCTCGTCAAGCGTCGGCAACAAAGATGGTGCGACTGTCCCGTTCAGCGGTCTTGGCTGTTGCTGTGATAGCTGCGAGAATAATTGCCAGAGTCTCGATGATTCAAAGATGATGAATTGAAGAGCGCCGCCAAGAGCGAGCAGAGCGCAATGGACAGATGGACAGATTGGATGGGACGGATGGATTGAGTTTGAACGTTGCTCTTGGGTCGTGTCGTCCGTTGTGGAGGATGGGAGCTTGATTGATGAAGGCGAGAAAAGAAGGTTTGAACGGTTGATGGATCCCGTCGCCAAGTTTGCCAACATGAGGGCAGCAAGAAATCCAGGAAAACGAGAAGTGGAGGGGACGACGACTGCCTTTCTTTGGCTGGCGGCGTCGTATCGTCCCCTGCCATCCCAGCGCATGTGTTCGGGCCATCCCCAGTCGCTGCCTTCCGAGCACAGTCTAGCGCCGTCTCACTGTCTCCACATCCACATGCAGGTCGATGCCGTAAGTCTGCGCCTACTGTCGTTACTCCTCCCTCACACACCAAAAACCCCCGACCAACTCTGAAGCCTTTGTGTTTCTCCTCCTCTCGCGCTTGCAGATCGGCTTTTTCTGTGTCTGTGCAGCACTGTTTCGAGCTGCATGTGGCGCTGTCTACTATCGCAGCATCTGCACAGCCTGACGGCCTGACTGTCCACGGAGCCCACTGACTCGTCCGGGCTCACGGCGGGATATTGCAAGTGGACCGTGTCTTGTCTCTCATACTATGTAAGATGAGACTTCCAAAATATCCTCCACGACTCGGATCAAGCACACAATAATACCAATGTATTGGTGAAGTGGCCCTTGTGACGGTTTGTGCACCATACAAAACACACAGTGAACAGCACTTTGTCTGCAACAACCAGCAACAAGACTGTTCTTTACAGGCCCTGGCGATCGGCGACAAGCCTTCAGTTCGTGGCGATGATGTCCGAGCAACTCCTCTTTTTTTTCTGGAAGGTTGTGCACTCCACCTCGGTCGCATCGCTGTCGACGACGTCACCCGGAAATAATGCAGTGTCAGAGTGGAATCCGCGAGCAGGTTGGCCGGTTGGCCTGGCAGCCTGCGCATGTACTGTTATGGCATTCACTGCGTTCGTATAGCATGAGCCATATTGAAACCAACGCTATCCCGCGCGGCTATTTCATACGGTGGAGAGAGGTAAGGTGCCTTTAGCACTACGAAGTACGGATACTATCATTAGCCATCGAGGCACCTCCTCCAATTCAGCCGAGATGGCGCACCACTAAAAACATCGTGGTGCTACAGCGCTAGAAAGTCCCTCAAAGGGTCCGATGGCTTTCTTCGGGGTCCCCTCAACCTGCCAGCCTGTTTTACCTCTTTTACCCGTCCGTCTATTTGATGGAAGCACTACAGCTATATTCTCCGACGGCAAGTGGAATTCCTCGCACCATCTCCACTAACAATATATATCGGCCCGCCACCACCTAGCTGCAGTATTATTCATAGCCTACCGCATCCTCCACAAGCCCAAATCAGGAAAAGTGATGATGTGAAGCATGCCACCACATGCAGGCAGATAAGCAAACAGCACTCACTGCACAGCCTTCACCGGAGGCCACATGGTCAGCCTCTCAAGCAACGTTGCCCAACACCACCATTCTCTTAAATCGCGACGTGCTGCTTGCCGCGTCTCATCCTGTTTCCCCGAGAGCTGAAACTAACAGTGTAGCTACATGTCAGCATATCGAATGGGGCCACGGCACCTGAACCCTTGGCTGCTTATCGATCAAAGTTTTCAAGCTCGTAACCACACTTGCAGCAGGGTCGGATAGCTTCACGTCACTCGCCCGGGAAAACCGAACCGACGTATCGGACCGGACGGAGGGGCTGACCGCAAAGCAAAGCCATTGTCATCGCCTGTCCCCCGTCGACAAAGTCCCTTTGGGGAAAAAACCATTTTGAAAAAAAAAAAGGGCACTCAGTAGAATTTGAGAAAGAATGACGTTGCGATGATATGCTATCCCAAGAATCAACAAAGTCGGGCCCCATCTCCAAGGAATATCACAAGCTTCTCCCATAGCTCCGTGTCATATAGAACAGGGTGCGCCGGGTACTTCACGTCATCTCCCGGGGTGGGAGACGTGCGCGGTTCACGGCCGTGGATGGATTGCCCCGGGTGTGCAGTCGATCCCCCATACTTGCGTGGTACAGTACATTCTTTCGGGGGGCAGACCTTGCCGTTCGCGTGGTATCTTTTTTCATCTCATCTCATCTTTTGCTTTTCCTTTCTCTTTTGCGTAGTTTCTGTGTGTGTGCAAAAACGGGACGTCTTGGCAAATAGATATCATAGGACCGCGTATAAAAAGCGTGGCTCGAATGAGGGTTTTTTTTTTTTTTTTTTTTTTTTTTGGCAGTGGACAGAATTACACTTCAACTAACAAGTTAAACAAAGCATTTTCTTTGGTACAGACGTACACTTTTGTTAGACAAGCCTTCTAAATCATTCAAGCTTTCCGAATGGTTCAGCTGGACGCCGGAGCTGGACACTCCGGCGGTAGTGACTTTCATGCTATGTAATACCCGCCTTGCCTCGCCATGGATGGCACGACCAAAATATTTTATAATTCAATGGTGATACGGCATTGTAACGTAGGATGCGACGGAGTGTCAACTACCAAAAAAAAAAACCCCATACTTCGACACGATGGCTATGACTTGTTGATATTATTATATTCTGTCTTCGTTCTACCCTTAGATCATTTTGTGTTCCCTCCCCTTTCGTAGATACTTTCGCGAAAAAGAGTGTGTGGGACTTCGGGGTGTGGCAAAAATTGTTCATGGCGTCGCACTTCGCACTAGAGGAATGAGGGGCTGTGATCAAAGCGCTGCAGGCCATGGCGGCGATGTTTTGGTCTCTTCCTCGTGGTGAATCAGTCAGGGCAGTAAGTTCTCCGAGTGTTTGTAGAAGCATCACTGCTGCGATGTTCTAGTACACATCGGTCCGTCGCTGGCTTATTTGGGCATGCTAGGAAGAGGCAGAGGGTCAACGCCCAAGAGAGGGAGGGTGGATTTTGGTATGGAGCACACACAAATGGCACATATGGATTTATGAAGCAGTCACTGTGCGCTCGTGTAGTAATATCTTCTCCTTCCATTCCAGAAGCCATATCTACCGTTTGTTTAAGAATTATAAAGCAAGAAAATCGTCCCCTAGATACACGACCCAGCCCTACAGATCATTTTCACTCTCTATATGCAACTTTCCTGGCAACATGCCAGGTCAAGGCCGAGCGAATCGATGTGGGCGTGAAGGTGGGAAAGGAGTTGGCAAAGCGGAACTTGGTCTGCTATGACAAGTGTCTCGTCACCCTCAGAATAGCAAGAAAACAGCGCATCCCGCTCCCGTGCCTAGGCCCATGGATTCCTTCCATTTATCGATGGGAAAACGCCAATGTCGCCATGTTTGAAACAAAACCACCCGCAAGCGCTTGGTATGCCCGGCCAGAAACTGAGCTTATGTACAAAAGTTCCGCCTCGCTAGAATTGACGGAGGTCACGCGTGGGGGTGATGGGGGCTTTCCTTTTAGTAGTTGTTGTGCATATTGAAGGTGGGCTTCAAGGAAGACTCCATCTGGGCTTGCGAGAAGATGATGTCGCCTGGCAAGCGGCTCACACGACCAGCGCCGTTGCGAATCGCGCTCTCGTTGGCGCGCGACAGACCACTGCGGTTCGAGCGAATGGAGCCTGCGTCCGACATGGAGTCGGGGTCCTTGAACTTCTTGGGCGGCGCGAAGTCGAGACCGGTGAAGTTGCCGGACTTGCGCAACGCGTACCTGATGGTCATATTAGTAACTGGCGGTTTTGGCAGTTCAAGAGCCAACGAGATAAAAAGAAAAACTTACGGGCTAGGGAGTGCAGCCATCTCATCAAAGGTGCCTACCAGCGGCGAGGCAACGGGCACCTTGGGCGAGAAGTTGTGACGCTCGCCCAGGGGGCTCTGTGAGCGACCCGCCGCACGGTCAACATAGGTTGGAGGAGGAGCAAAGTCCGAGGCATTGATTAGGGCGAAGTGTTCGTCGGTGAGCTTGCCGGGCGTGGGCAGGGTGTTCAAGGGAGAGGGTGGCACAATGGGCTTCTTGGGCTTCCCAGACATGGCAGAGCCAGAGCGGCCACGAGCGGAGGCTGATGAGCCAGGGCGGGGACCGTAAGCCGACATGGACGTGCCTGCGCGAGGAGGCATGCCACCGATTGAGCCGGAGAAGTTCCGGGGCGGGCCACGAGGTCCGGGCCCTCTGGGGTTCATAGGACCGGGACCGCGAGGACCGGGTCCACGTGGACCGCCGGGGATGCGGCCGGAAGGAGGGGGAGTCATGGCGCGGCGGGTAACGGGTTGAGCGTAGGGCATGATGAACTGGTTGGAGTCGGGGTCGAAGTAGGCAGCTTCGCCTCCGTAGTTGTCAGCTGCGCCGTAATCGCCAGCTATCGGACCACCCTTGGACTCCTCGAAGTACTCCTTGTAGAATGACCTGATGCGGTTGGCACGCGTCTCAGGATCCTCGTGCTCCAGCACCTCGTCTGGAGGCAGAGGACGGGGGCCGACAGACAGGCGGTTGCTATCCTGCTTGGGGATCACAAGTCCGCTTTCCCGAACGCGACCACGTCCACGTTCCTCTTCCTCATCGTCGTGCGCTGCAGAAGTGACCAGAGCTGCGTAATCAAACTCGTTGTAGTCCTCGGTATGCTCGATGACGGCTGAGACGCTCTGATGAGCAGGTCCAGCATTGAGCTCCTGGTTGATGGTCACCTCAGAGACCGGAGAGCTCTGCGTCGGAGCTTGAGGACCGTTCAACAGACCGAGACCGACTCCGCCATTGGTGTTCGCATTGGCTTGCATGTTCAATTCATCGGCAGATTCCCTCTTCGCGTTGCTGGTGGAGAAGTCGGGCAGGTCAAAGTCCTGCATTTTCCTCGGCTCCGGAGCATCCCGTTGCGCGACTGGAGCAGGCTGTCGGATTTCAGGAACAGGAAGAGCGGGCAGATCACATTGAGGAGGAGGCATGGGTCCATGCTCAGGAATGGACTCCTTTGTGTAGCTCGGCACTGAGGGCTCGGATTCAACAGCTGTGACAGATGAAGAGGCACTGGGCGTCAGAGGAGACTTGGGGTACGAGTTTTGTCTCAGAGGCGTGGGAACACCGGCACCGGCTGGTGAGTGAGGATTTGCGTAAGATTGGCGAGACATGCGCTTTGTCGAGGTTGTGATCATGGACGGGGTGTATCGGCCTTCCTTGCCGTACGAACGTACGGATCCAGTCTCGCTGATGAGAGCAGCGACTGGGCGATATGGGTCGTCGGCCTGGTGCAGCGTCTTGGCGAGCGAGCTCATTGACTCACGTGAGCCTTGAACATGGTCTGGCAGCAGGTAAGGGCTAGACAGATTCATGTCCAAAGACAGACCACGAGTCCGATTGGGCTTCTCGCCCCCAAGTCCCAACTTGCTCTTTCGCTTCGTCTTGCCCCCTAGGTCGCCAGCTGGAATACCGAAATCTAGTGATTTGTGGTGAGGGTCGCGGTCCTCCATCGCCTGGCGCTTCAAGTTCCTTCTGTGAAAGTAGATCAAGACACAAATGAATCCAACGGCAAGCGGAACCCTGCACGTCTGTTAGAGTCCACCATCTCGTTTTCATCCAGCCGGGAGGACTCACAGAATACCAATGGACATTTCCGTTGCCACGCCCATGCTGGTCGGCTTCTCGCAGGTGTTGCTGGCACTGCTGTTGCTACAGGTGGCCGTTGATGACGATGAATCGGATGTACTCGACGAAGACCGACCAATTACGCGACTGGGCAAGAGGCTCCACGAATTCTTCACACTCTCTTCCTCAGACAATGCTACAACCCTTCTACCAATGGGCACTCGGGGCCCCACCATCTGGCCATTGCGGCGAGCAAGCATCTCATCCATGCTGATGTCGTGTTTGTTTCCGCACTAAAACTATTTTTCTGTCGCTGTTTTGGTGAAGGCTGTTGAATCGAACCAGATTACGTCGCCCAAAAGACCTTAGTTTCCTAGCAAAATAACAATACAGACACGTCCATTAATTGCACAGGGGTCTCGTCGTCTCGGTCGTGAGTTCGCTGACGGGGGTCAAGAATATTTCGATCGGAGGGGACAGTTCAAGCAATGTGAAGCACTAGACACAAGTCTATCGTCCACGGCTCGAGTATTAGGTATAAAAAACGAATGAATGTTCCGAGGGAACTATAAAATGAGTGACTGTTGATGTAAAGAACGAAATGCCCGCTGGCAGGCTAGTGAAGCGAGGACTACAGCTGCGATGGCGGCAAGGTAATGGCAAGCATCGAAGTCCACATGAAGCTTCACGTCCAGGTCGGGTCGGTGGTAAGGAGAGGAGGCGGTGAGTAGAAGCAGCTGCAAGAACTGAAAAAGAGAGCAAAACAATCATCGTCCCAAGAACGGAAAAACGCTCCAGAAGAACGACCCAAAGCCAACGCCCACCGCCCCCGTCCACCGCGGTCCGGCCCAGGCAGGCCAGGTTGCGGTAGTGGGTCAGGAAATGAGAGAGGAGGAGGGACGGAGCTGCAAGGGCACCCGCGGGTCGTTCATCCAGTGGATACAAGGGCCCCCTGGAAGCTTAGAGAATGAGCAAATCAGAGCGCCGACGTACCTGGCCGGCCAGGGGCGGGCCTGCAGGTCGATGCAGATCGGCACCAAACATCTGCGGGAGTGCTACACAAATCCGTGGGACAGGGCGGCCAGGCGTTTAATTTCGTTTATAGTTCTAGCGTCGGTGTTGTTCTTGCAGAGCGCGCACCATTCAGAACCCACTTTCGATAAATTGAGCGGGCTGCCGAAATGATGTTGTTCTAGGATCTCAGGGGCTCCATGAGCGGCTGGCCACAGTGCTCAGCAGGTTTTCCTTGCTTCTTCCCCTTGGAGAGAGCCAGCCAGGACTGGCGGGCGGTTGGACCGTTGACAAGCTGCCCACAAACAAATTACCGGCGTGGAAACCTCGTGATTTCTCTTGCACCGTTGCTTTTGCTAATCGAGTCAACACACTGATAGCAAGCACGCGCGGCCGGATCCTAAGCTGAGTCAGAATCTTTCAATCTCAGGCACTCAAGACCACTATTCTCCGTCTGCCTGTGAGGTCCACCTGCTCCTGGGCAGTTGGCCAGTGTCCACAGGGCCACACAAGGCTGTGGACTCCTCAAGGAGCAACGCGGCCTTGTCCAGGCCCGCCTGCGGGTGGTCATGAACCGTGCGCTCAGGGGTCCGAATTGGCAGCCCAAAGCCCATGGCAACGCTCTGAGATAAGAAGCTCGTATCTTGGGTTCGGTCGAGATAGAGAGACGCAGGACAGCGCCAGGAGACCCTATGAAGTATGGATAAAACCAGATCCAGTGGAATTATAATATGGAACATAAGTCCAGATTGGGATAGCACCGAGAACTACTACTATGTGTACTACTTGCGGCCAACTTGTTCAGGGTTACGCCAAACCTTGAGCACGCATCTTTAGGGTCTTGGTCGATGCTTGCCAAGTTGCTGGTGATCGATATGCGACATTTTATAAATGACACGGGACATTCGCCAGGATCCAGTGCAGCCAGACTCTGTTGTAGTCGGGCAGATTTGGATGCGTCGAAATGTGCTGCACCTTTCGTCATTTCAATGGTGCCGCTTCGCCGGCCGAGTTCCGTTCACCTCGTGTAGAAGGCCCGCCCAGGAGAAGCGTGTTGTTGGTTGGTGCTGCTTCTCTGTACTCATCGGAAATGGCCGAGCCTTCTTCACAGGAACTTTGAATTCGGGGCTCGAGACTCGAGACTTCGGTGACTGCCAATGTCGATCTTGCCTTTCATTATGACTTGACCTGATAAAAGTTGGGTGCGTACTCAAGAAGCCAATTCTTCTCAATCTTGCTAATGTCACGAATATAAGTTTTGTTGCTCGTATCCATAATTTCGTGGAAAATGACCCAGTCAGCTTTGCGATTAAACATGAGACTGCTGGGATGCGCATGCAGCGTCGTGCTACCGTCAATGGTGTGAAAAGTACCATCTGCCTGCATTCTTGCCGCATGAGCGAAGTATCCTGTTGTGAGGCAGCGTCGAATTTGTTCAGCCTTTTTTTGTGGGTCGACATTGAGTGTCTTGTCACTGGCGAGAGACTCCTCTGTATTGATCCCAAAGCGCTCAAGATAGCGTTTGAGCTGAGCACGAATACTGATGGCGCGGCTCATCACCTTGAAGTTGAGATAATTATCGTAGCAGAATCTGCCTTCCTTCCGACCTTTGGTGACGAAGGTCTGGTAGACATTCAGGAGAGTCAAATGATCTCCCTCCTCAACCGCGAACTTGCGCCTCGTGTTCTCGAATTGCTTCTTCTCGTCCTCTTGCTGAACCCACACGCTAGCCCCGAGACTGGTCATTGCCGCTATTGTTAACATCTCGCTGAGACATCCGAAGGATGGGGCTGACAGAAGCGTTTTCGCCATCATCGGTTCTACGGCTAGTTCGGCCATACGTAGCCCCAAGGGCTTGGTCAACTTCGCGTACTCGTCCAAGGCCCCCAGTGAGAACAGAAGCTCTAAAGCTTTGACCATCAACTCTGCAGGGGGAGGGGTGATGTAGTCGAACCGCAGTACATTGTCGACTCCAAGGGCCTTCAACTGCAGCACGAAAGGCGCCAGATTCGACCGCTGAATCTCGGGTGGATTGGCGTCCGGGAGGCCAATGAATGCATCTTCCGTGTAAAGACGAAAGCACTTCCCAGGTCTCGTTCGTCCTGCTCGACCAGCCCGCTGTGCTGCTGACGCCTTCGACACCGACGTCGCCGTCAGTGTCTCAATGCCTGTCTTTGGGTTGTAGGCACGGAGTTTGACGAAGCCACAGTCCACAACATAGATAATGCCATCTATTGTTACCGACGCCTCCGCAATATTGGTTGAGAAGATGACCTTGCGTGTGTTATGCGGAGCTTCCTCAAACACGTACATCTGCTGCTCGGTTGTCAGCCCTGCGTACAAGGGCAGTGGTAGCAAGGACGGCGATTCAGGGTCCAACTGAGCTATCCGTTCCGCAACAGCGTTGACGGCGTGTTCGATCTCCTCTCGACCGGTCAAAAAGACCAGAATGTCGCCTTTTTTCTCCTTGGCGTGAATCTCGAACACGACGGATATGGCCTTTTCGACATAGTCTTCCGCCGGCGATTCTAGGTAAAGAATGTCAATAGGATGTGTGCGCCCTTCCAGATTGATGATGGTGCCCTTAGACTGAGATATATCGTCACCGTCAGCTTCACCTCCCGTCTTGGTAAAGAAGTTCAGGAAGTCTTCGGCTTGAAGAGTGGCGCTGCTGACAATGATCCTCAAATCAGGTCGCCGCTTGAGGATCTTCTTGAGCAGCCCTAGCAGAATATCTGTGCTGATGGAGCGCTCATGAGCCTCATCGACCATGATGACTGAATAGCGAGAAAGTAGAGGATCAACCAGTGCCTCCCTGATCAACAAGCCATCTGTCATGAATTTAATGCGGGTAGCAGCTGAGGAGTTATCCTCGAAGCGGATGGAAAATCCCACTTCTTTGCCGACCTCACAGCCATACTCCTCTGCCACTCTCAAGGCTACTGTAGTGGCAGCTACACGGCGTGGCTACCGGAAACCATTAGCGATGGGTTTGTCCGAAGCGAGGACTGAAATGTACTTTACTTACTTGCGTAATACCAATAACTTTCCCATCCGCGCACCAGCCGGCCTTCTCTAGAAATTGGGGTATCTGAGTCGTTTTCCCTGAGCCTGTCTGCCCAATTATAATCGTCACCGGATTTGTTTCGATCAAATAAAGCAAAGTCTCACGATGCTTGGCGATAGGCAAGAGTGCGGAAGGTTTGTGAAGCGCAGGGATGAAGGTTGAGTCCAAGCTGAATTCGGCCATATTGAGGTCGTTGATGGTTCTTGTTGTTTTTGGGTACCCATACGTATGGCACAGCTGGAGTGTTGATATGAATTGGCGATAACTTTATATTGTGTGCGTCATGTTGAACTCGAGCCACTGCTGGCCAGATATGAAAAGCCACTTGATGGCGACTGCAGCCTAATTTTGTGCTACAACGGCGCAGGTGGTGAAGCCTGAGAGAGGGACTTGGTGATAATCCCAAGGTCTTTATCAGGGTTAGGGGTCCCAAGGCTATCGAACCATGGAGTGACGGAAGCCCCCATCGAGTCTGCACTTCCCGCCCCCCCACCAAGGCCAGGCCACTCTTCCCTTTGCCAACATCACTCGATCAAGACTGGCCAGTCGAAACCAGACTTCTGCCATGTTTGCCTGACAGTGTCATTGGCATTGTCATCTTCCGCTATACACGAGCCGCATTCTGCCTCCCACCCAGAAGCACCAAGAAAGTTGAACGTGGTCCACGTGCATCGCACGTTGGGCTTGCCTTCACCTCACCCTTGCAAAGGCGCGCTCTTCTGGAGACAGACAGCGCTGCGCCCTCCCTATCTGTCTACGGGCAACTGTGGTTCCTTCTCTGACCGATTACTGTTATTTGTCGTTTTTTCCATCTACTGTGTCCAGCAAGCGACGCTTGTTGATTTCTGCGCGAGGAGCGCAAAGAAGCCATCAGCAGACTTCGACGAGCCGTACTTTTTGCCTTGGAGTGCGCATCAAGTGCTCGTTCGACCTTTCTTTCTGTCCAAGCTAATCGTGTTTCCATGCGCACTGGGCATCTGTTATTTTTCTATGCATTCTCCACGATCATGGTAAGGTAGTCGTCAATTATGGGGAGAAACACGCGCAATGCTTTGGCTTCCGCGGCCGCTGGTCGCTCTGTGAAAGAGAAACATCAGCGGGCGGCGCGGGATAACATCACGGTGCCGCGCCACCTTGTCGTATTACCCGAAAAGAACATTCAGTCCAAGCACAAATCATACTTCGAATTCTTCGAGAACAAGGACAAAAGGGACAAGAAACTCGAGTTTCAGGTATTCATGGCAGTCTCTTCCTTCGATCCGTTCTTCATCTTACCTACAGCAGGTTACCACCGATCCGAACCCCCCTCCTGGTTTCGAATTCTTGCCTATTGGCAATCCCGAACTTACCAACGCCTGCAAGGAACTCTCGCGAGAGCAGGATGCCATGATCTTGATTGTCTCAGTATGCTCTAGCCCATCCTTTTTACTTACTCCTCGTAGGACCATAGTTTTTAATGGCCTTGCGCGATTCCAGGGGGCCAAAGACACCAACAACCACAGCGAAGACGACGACGTTCAAAATTTGGCTCTGCAGGTCCATCGGATGGGCCACCATGTTCGACGAACCATTCTCGAACAAGCCAAGGAACAAGTTGGCAAAGAAGTTGATTCTGCAGAAAACGACAACTGGCAGCTGCCCGAGACACAGGAAGAGATCAACGCTCAAGCCGAAGCAGCCATGAGGGACCTGTTCCCGCGCATACCAAACTTCGACAAGCAGATGATTCTCGAGCATGCCTTCAAAAAGGTAGGCCGCCCTTCCTAATACTTGGCCGGCTTAGGCGCAAAATTGATGAATGTGCTGTTTAGGGTGAAGGGCGATACGGCAAACCACTGGTTGGTACATCTGACCTCCCTCTGTACCGCCGTGTGCAGCTTGCTGTACTCGCTCACATTCGGCATGTACACACACGGTACGATCAGATTCTACGTGAAGTGGAGTGGAAGGTCGCCAGAAAAGCTGTGGAAAAACAGTGTCTAGACATACTCGTCAAGTGGAGAGGAGACGAAGAAACGGGTCGTGATCAGCTTGGGGATATTCTCCGAGAGGTTGTTGTCATATCAGATGCAGATGACGACAGTGATTCAGATGATTCGGAAGATGGAGAGGATTCTAGCGACGGGGATTCTGTCGTCGAGGTCCACGGCGCCGCTCGGGCCCGCGCAGTATCCGGATTCATGGATCAGAGTCCTAAACAAATTGCGCCGCTGAATTCAAAGAGGCGCAGGGGTAAGTCCAGGGCGAAGCCCAACCGAATTTCAAAAACGCCATGGGTCGGCCACTCCAAGAAGAATTCAGGCTCTCACCGGGACAAACGTGGCTTCAACCGTTACGAAGCGGCCCAAGCGCACGAGGCCACCAGGAACCAGCGTTGGGAAGAGGCTCTAAATCGGAATCGCCATGCTCAGAATGCGGAAGCGACTTCGCAAGCACCGATGCAGAGGATCCTCAGCCAGAACATTCAGCGCCATCCGTCTGTTGAGATCATATCCCCAGTGTACAAGGCTGACTTGACACGAGACGATCGTGTGCGTCCTGCCTCACAGCCGTTCTATGGCAGAGGACAAGCATACGATCCCCATGTTCGTACGGGAGGCGCCCCTCCGGCTAATTATCACAGGGAAGATCGTCTGGATTCTGTTGTGCCCCGTCCTGACTCCGGTTTTGGCTCTTCGGAAGGCCTAGTGATTGGTAGACGAGTTGGCCTCTCTTCCCACGATCCACGGAATGGAGCACACCCAGGGAGACCATACAATGGAGAACTCAAGGATTTCCTTGTTCCATCAGTCGAGCCCATCTCTCCTCGTTCGAGGTTAGATGAGCCGCAGTCCGTACGGCGTGTAATTCGCGCAGAACCAATGCGTTCAGAGCAAGTGCCCACTGGACAGATTGGTGCTCCCAGGCAATTTGTTCCCTTGGAGCGACTTCCTATGGGTATGGCACCTCACAATCCTCCTATGGACCAGGGCTTCCGACCAGCATTGGTTCCTGCAGATGGTGAACGTGTCATGCCACGGCACGTGTCTCACTACCAGCCTGATTTTCGATCGCCCCTGAACGTCGCACCTCAAGAATCCAATCGTGGGTATCGTATACGTGAGCCTGTTCCGGACCCCCGTTACATATCTGAAGCTGCCGCGCCAGGCACAACACGCGTGATGCGCGTGCACAGAGAAGCTCGCCCAACTCAATCTTGGGAGCTCGAGTCATCCAGACTTCGGCAGCTCAGCCCTCACCGTCGTGAAGCGAATGACCGCGCGGCTCCCTCCACAGCTTACAGACATGCTATTCACCCACGTGCTGTATATAGAGAAGCTAGTGCTTCAGGGTTTGAAGCGCACTCGCAGGGACCATTGCCTAGCTCGACACGTCCTTTATACTACGATCTCCATCCTCCCCAGCATTCTGGCTCATGGCAAGGAACTCATCCTATACAGCCACCATATCCCTCTGTCCCTCAGTCTCAGGCGCCAGTAGGTCCCTCTGAAGCTTCGACGCTGCGCCCATTTTATCAAGAACCAGGGCCAATGAATCGCACCCCTGCCGAATACCACCAGAGAGGGCGAGTCGACTTGTTCCTATGTCCGGCGAATGCGTTTGGCTGACCATCTGATAGATACCTGCAACGTGAGAGGACGCCGTCAGATCGGCAGAGGCAAGCAGCGCCTTCGGGCGAGCCTGGCAGTGTTCAGTATATGTATGAACAGCGACCACCGCCTCCAGAAATCATTGTCATTCGCTAGAACAACGATGATGTGGGGTTCGGAAGTACGTTTGTCAACATGTACGACGAGCGTAATAGATGGCATTCCGGAGGCGTAATTGGCTGGAACTCAAGACTGCATCAAGTTCGGCTCTCTTCGAGCTTCACAAGGCGTTGGGTCACATATAGCAATGCACCAGGGATGATACACCGTGCGTGAACATGTACGCAAGGCGTTGGGCATTCCATTTCTATCATGAGCATGGCGTTGCATCGGTCGGCCATTTCCTGCTTTTCTGTACAAATGGAGTCCAAGCTGAACGACAGCTTGAAGGAGCGATGATGAATGGCAGATATGGAGCATATAGGTACTGGAGTTAAGAAGGCATAGAGACCACAGGGCAATGATCCAATGGGTTTGATCCATCTGGCACTGAACTAAAATACCTTGTCATCAATTCATGCAGGGTCCTGCGGAACAAAACTATTTTACATCATGATATAACTACTAGACCATAACTCCAAAGACTCCCCCGTATGCAATGGTGACCTGAGCCTCTATCTGCGTGCGACGAGTGCCAAACAACTACATGAAAAGTCCAAATACCGCGAGTCTGGGCTTGAGCTTCCTAGTGCCTATCCAAAGACTGCTCTGAGCATTGCTGGGATTTGGCTTTAGTTTCAGGCGAGCATGGCCTCCGGTTCTTGTTGTTTCACCTGGGCAGGCTGTGGCGCCTCCTCCTCTCGTTCCGGGAGCGGTGTATTCGGAACGTTGGGCAGCGGCTCTTGTCGTTTTAATTCAGCCTCAAGGGCCCTCAGTTCGTCCTCAATCTCGTCTTCATCATGGTTCGAGATCCTGCCGCCAAGCATGTCGCTAATCTCCTGTATGCCGATATCACATTAGCTTCTGCTTTGTACCCTAGGTCCCGCGACGCCTCTTCAACTCACATTTTGATACGCAATGGCCTCGGCTGAGTCGCCCATTAGCTTCTCTACATTCTCCAGCCCACCCATCTCGGCGTGAATCTCGTTGAGCACCTTGGTGCCCTGCTGCAGGCCAAAGACGACATCTTTCTGGATCAGCGCGAACTCGACGTTGGCGGTCAGTTTCTCGAGCTGCTCGAGCTGTCCATCCGTCTGGGCGAGGAGGGTCTCCTGATACTTCTTTTTCCGCAAGGCGATCAGCGCACGCCTCTTGTCGCCTTTGGCGAGCATCTGCTTCGCAATGTCGGTTTCGCGGTCGGTCAGGACTTTGATGCGCCGTTGGTATTGGTGGAGTTTGTCGCGCTGGGTCTTCATATCGAGGATGGCCCTGAGTAAGCACGAGAAGAACAGTTAGTAAAACCATGGGGTTGATAAAAGGTTTCTCTGCGCGGCGTCGCGGCGTTGACCGGGCGCAATGACAAGAGGTGACGTATTCAGGGTTGTGGCTCACTTATCCTGGGCCGTGACCCGACTGGAGTTATTCCCCATCTTGTCGTATGCAGCATGAGGGAACGGAATATGAAAGGAGAGAGAGGCTTGTAGGAGGTGTTCTTCTTTTTCATGTCATGGTGCTTCTGATGTGAACTGTTCAGTTCTTGCATGAGTAATTGCTGGTCTAGTGACACAGTTGGAGTCGAAGAGGTTAATGATAGACTTCAGTGGTGTCTGTGTCGCAGCCAAGGCATGAACCTTATCTTTATCAGTGGAGCAGCCTGGCCCGCCTGGCTGCAGCAGCTGCACACACCAGGCCAGATGAGGAACAGTACTACCAAGTAAGTACCAACCTATGTACTTGTACTGTTTGAGCTGCCAGATAATGCCCTCTTTCACCGGGCAGCGAAGCCAAAAATAGAAAACTAAGTGGCTTTCCAAGACATATTACATGTGAAGTAAATCCCACAAGCAGAAGCTCCTGCCTGGATAGTTTGGTCAGAAACCATATATCACAATGTAATGTTCCAGGTGTGTACTCACTTAGGTACAATAGACTATGTACACTGACGCAGCCTGTCACCCCTGCTGGATGCCTGTGATAGGCGGGGTCCACCTGCAGTCAGCCCAGTGGCATGAACAGCTCCAACATCCTCCACCATACGACACAGTATTACTTCGCCATCAAGAATGATCATCTGGTTTGTAACTTTCCTCGTTGCCACCAACCACACACGCCCTATCTCCCAGTATTCTCAGCAGAGCGGTTGCTTTCTCATCATCTAATACCTCGGCTCAATATGTCGGTGAGTGCCATTTCCCAGCTTCATCTCGGTAGCTTCAGGAGCCGCAAGCTTTCAAACACCTGGGAGGAGCACGGTTCATGCGCTGCGCATTCCGCTCTTGGAACCGTTCCTGACAGCTTACCTATTTGAAACCAGGACAACCCAAAGCCACCAGAGTCGCCCACTACAGTTAAGCCCCTGGATCTGTCCGACGACGAGGAAATTCAAGAATCAGGCATCATCAGTATGGACGATAGTACCAAGGCTAGCCCGACTAAAGGAGGACCTGCCCCCGTGACCACGCCGAAGGCTGCCACCGTTGAGGACGAGCATCCACCATCACCTCCCAGCCGAACAGCCACCGCCTCCGATGAAGCACCTCCCCCAAAGCCTCCCAGGCCTACCACAGAACAACAAAAGAATGAGGCCATTTTGAAGGAAGCTTTCCCTGGCATCGAGGCCTCCGTCATCAAGGCTGTTCTGATTGCCAGCGGCGGCCGCATCGACCCAGCTTTTAATGCACTGCTCGCTATGAGCGATCCAGACGCCGTGCACCCTGACGCCGAGGTCGATGTCCCGCCTCCTCAACCGCCCCGCCCGCAGAACGCTCAGTCGCAGCTAGAGGCTGACGAGGCCTACGCACGCAGGCTGGCGGAGCACTACGAGAGCGCGGCCTACGAAGCGCGGACCTCCAACCGGAGAGACCTGCCGGGCTCTCGCCCCGGTCGACCTGGCGGACGCGGCGGCCAGACGGGCCTGAAGCCCAACGAGTTGTACGACGACCGCGAGCATAGCTTCATCGATGACGATCTTCCTGTGATCCAGGAGCAGTTGAAGAAGGGGTTCCAAGAAACTCAAGTCAAGGTCAACAGCTGGTTCAAGGATCTCAAGAAGAAGTTTGATGAGCAGTTCGACGAGGGCGAGGGCTCATCGCAGCACGGCGGACAGCGATTTGGAGGCAGTGGAAGTGGTGAGTCGGCGCGGAGGAGTCGGGACTACGAGCGCTATGACGCCGACCCCGAGATGCTGAGCGACGACTTTGCTGGTATGAAATTCCACAATGACGGCAGTAAGTCCTTCCTTCCAAGATATCGTACTGGAGCACGAAGCTAACGGGGTTCCAGCCCCCGCCCGTCCCGGTCAACAGAACCCCAACGTTTTCCGGCCTCCACCACCATCCACATCTCCCAAGCCAAGTGACGGGCGCAAGGTTGCTTTCAAGGATGGCGCCGACGAGATTGATAATATCTACAACGCCTCACCAAAGAATGGCCCCAAGGATGCACCGGGCTCGGGTAGTAAGGCCAGCAAATGGCAACCGTTGTCAGCAGTTGAGCCTAGCCCTATTGCAGAAAATGACCCCTTCAGCCTCGGCGACAGTGATGACGATAAGGACGCCAAAGACAAGCCGGACAAGGGTGGTAATAAGGTTGATGACGATGAGGAGAGGCTGCGGAAGGCTGCGGCCGAGGCAATGTCGGATAGTTTGGTGGACTCCAAGGCCGACAAGACTGAGGTTAAGAAATGAGGTCATGAGCGTGTGAGAAACGGCGTTGGTAGGGTGATACCTGGAAGCTCTCTTTCCGTCTCGAGTAGCGGGGGTAATGCGGGTACCTAGCACTCAGGCAACATAACTTCCTTTGACAACATAGAGAAGTGATTCCCCCTATATTTCATTCTACAGTACCTGTCTGTGGAGTATTGACTATACACTATGTGATCTTGTCCCGTCTCCTACTTCTGCTTGTACGAATCAGTTCATGTGCACGTCCATTTGTCACGGCCCTTGTGACAACACACAAGTCGCCAGCTGCTTCAACTTCCCCAACTGCATTTTTGGTGGCTCACAGAAGTTTGTGCCATTCACCGTTGCACCGACCTTGTCTCGGCGCCTCCAGAAGTGTCCGAGTTCATGGTGGTCAACGTGCTGATTGGCTATGTCACACGAAAAGAACTGTCTGTCTGTCGCAAGCCACTAGAGCAGACGCGCTGATGCGCAGCCTTCTGGTTACACTGGAGCACCCTCGGCGACACCATCCCCACCATATAAGGCTGACAGAAGCGACAACAGTGACATGAGTCAAATTCATCCGTCTTACTACTATGTGTACATACCTACTGTCGAGGGGGATCAACAAGCGCCACAAGAGCGCGCATATTGATGTCTGTTCATAGGCGCTTTCAACCGCGCGATTGTCCGGCGATATCCGAATGACTTCTGATTTCTACAAGGGTTCGGGGTGTGACCCTAGTGAGTGGGTGGGGGGCCACTTCATTATGTAACGTCGGCCTTAATAGTAGCGTGCATATCCCGTCTGCGAACAAGAGAACATGTGCGCCGCATGCGAGCTGTAATTGGACCGTAGAAGCAAGCCGTTCGAAGATGACAACAGGCAGAGCCAGCAAGCACTAGGAGGGTGTGGACGCTTCCCAGGGCGAAGGAAAGATAAAAAGAAGAATATGAAAAAATTGTGCTGGCTTGCCTGGGCACATATGAGTTGACAGAGATCTTTGTGTAACGCGACAACAACTGTGGTGGCCTGTGAATGGTCCACGAGGGAATACCGTTTTAGGGAGTCCCGTGCGCTTTCTGAGCTTCTGACTCGAGAAGTTCAACCTTCTTGTACTGGCCGGGTTTTTGCCGTACCTGGACGACGTCCTACAGTCTTCTTGACTGCAGCATCAGAGCTCAGTCGACTGAACGACTCGCACTGGTTTTGCTCCAGTTGTTGTGAGGGAAGAATTTGCGTGGCTGATAACAACATCGACAGATTGGCGGTTCAAGGTACCTGCAAGCGCCTGGTCGTTCTGCACGCCTCACTGCAACCGCAACCGCAACCGCACCTGCGACTAACTACACATCAGGTCTCAGAAAAAGTACCTCCAAACCGCACCAACCCCATGACCTCTATTTTATTATATTTGGCAGTCGATCAATAAAGGGTCTAGGCTCATTCTAGGTCACGCAAGAGACCTTCCAACCATACCCCGTCGCCACAGCAGCTCCTCTCGGCTTTCCCCATCAGTGAGGGCTTACACGGCAGCTCGCTACAAGGCACACACTCTCTCACAAACCCTGCCTTTTTTTTCCCGGTCTTCATTCGACAAGTCACCTGGCTCGCTACCAGCATCTACAGCCACCAGGGAGGTCCGAAAAATACTAGCGGTCCCTTTAAGCTTTGCAGTTGAGCTGCTCGCCGATACCTCTTTGTGAGCCACCACCCCCGTCTTGCCCAGGGCCCTGTCACCCAAGCCTGTCTAAACCTACTCCGGCTGCATAAAGTCATACAGCCGGACAGTCCAGTATGTATACGACTGTCCCCTTTCAGCATTGCTACTATTGCGTGGCGCGTCTATATGTTTTCCGGTTTCTGCTGGCCAGTGTCTGCCCTACACACTTCACGTCTGACCCTCTCCTGACCCTACACATACCCTCATTTTCTCGTCATCGCCTTCCCCTGAAGTGATTCCAAGGTCACCTTGCATCTGTCAATATACTCGGTATTTGCAGACTGCTGTGTCTCCTTGTTTTCGACATCACTTTTTGTCCACTCGCATCTATATCACTTTGTGTTTCATATACACCTTGTGTACATGGCGTTATCCTCAAGATCACCAAAGTCCTTTGCGGAACCTGTTTATTCGTCCACCGCAAGCTCTCCACCCATGTTATTGTCAGCCTGGCGGATACCGGCCCTTCCCGCTTGTTACAAGACGAGAGAAAAAAGACGAAACTCCACAATTGCTTGATCCGTAATCCTGAGCCTGGTTCTGATGATCTCCCGGATAGGGTCCCACCAGCTACGACGTTGGGCACGGCCTCTCCCCGAGGGACACCAACAGAAGGCACGTCTCGAGCTGCGGAGAAAGAGACTTGAAGGTACGCCAGAGTCTTCAAAGCCCTATAAGCGGTACCACGTGCTTACAGAAGACGTGGCCAACCAGCACTAGACGGCTTGTACTGCATACACATCTCCACCCAACTATCAAGGATCGTCTTTTCGTTGCCACGGGCATGCTTGGTCGAACAAGCCGTACAGATAGAGGAACACCAGTCGACTCGGTAGAGAGACATCGCTTTCCGACGTCACACCTGCATCAGACTGCTGAAGTGCTCCGGTCGCTGACACGGCCCTTGATCCAATCGGTCCTGCACAGTCTGAGACTTTTTCTAGTCATTAGAGAGGTATAGACACTCTGTCGTCAATCTTTGACTGATCCCTTGTGCGATAGCCAGTGGCCTCATCAGGTCACCGGCCCACGACTCGCACAATGTAAGTGGCCCCTCGCCCCCCTTTTCTTTCTTCTCCTTCTCCCATGAGCTGTGAGGGATTTCTTGCGTCCTGTCCGGCTGGTGGCCCCAGCTTTTGCTGATTCTTCGGCAGGAAGTTCGGCAAGCAGATCCAGAAACGCCAACTAGAGGTCCCTGAATATGCTGCCAGTTTCGTCAACTACAAGGCACTAAAGAAGGTGTGTTGAATTCCAGGTCTTCCCGGACTGCCATCTCCTTCCGACACCAGCAGAACTGCATCAACATTGGACTTGCTTTGGTACCACATCAGAATCCTTCTCGTACAGCACAACGAAGATACCATAGACGACGACATAGGAACCAAAAAATGCAGAAGGAATTATTGGATCCAGGAAAAGAAGAGGCCTATGTCCGCTGACTATCTGTCCTACAGCTTATTAAGAAACTCTCCGCTACTCCCCAACTATACGCCCAAGATGATCTCCTGCAGAACAACGGTCCGCTGGATCAGCAAGCCGCGTTGCAAGCGAACAAGGCAACCTTTTTCTTTCAACTGGTACTATAACATGCTGCGGTGATGCAACGAGTGAATGCGGTGTTGACCAGAAACCAGGAACGAGAGCTTGAAAAAGTCAATGCGTTCTATCTCCAGAAGGAGGCAGAGGTAAATTGTGGAATGTTACTGTTAGTGTGAGTGAAAACTAACTCGGTAATAGCTCAAAATCCGCCTCAAGACCCTCTTAGACAAGAAGAAAGTGCTCCAGACTCGCCATGGCGTGTCAAGACGATCAGCCAAATTCACAACGCTCCAAGAAGGTTTCCAGCAATTCGCGAACGATCTAAACAAGCTGCAGCAATTTGTCGACATCAACGGAACAGCCTTCTCAAAGATCCTGAAGAAGTGGGACAAGACATCCAAGTCAAAGACTAAGGAGCTGTATCTCTCTCGGGCCGTGGAGGTGCAGCCCTTCTTTAACCCGACGGTCATCAGTGAGCTCTCGGACCAAGTTACCACCAGTCTTCAGGAGCTCGGTGCATGGGCAGAAGGCGATCATGTCAGCTTTGAGGGGCAAGGCCGGCCAGATCACATTGTGAGCAGCCAGCACCTTCTTGGCACGGATGAGGGTGACGCAGATACCCTACTCCTGGAAACGACCCTTTCCGGTAACTTAGATTCACTGAGAGATTTGCTGGGACGTATGAGGTCCGCCGTCGAGCCGAACTCAGCAATGAATTTGTCGCTGATGGAGAGGGTCACAAGAACGTTTCTCGCATCCATTAACGAGGCACCACATGAATCCCTCCAGATTCTTGTGGAAACTGGACTGGTTGACGTCCAGTCCGAAGATGACATCAATGAGCGGAATTGTTTGCACCAGGCAACAATCTACGGCAACTCTTTCGTCTTGAATCTAGGTCTATCGAAAGGTGTGGCTGTTAACAGGACAGATGTGTACGGCAGGGTACCGCTCCACTACGCCAGTATGCATGGCCGTCTCGACATGATTGATGCGCTGCTAGCGGGTAAGAACCAACAATTTAGTATTTTTTCAGGAACCCTACTGACTCGAAAATAGTGGACGCGGATACTATCAATCTCATCGACCACGACAATTTCAGACCTTTGGTGCACGCGATTATACACAACAACCTAGAATGTGTCCGGAGACTCATCGAGAAGGGATCAATCCTGAACCCAATCTCGGATACGGACCATGCGCCTCTGAACCTGGCATGCAAACACGGGTCACATGCCATTGTAGAGCTGCTCCTCACCAATGGTGCGCAAATTCTGCCAGATGCAGAGGGTCTTTATCCGCAACATCTCGTCGCTCGATCAGCCCAGAACTCGGATCTTCTAGGCTTGTTGAAGCAGTTTGGTGCAGATCTTGACCAGGTCGACAAGCTGTATGGATGGACACCGCTTGTCCATGCGGCAAGTGAGGGCAATGTCCCTTGTTTGCGAGCACTCCTGGATGAAGGTGTGGATCCAAATATTCCGGATGAGAAGGGCCTTCCAGCTTTGTATTACGCAGCGTGGGAGGGTCATGTCCAGTGCATGAACCTTCTCACTGCACTACAGAGCAGTCGAAATGAACGGAGCCCTAAAACGGCTCAAGTCATGCCGCCAACTCTCGGGCCCTTGGCCTCTGACAGCGGTCCAGAGCCGCTGTCCTTGGATCCAGATGGCATACCAGATCTCGAGCTCCCACCTCCCATCATCCCCCTGCGCAGATACGGACACAATTTCTTGGACACCAAGACAGTTGTCCAGATCAACTTTGGTGCTGAAGGAGAGCAACCACTTGTCTTCTTTCACGACGGCAAATATCCCGCGGCTCGACTCACTATTTCGTCCAAAGCCTCAGACCTCATCCCCAAGAACATCATCCTCCCCTTCCAAGAAGATACCCGACTCGTATCATTTCAAATTGACAGCCTCGATTCATTCACATTAGACTTTGACGTCTTTCCCACGTATGGCGCCAAGATTATCGCAAAGACGGTTGCTCTGCCTAATACTTTCCGCGCATCCCTGACCAGCTCTGGCAGCTGCTGCCTCCCATTGTTCGATCCCCGACTTCGTGCTATTGGCCAAATCAGCTTCAACACGCAGATTATCAAGCCGTTTCAGGGCAAGCCGCTAGAGATTACGGATTTCGAGACGTACTGGAAGGCGACTCGACAATTCGACAGGCACATTAGCAGTTTCGTAACCGGGTCGAGTCTGGTGGGCGACTTTGTGCGGCTTTACGTGCAACACACACAGGACGGGGTCCCAGTCCTGTGGCCCACGCGGACTGTCGACCTAGGCAAGGATACTGTCACAGTCCCAGTGTCCTGGCTGACGTATGCGCAGTTCGAGCAGATGCTCAGGAATTCGGTGTCGAGGAAAACACTGTCCTCAAGGCGGATTGACCCAGGGACAGAACTACACGAGATCCACCGTCTATTCGCCACAGCTGGCGTTACACTGTCTGAAGCCCTCGAAATCATGCCCTCCAATGTTCACGTCAACTTGCACTTCCTGTATCCCATGACCGAGGCTGTCGCCAACCAGCAGCAAGCCAGCGACAATCCAAGCAACAATAACAACAGCGGCGACCTCAACCGTTTCGTCGACTCGGTTCTCAGCATCGTGTTCGATCACGCGCGCGTTCAACGCACCCAGTCCCGCCAGTCGGGCGGCACGCTGGCGGTCCGGTCGGTAGTCTTCAGCTCGTACAACCCCAGCGTGTGCACCGCGCTCAACTGGAAGCAGCCCAACTTCCCCGTATTCTTGGCCAACGATCTGGGCCGCGAGGAGGTGTCGATGGCGCCGCCGCAGATGATTGCTGCGGCGGCGAATCATGGGCGCAGGAGCAGCTCGATCAAGGAGGTGGTAAGGACGGCTCAGACTAATAACTTCATGGGGTTGATGGTCTCTTCGAGACTTTTGGTACGTCCAACCCAGTAATTTATCCCATTGTTTCACCCTTGCTTTTCACTTGCTCAGGGAAACATCTTTACTAACAAGGTGTCTCAGAGAATGGTGCCCGCTCTCGTGGATGCAATCAAGGCCCAAGGTCTTGCGCTCGTCGTCGACAAATCCTCGGAAGCTGGGCCGCTGTTCGATCCGCCTCCTGAGAAGCTGGCCGCTGGTGTGGACGGTGTATTCAAATATACCGGTGTCCTTAGGTTCACCGACTCGATAGATATGTGAAGAGGATGGTGCGGAATTGGGAATCTACCAAGAAAAGAAGACTGTTGGGGAGAAGATAGCAACTATGTGAAATGCATAGTCCACAAGGCATCTGAAATCATGGCGGCGCGATTAGTAGTGATAGCAGGAAATATAAAAGCCATCGTAGTCTTGTCACTCTGCATTTGCCATGGCCAATCTGGAAATTGAGGAAGTCCCAACGTGCCGCTGGAGTTCTGCCGAGACTTGTCTCTGGAATACTTGTGTGTGGGATGGTCCGCAGCAACAAGGTAATTCTCTGTGCCCCTATTGTTGTTGCATCTACCTAGCCGACACTGGCGACATGAATACCTGTAATTCTGAAAAATGCATCGATTTGCTGAAGCATCAACACACAGGTATTTGAAGATTCCAGACCTATTACACACCTGCAGTATGCAAGGTCGCTATATTGTGTGTCCCTGCTGCATCAATTATTTCTCTACCTTGGCGATAGTCGAGCTGTGCTTTTCTAGGCTACCGAAGCTGGAGGGCTCCTTCTTTAACCCCTGGCATTGCTTATAGGACCAGCGGCAGAGCTCGACATGCTGAAGTCTACGCATTCATCGCCAGACACCAACGAAACAAACAGTTTTATGAAGAGTCTGAAAAACAGACAATTGGGTGAATGCCCGGGCCGAAGGGCTAAGAAAAGTGAACCTGAATTTGGAATGCATTGACCGACCCTAAGAACGCCCACCACCTGGTCTGAAGCAGAGAGACCATGATCTTGACCCAAACGCCGTCGCCATGCTGAAACAATGAAAACCGACGAACAAAACATGCTTAGACCTTCTTCCAAGTGACCTTATGCTTCTTGGCACCGCCCGGTTTTCCAGCATGCTAAGCTCTCCGGTTGGTCGGCGCCACGAGCTGGTCGAGATCCTCGTCGTCGGCATCGCCCAGCTCCTCCTCATCCACGCCAACACTCCCGCTCTTCTTGTTACTACCCTCCTCATTCGCATGCTCGGTTGCCGACCCGCCAGGGGCCTTGCGCTTGCGCCCCCTATTACTCGTCGTCGCGCTGGCAGCAGGGTCGTCCTTGGTGTACTCGTCCTCGTCAAACATTTTGCGCTGCTTGTCCAGCGCCTCGCGGAGTTCCTTGTTCTCGGCGGCCTTGCCCAGGTACATTGGGTTCTTGCGCATGGCGAACTGGAAGTCTTCGTATTTGACCTTTTGGCGGCCCGAGAGCTGGGCGACGCGCGCCGCCTCAAAGGACACGCCTTGGATGAATTCGGTGAGGATCTCGTCGATGACTTTCATGGTCTCTTGCAGGGGCTGGCGTGAGTCGCCGTGAGCTATCAGGAATTGCGTCACTGTTTCGCGAGCGGGGGCGGAGAGCCATCTGGGTCAGCAGGAAGAGGAAAATAGGAGAGAAATAGGTGAATGGGTTGTTTTTCCCCGCGGCGTACACTCCTGATAGCTAAAGTTCATCTTGCCGACATTCTTGCCGGCTCGCGCACGTGGCTCCATCTTGGTGACGGCCCTCCTGGGCTATGATGGACTCGGAGGGGGGCGGAGATGAGTTGAGGATGGCGAGTGGATAAAGAGCGGAGATCACCTTCCAAACAATACTGGGAAATTCTGGGTGGTAGTGTGTTCAAGTTGAAGAATACCAGAATGTCGAGAAGTCGAATATGACGACGGGCACTTTCCCAACTGCAGTGGGTCCGTGCTTACTGGGGTATGTATTAGTGCCTAGTAAAAGCAGATCTGCAGACGCGGGGACAGCCGTGGTGCCCCCTGCCGCCTTAAGAGCCGCTAGCTGAGCTTAGTGCCTGCCATCGTCGACTGCTTTTCGACACCTTGTCCGTTCAATGTTCTACTATCATCACAAGCTTCGCACGACAGCATCACCTGGCCAGACTAGCGACCTTGCCGCATTTACCCTCGCACGCACGCCCTTGCTCTTGATAAGCGATTGACGCTGGACATCTACACGCGAACACTACTACTCGAATCTTCCTGCAGCACCTCTGATCAGGATTAATCATGGTACGTCCTAAAGCAAGCGCGCCCATCCTCCGTCAGAGCCGTCAACTAATACAGTGCGCCGGGCGCCTAATCTAGACCGCCCTCTTCAACTTCCAGTCACTTCTCCTCGTCGTCCTCCTCTTGATTTGCACGTCGACCTATCTGCACGACATGATGCCCTCACTTCTCGACAAGCGGAAGGACACCGTACCCATGAGCTTCTTCTGGAAGTTTGCACGGGTAGGGGAACGCCTGAGTCCCTACGTGAGCTTATGCTGCTTGGCCATGGCTGTACGTCAATGTCTATAGACAGCATACCGAATAGGCGGGGACTACTAAGCTCGTCACATGTAGCCTGCGACAGAACGAAGGCTTACGAAGCGCAGGTGAACCTGATGATTGGATTTTAAAGGGCGCAGGACCGAACACGACTGCAATCAGACGGAAATTACAGAGCATGACTTTTTCATGACGCAAATACTGGGAGTTAAAAGGCGTTTGCATACACCTCTGGCTGGGCGGTGTACATCTGAAATGGTATTAGAGCAGTGATCACGAAAGACATGCACGGGGAACAGATCGGAACCAGGGCCTCGAACAAGGACAGCGAACGGGTGTCAACTCGATCGTTGGTAGGCGCAGAGGTCTAGAGACGGATAACTCCTTATTTGACTCACCAGTATGGCTGTTGCAGGTGAGGACCGACAAGAGGAGTCGAGGGAACACACATACATATACCCATTTAGTCGGACTAATTTCAATACTTTGATCACAGTTCGCTAGGGTCCTCACTACTAACCTTGCATGCTTCCCACTTGTTCAGAATAGCGGAGGCGAACGCTACCACAATGAGCGAGGCTACGCCCACTCACGGGCATGGACCACCAAACGTGCAGTTGAGGCCCCTCGGATGTCTGTCACTGGCTGTTTGTGGCTTTGTTGCCTTCTAAGTTTATCGGATATTCGGGCTTTTCTTTCAATCACGCTTCCGCAGCGCACGGTCGAGGTTTGTTAAGGAACGGAGCATCACGCAAGGGATATGAGGATATCAAGCGCTTGCATGCCACAGAATTCAAGCCCCGTCATTGAGTCGACCCACGGCAGGCGGCGGCGCCCTTCCGCTGGACGGCAGCGATGCCTTTCGGATCCGGTCCATGGTGGAATGGGACACGGTCTCGGTTATTGAGCTACATACCTGTCGAGCAATAGTTGCCTGATATTTTTAACAAAGGCAAAGCTACCCCTTGCTTACTATCCAGACCCTGTCTCAGCCTCTGCTTTTTTGCAATTGTCAATTGTAAGCGATGTATACTCGGGCTTATCCAGGAGTAGATCGACTACAACACGTATTGGCCCAGCAAGAGGTCGTGAGCGGACAGGTTCCGATCGATGTGTATTTGTACATGGAAGATACAATACGCGAGATGTTTCTTGGTGCATCAACACACAGATATGTACTATTATATGCGCATCTGGCAGACTACTCATGTTTTCGGATAGTTGACCTGTAGCACTACGCCTCTCCTCAATCGCACCTGCTAGATGTGCACAAGAGAGCATCTTGAATTAGATTCCACCCCCGTGACGTCTTCACGATGTCTACGTATGTTGCTCATTTAGTCAGAGCTCGCCCAGACGTTGAAACTCTATACCATCAGATCATCGTAGGATCCCCCAAGCACAAAACAAGCAGGTCTTTCAAAAATAGACTTGCAGACTATGCGCCCAGTACACTCCGTAAACTGACTTCCAAATTACCTCGTCGTGGATTGATTTCGATGACAGTGCCCCCGACGCACCCCCACCAATGTTCCTGGCTGACTCTTGCGAGACAAATGATCTCCAGGGCGGACCGGCATCGTCCCTGTACCACACTGACCTTGGAGTCGCAATCCGAGGCGAAGTAAAGTAGGTAGACGGCGTGGCAACCAACAGGGCCACGCTGGTCGTTTGTCACCGTTGCCATTGCATTGTACAGTACATAGAGTAGTGGAGTGCTGGTAACCAGCCACTTGCAGTTCACAAGATACCTGACCACACACATACAGTTGGGCCAGACGACAAGGCCTCACCGCCAGGCCGCTTCAACGGCCAGCAGATCTCGCATGAAAAAAGGCCATGCACGCGAATGACGCGATATCCGCTCTCAACGAGCAATTGCTCGCATTAGAACCAGTAAACCACTGCATAGGGTAGTATCACCAAGCACAGCAAGGAAAAAAGAAAACGAAAAAAAACTTTGCGCAATGTCATTTCTCTTTCCTTATCTTCATCATCGAAAACCCGACTCTTTCAAGGACGAGTCCGTCGGTGTCGCGACGCAGTCAAGTGGGCTCACCCTGCACCCTGGAGGCCCCATCCCACCGCTGGCGAGATTCGATGTCAAAGTAATGGGCTTCGGGCATGCCCCGTAACGTCTTTTTGGTCTCCACTATCGAAACCTTCTGGAAGGCCTAATCGAAGCGACGGGGAGAAAAAGATCCACGGGTGACGGAGGCCACACAACCACAACCACAACCACCCCCCCCCCCCCTTCTTCTTTCGCAACCAAGTAGAACGGCCAAGATGTCAAGGATTAGACAGGGGGAGTAGGGGTCTGAATGAAGTCGCCTTCTCGGTCTGGGTGCCTTGTTGCTAATTTTATACACGTCTTTTCTCGAAGCACAAAGTAGCACTGACTGCGCATGTCTTCCATGCTTTGAAACCTTGACCTTGTTTGCCAACCACCCACCAACTTGGAATCCTGTTCCGGACCTCCCGGTGCTCCCGATCGGCGTGGCGGGCTCTCAGGCCGGACACAACGGGCTACCCTATTGCGATAAGTTGAGCAAAAAAACCGGGAAGAGATTTGAGTATAGGAAACTTGCATCTGTTCCTGGGCCTACGCAATGCCCGACCAAGGAGCAAAGTCGCTCGGCGTAGCTCCGTCTGGGGCATTCCGCACCCGATGCGCGCGACGTCTGGGAAGATGTATGAGTTGACCGGTGTTTTGTTTGAACTTTTGTGCAAAAAGGGCCAGGCAAGGGGCCCGGCCCGGTGTCTTATCCAATTTTTGCTGCTACAAAATGGAAGGGAACTATACCCAGGGTTTTCGTTCAGCTCGTTCAGGTTCACCCCCGCGCAACCGACTTGAAAGCGCAGCTTGGGGTTAACGAGCTACTGCTTTTGTCTGGTTTCGATACGATGCGCAGGACTTTCTGGTGTGCTTCATAATAAAGGAGCTTTTTTGGGTACTTGCTTGGCTAGGTGAAGTTTGGGATGGATGGGGTTTTCTTGCGTCAGAAGGATCGATGAACTTGAAACGCAGCCCGCCCGGACGGGCGACTTCTCGAGGACGAGCACGGACGAGTCAGGTGTGAAGCATGGTAACGACCGATCTGAGCTCGGATAGTCATGGCTTGGTGTCGCATTCGCTATATGACCCGACTTGAACACAGTAATATCAAATCGCCTTATACAGTTCTGTTTTTAGTGGTGTTATGTTATTACTATAGGAAATGATACAACGTCTCACCGGGGGGCCCTTTGGATCGTACATGCGCCGTGATATCCATAGGGAGGCCCACGATCCCAGTGCATCCGAAGTTGTGCCACGTTTATCGTCACTTGCGCCTGACATTTTCAGCGGTCTCTTCAGCAGCACTTTGAAACGCACACAGCTTGTGCGCACGAAAAACATAGCGGCAAGCCAAAAGGCACAAGCCTCCAACAAGCCTTGTTTTTTTCCCAGACTTCCCAGACTTCCCAGACTGTTAAAGGACGGACTGTGGGTCCTTGTCGCACGCGCACGCATGGGGGGGAGGGGGCAGGTGGGATGAACAAAATAAAGGCCGAGGTGAACGGGGTTTCCCAAACAAATGAGCGTCGGTGCGATATTGTGAGAGAGTTCTCGACGGGTTGTTCCAAGTTACTTTGCCAAGAGATAGCACCCAACTAATCTCTTGCGCCGTCGACAATCCGCCCGCAATCTAGATTGTCACACTTAAAATTAATAAAATAAAATAAAAATAAAAAAACATAAAGAAAAGGGCACTCAATGATAGCCCAACGCTGCACAACCGACGCGCGCGGATTATGAAGTACCGGTTGGGCGATTCGTTCGCAAAGGCCTGATGGTCAGCTATATGCCCTGAAGCATGACGTCGCGGAAGGCAAGCTCATTACACTCGGCTGGGTACGATTCGAGGCCTACTATATTGGCTCAGGTGTAATAGAACTTGGACCCCAATACATGGCCCATCCGTGTGTAGATAGGCAGGTAGTCAAGATCTGTCTGCCAGCACTGGCCCAGCCAGCCAGAGACAGCCAGAAGGCCAGCCAGACAGGCCAGATCCGATAGCGGGGTAATAAATTGCACGAGGGTGGTCGCACAAAGTGATATCTGATCGGATTGGCGCCTCTGACCATCCAAGATGCGCTTTTTGTGTAACCCTGATCAAAATGTCCGAATGGTGGTTCGGTTTCAAGTATGGTGACACGACAAGACGATTACTGGCGGTACATTTACTGCGACTCTTGTACAATCTCAATTTCATCACGTCTTTAATGCATGCAAGTAACGCAGTGGCTCACTACGGACCCGGACGCCACTCATCCATGCCACCACGGTGATCTGGCCGCTACGTGGTCGCGAAGCTAGGGAAAAAAAATGCTACGTACTGGCTCGTATGTAGTGGTGCATTCGCTCTCGTATTGACCGCGTCGGGTCCAAAGAAAATCAATAAATAAAACGAGACGGTTAATAGATGCACTATCGAAATTTGCTGACGACCTGCGCTTGGTGTCTTTACGTTGTTCGCAATCGAAGGATGGCAACGAAAGGGGGAAAATTTTGTGAAGATCGTTCACGGTCCTCCTTCAGCTGCCTTCAGCTCGCGAGGCTAGGAGAGGGACGCCGAGAGGCAATCAATGATTCAACATGCTACTGTTGCACTGCCCTTTGTGAGCAGAGGAGGGAAAAAAAGTTGTCACCGCGCAATCTCTTGCTGCAGAAGTAATTAGCAGGTGCAGCTTTCACGCTTATGGCAATTTCTTTGAGACTGCGAGAGTGGAGGTGGGAAGGCTGATCGCCGAATTCGGTATTACCGACAGGTCCTCCGCCCCCAGACCACATGGGCACTGGGATGATGGGTGTTGAGGGCCCGAACCACCCCCAAGGGTCCATTTTCATATCATGTGTCTCCCCCACAGTTCAGGGTAGGGAAGGTGGCTTTTGTCGTTCACTTGGAAATTCAGCTCTGCTGGTGAGGCTGCTTGGGAAATCCTGAACAGAGCAATGACGGGAAATTGATTCTGGTGAGTTCATGACCGCCGCGCGTGTCGATCATCAGGGCTCTCAGGTATACGTGCGCTCTTATGCCAAGGGGGCTGCAAGAAAGACAAAAATATTGGTTCTGTATGTATTGATCGCCGATTGAACGATGGTCGTCTCAATAGCTCCTAGAGACGAGGTACTGTGGTAGCAAGGTCATCGAGTACCGTGGGTTGTGGGATCAACACGCATACTGCAACGCCGTCATCTTCGTAATGAGTTGACCTCACTGCCTCGGCAGCTAAAAGCGTGGACGGCTAGAAAGAGACTACACAATTGGAGCCACGGTAGCGAACAAGACATGATTGGTGCTCGGCCGTTCCGTGGGACGTTGTATTTCCCCGGTGTGGACACTCTAGCATGGTGGCTCGTGGCTGGCTGCAGACGTGTGATGCTTCACAGGTCATCGTGGCACGCATGCAGCGCACCAGTCTTTTTTTTTTTTTTTTTTTTTTTTTTTCCGCCGCGCCGTCGTAGCTGGGGTGTTCTGACTCATTCAGCTGGTAGAACAACTGGTAGAACTTGCCTAGTAAGATGCAATGCAGGTTGCACGACAGTCAATGGTGTTTGAAAGCTCTTCGAACCGTTCGCACGATTGGTGCAGTGGATTTGCCTCTCGAACGTTTCACGCCGAGCGATTTGAATGCGAAAGGTTGGTGGATCGACCGAGGCGCCTGTCTCAAGCAAAGGGCTGAAAACCACGGACAAGATGCAAGGAAAGTGGGTGAGACCGGAGAGCTTTCCCCAAGGACCCAGTCGGAAACCAAAAGAGGAAAAAAAAATTGGCAACTTATTGAAACAAAAGAGAGATGTTGGGATGGGTCAAGCATGAGCCTTGCCCATCTCGGGAGTAGCCGTCGTTTACAGGACGACGGGGAAAGAACGCGATAGGGTAGCCTCACTGGCAGCCTTGCTACGCCCCAAAACCAAGGACTAGGCGGGTTGCCTCCTGGCGTTGTTGATACCGAGTCACTGGGACCGAGGCTGAGAAGAAATCCCCTTTGAGAAGGCTACACCCTGACAGCCTGAGCACCTTGTCGGTAAGGTCCAGCAATACCCTGGTCTCAAAGGTTTCGTGTAACACCTGTGCATAGCCTCACCAACAAGGGGGGATAAACTGTCTGCATTCAGACTACATGGCCGAGCGAGGCTGTACCGCGTCGGTGGTAAACTCAGTACGATATTGGACTGCAAATGTGCTCGGTCCCATGGCACTTGACGGCGGCTGGTTTCGGGTCCCGGCGAAGCAGCCCGAATCAGGGCACCAACCGTACGGTTCTCGCCTGACGCTATTGCAGGGCTGTTGTTTTTTGAGCGTCATTTGCAGCATTGTTATCATCTGCAGTTGACCGAGTGCTACCCTCCCTGTAGCTGGCGGGCGAGGTGTAATATAGTTCATGAGCGGGCCATTGACAGGTTTTTCTTTTGGCACCCTGACGAGTCCCTTTCGGAATCCGGACATGAGCCAACGCCACTGCTACGACAGTGCGCGGGAAGCTAATAATGTCGAATCTTTCGCCAGTCACTTGGCTTGCGTTGTATGCGAGTGGCCGGCCGTGCGCTCTCAATCATTGATGGGCTTTGAGGGGGTGGCGGTCGACGCACTATTCCACGGTTTTTTACAACGCAGGTGAGAGCTGAGAGAGGAGCATCTGCATGCCGGATTGGGCGGCGTTGTAAGTGCTCTGGTGGGTTGGTGCTCACCGTACTTCTGCAAGTGCATGGCTGGCGACTGCAGTCCAATTGGGTGAGCTGCGAGATTCGGGGCGAGAGACCTGGGCACGACAGTGGATCATAGCTAGCAGTTTTGGTGATGCAGAGCACGGAGATGTGCTGCGGTGGTGCCTGATGAAGTGCTACTGTGACTTCACCGTCTGTCGTGGCCAGTCCCCGTTGGTCTCGTGATGGAGTGCTTAGCTGTCGTGAAATGAGGGCAAGTCTCTCGTGTGGATTCCCATCTTCCTGTCGTTTGCTCTACTATGTACTGTACTATCCCCACACACCACCCCCCCCATGCCTCGTAGTAAAACAGTGCATAATCAGGTAGGAGCGGCCTGCTGTTTCTTTATGATGATGATGATGTTGTTGTTGCTGGCTGACAATCTGATATTTACCTATAGTTTTAACTTGGTGCCTGTTGGGCTGGGGTGGGAGCGACTTTCGAAACGGGGCTGGGACTTTGTGCGTGGGATTGCGGGCGCTGGGGAACCCCCCCCCCCACTGCGCACTTGGACCAGACCCCATCCTCTCTTATCGAATAGAGTGAATGCCCTTTCGTGGTTCGGTTGGTTACATAGTAGGTACGAAAGTGGGTAGTCTGGGTCAAAGAGTCATCCAAGCATAAAGGATGTACATCGTATATGCTGATTAGTATCACAATCACCTCACCTTCAGATGAGGTACTAAGATAGCAACGCTTGGATCTCGTGACAGTCAGCCGTTTCTGGTCATTTTCCTCGTGCGGCTGTCCAGTTGCTCATTTCGCGTCTATGTACAATACAGTAGTATGTATGAATGGCTGATATCAGCGCCAGACCAGACCATGCCCTGTTGCCAGCTTGTATAGTGCAGTACATAGTATGCAGCAAGTAATACGATTAGGTACCCAATCAAGTACTTCGCAGTAGATACCCTTGTACCCTTGCTGACTTTGCAACTGTTTTGATGACAGCCCCCAAGCCTCATCCCCACTTCTCGATTTGGAAACTCGACAGAACATCCAGGCCTTCTGTTGAGCTTCCAAAGTTCACCCGCTACACCCACCACTTTATTTGCACCCCTCGGGCATAGCGAATACCTCCCTCTTTGGACCTTCCACTTCAACTTGGCAATATTGATGCACTCGATGCAAGCAGATAACTCGGGCATTGCGACACCAACCTAATATCTGCCGACTTCCATCGGCCATAGTGCTGCTAATAATAAGGGGGCATTGACCTCCGGTGCCCCAAGCCAGCCACGTCCTAGAGAATCCTGTTTTGGCTGCCTGTCGCCCGCCCTTGCGCTTTCATTCCTTTCCACGTTCAATGATCCACTGACCAAGCAAAGAAAAGCCCCCATTACCCATCAGCGTCCCGATGTGACGGCTCAGGATTATTAGTGTGCATCCTCCCGGTATGCAAAGTTGTGTTGTCAAATCTCAGTATCGCAACCCGGGGGGCCTACTATGGCGACCGGGGGTTTGATGGCCTTCTTTTCCCACAGGACACAACATCCAGCGGGATGTACCCCGGTTTCTGGGCCCGTTTCCCCTTCGCTGGCCTAGTTCTAAGACCTCGCCAGCCACAGCCGTTGCAGGGACTGTGGTACAAGACACTGATCAACTGGGTCCAAAAAAGCCATGATCCCATCTCCTCGTCTTACTCAGTGGATCTGGAACCCTATCACATTCGTAGTATCGACATCGTCCCGTCTCTGCGGAACGAGGAGGGCGGCCGTCAGCATTCGAAGATTTGGGAAGCCCCAGTATTCCGCACTACCTAATTACCGACGGATACCTGTGGGTACTTGTCCAGCTGGGGCACCTGGAGATGAAATCCGGTTAGTCCCAAGCCTCACTCGTCTGAGGCGGTTGAGGCTAGAGAGCCTCGCATCCGCAATGGGGATCCTCCTCCGGTCCGTGGGTCACGGTCGTAGTGTTGGGGGGGGGTCGTGTAGTGAGAAGGGTGCAGCAAAAAGCTGGCCCATCCAAGGATTCAATACACAGTACTCCTCTGTCCCAAGGGGAAGGGGGGTGGGTAAGCGCGCATTGACGATGCTATGGTTGCATCTCAATCTCCTCGCTCAAACCCCCCATCCCCCTTGCGTTTGCCCTTGGCCCTTGGGGATCAAGTGTGAAAGGTGCACTGGACCGCTACCCACGCACGCACGCACGCACGCACACACTCTCCCACTCTCACACTCACCCGCACTACGCACACACACACACACACTCGTAGCCCTGGCAGTGTCGTCGGCCGACCACGATTTCCCGGTCGAGGAACGGGGACCGCATCCACACCGCGCACAGCACGCACCACCTCACCTCACATCCTGTAACGGGACCAGAACCAGCGAGGCATGTAGTCCGTACCTCGTTAGCTTGGAGCCAGGCCCAGTGGTAGGCATGTAATGTAAACCGACGCAGGCTTTCAGGTTCCCTTGTCCGGTCGCTGGCTGGTACACTCTATGCAATGCATGCATCCTGCACTCCCTTTCTTCCTCCTCCATACCCATTGTCACCGCTCTCCATTCTGCCTTCATACCGACCGTTCTAATTCAATTTTCCTCTGCCCCCTTTCCTTGTCCTTGTCCTTGTATACGTACCTTTACATGGTCTCTTATATCTCACAGACATCCAATTTGCTCACTTCTCTTGCAGCACTTCTTTTTGTTGGTTTCTCTCTCTTTCCATCCTCTCTTGACTGCACTGCCTCTTCAAGATAATAGTCTTACAGCGACTGCATCTCTACTACTACTTACTTATACTCGTCACCGGCACCAGCACTCATCCGAACTCAACCCACCCTCTCTCCCCTAGTCTCTTCCGCTGCTCTACTCTGATCACGGCTTTGTGTCACCCATCTTTCCGCTCCCGTCAGGACTCCAACGTTAGCCGCATCTCTGCTGCTCCGACACACCAGCGCGCGCTGCCGCACGAACCTGCACATTGCTTTGGGCGCCCCCAGTCACTACGCCTCATCTCAGCAGATCAGATCGCCTTGACTTGGCCCCTGGACCACTTCAAGAGATCACCAATTCTGTGCAGGCACGGACGGACGCCTGGCTTATTGGGCTTATTCCCAAACCCAAGCGGCTATTGTCTGGTTCACCCGGTCCTTTGAGTTTCGGCAGTGTTAACTATTTTTCCCACCGGCCTGCAACTCACGTTCTTTCCCTTTGTCTGCCGTCTTCACCACGGCAATATCCATCACGACACTCGCCGCTTCCGTCCCACGCCAACCAAAACTACCACCCGTCGTTCCCACCTTCTCGCCCAGGCCATTTACTGCAAGCAGATCTCCCGAATCCAGCAGACATTCTCGTGATTGGAATTGCTTCTAGGACGATACCTTTCTCTTCATCTTTCTCCACGACACAAACAGTCCTCGCTCTCTGTGCCTCTCTGACAAACGGCCTCTACAACATCGACCAGAGAACAACGGGAGCCAACATACGAGACTCGCTAGCCAACGGGCTTCACGTCACATTGGCAAGGACGCCTACAGGTCAGTAAGCAGCCCTGCCTCTGTTCTTTGGGACTAGGCAAAGACATTTTGCATGCCCTCTTCTTCCTGCGTGGTCGTAAACCGGGTGACGAGATGCATGTATCCGTGACCCCGTGCTCAAGCCAACTTACACAAGGAGCAAGCAAGCATCCCGAGTAGACATTCGCTAATCCAGGTGCTACCAATCCAGCTCCGCAGTTTGCGATCACTAGCATCTTGGTCACTCACTCCGGAACCCCTCAGAACGTTGCAACCTTCCTGGTGGTGGCCTCTCTGCAACTAAGGGCGGCTATCGTTCACTGTCATAGTAAGCTGTCACTGTAGCTTCACACCTCCGTGGAACTCTCTGAGTCTGCAGCAAAAAAGGGACAGTTGGTCGGCTTGCAATTGCCGGTGGCAGAGATGAACGACCAAGAGGCCGCTGGCGGGCACATCACGCAACCGCAACACACCAGATCAGAATCGCAAAATGAGACCGCACCAGCAGAACGACTGTCTGAGACGAGAAAAAGCACATCGACAGAGTCAGATGACCAACTACAACATCCGCGTTCACAGGCAGAGAGGGGCCAACCCTCAAATTCCCCAGTCTCTTCTGTGCCCTCCCCCGGAACCGTTCCTCTTCAGCAAACCTCAGCAGGGTCACCCTCGACAACGACGCCCGAACCCAGGAATCATGTCTTCCACCCACCTCTACCCTTGGAACCTCCAGTAACGAAGGCTACCCTGAGTGAGTTGGACGTCACCAAAATAATACATAATCCGAAACTGCGCCACGACATCAACTTCGACCCGGAGCTACACTTCCGACCAAATTTGGATGGTGAGAAGGGGAGGAGAAAGCAGGAGAAGGCCAACCAGTTCTGGACGTCCCTTCGCGCCCAGCTTGTTCTATTTGTGATGGATCGCGAACAGTTTCAACGGGAAAACCCAGGTGACAATGACTGGTGCTTGCCAATCTTGTTGAAAGCTGTCAAGCAGATCATACAAACGCTGGTGCCCCAGCGAGACCGAGCATTCCTCGACGAGGGCTTCAACGTCGAGCTGCTGATGCAACAATTCAACCGGGGAATTGCGGATTTGGAAAAGGTGGCCTCGTGGTTGTCTGGTGTTCTCAAGCTACACTGCGCGCCTATGCGGGACGAATGGGTGGACGAGATGTACAACGAACTATCCAACGGCAACCGAAACAATGACATGGGTGAATTGGTCAAGGGCATGCGCAGCTTGCTCAGCGTCCTCGAAGCAATGAAGCTGGATGTTGCGAACCATCAGATCCGATGCCTGAGACCTATGCTCATCGAGGACACTGTACATTTTGAGCAACGCTTTTTCTACAAGAAGGTCCAAGGCAACAGACTTGATATCAGTGGAGCACGTATGTGGTACTGCGAGGCGGTTCGAAATTACTCGGGAAAGCCTCAGCACACCCGAGTCTTTGGCGAGACTGCTTCTTTCTTCGAAGCCTTGTCGAAGCTGATCCTTCCTTCCACAACCAAAGAGACCATTCCGAATACTTTCTTGTTTGATGAGGAGCGGATAGTGAAGCTGCGGTCCGACATGCTGGATGCCATCAACATGGAGGTTTGCATGAGGCTCTACGAAGATCTTGAGCGTGTATCGCGGGTCCACTCCGTGGCGTCCTCATTCCCCGCACACACCTCAGTCCCTGCTTATGTGATGGACGATGAGGCGCCAACACACAGCAACAGGAGCTCGAACGACTTTAGCTTCCTGAACACGACGACATCTCGGCCATCAAGCCTTGCCCTCTCAGCTTGTGGATCCGCGAACTCCTCTCCTCGCAGCTCGGGATATGTCGTCCTACAGCCACCTACTTCGGTCGACAACACCGAGTCCACCGCCGCGAAAGCCAATACCGTCTACGATTCACTTGTTGCTTTGCTCAATACAGCCCCTCAAAATCAGAGGCCTCATCAACGATGGCAAGGTCTGGTTCCCTCCATTGCTATTCAAATTTTCCGCTACACAAACGCACCAATCGATTTCTTGCCTCAATTTGAAGCCAAGCTTGCGCAGCATCTAGCTCAGATGAATTCGGACTTGTATCAGGCTGTGGAGGCACAGTACCACGCGAAATTGATGGTTGAGCTAGGACGGCGAGTCAAGGAGTTCAAGGACTTGAGTGGCGTTGCCTTATTTTCAGTGGCCACTGGCGGACGCCAAGGAGCTGCAGCTTCTGGACGACCCTGGGATGACAACTGCGAGATGGGAGGCATGGACGATGTGCCTGAAGCGAGAGACGAGGGAGCACTAGACGATATGGCTGTCCGATTGGCTCACTTGGGTCTCTTGCACTGGCGCGTCTGGAGCGAGATGGCATACCTCGGTCGTATGGATCAGATGGAAATTGATTGAGGTGGGATGGAAAAGGGGTGACATATGCAGCCTCTTGCGCCAAGCCGAACGAGTTTTCCCTTGCCGTCAAACGGCTAATTGCCACCACAACTACCACTCCGAGGATCAAATACGCCGAGAACAGCCAAAATTGCGAGAGCGGTCAACGCACGATTTGAGGCCTACGGCGGAATACTCGGTGCTGCCTCGGGAGACCATAGCATACAATGATTCTGGCTCGGCTGTGGGCTTAGTATGTTTTGAGGGCCTGCTTTCGATCGTGATTGCGTCCGGTTTCTTTTTCGGTAATACCACCATTGGAGGGACAAGAGGTAGAAAGGTTTGCACAGCGATGTCTAAGAGGCGTTCTATATTGGGCGGTTATACTAGCATATTTACGGGGCTTGGGATGGGACGGCACAGGACTTTTGATTTCCTTTTTCGCGAGAACACGCATGTGTATCTGCAACAAAACGCACGCATTACCGGGTAGCGGGTTCAACGCATTGTTGGCCTGGAGGGAAGGAGTCACATCTTCAAGGGCTTTGAGAAGTTTGCCAACCAGCTGGGGCCTGTGCAACACTTAAGGTCTCAGGGCAGTTTGCTTTTAGTGGATGGATATACCCAACCTCATAAGTAGTCCAAGCATGGACATATAGAAGCACCAGCTAATTTGGAGTTCGCCAATATGATATTTAAATCCATCATCTGTGTCTATTTTCCAGTGCCACGCATGTCTGAGTAGAAACGGAGGCCGGCCAAGGCTAGTCGATCTGATCATCAAACTATAACCGTTCTCGGTGCCATTTTGTCTGTGTCACTACTGAGTACCTACTGTGTAAGACAAGCCTAAATGGCGTCGGTATTTACTAGTTGGGCCGACGGGAAGAGGTATAGATGATTCCGCAGCCTCACAGCCACACACGGGGCGCGATTCCCGTACCGAGAATTCAAGCCATGGTCACATTCTTGCCCGCCCTATCGGAATCCCGTGCGAGCGCTGTTGGGTCAAGCGTGGCAAGCCCGCAGCAACGCGGCAACAACAAAACTCTGATCGGTCCGACCTTTCGTCAGTGCTGCATCAAACAACAAAAAGAACCGGATTTTCTTTTCTACACGTCGGTCGCCGCGACATGCCTCGGTTCCTTCTAGTGCTTTGTTAAGTACCCTAGGTTAGCCTTTTAGGCTGAAGACATTTGGGAAAGGGGGAGCTACAGTACCTCTCCTAGGTATGTAGGAGGCAAAGAATCTTGACAAGTAAAGTAGTCTTGTCATTTTTAATAGTAACGCAGTTTTTCTTTCCTTCGCATTATGGGCTCGTCCAAGGTTTTTGCCCTGCGCCAGCACTGTTTTGCCAGTGTGCTCGACGACACGACGTTGAAAAATTGGGAGGGACCCCAGTAGTTTGGTTGGTTGGAGGTGGCAAGGGTCTTAGTATTTTCAGCCGCAAAAAAAGTGCAGATTTAGACAAAGAAAAGAAGGTTAGGTATAACGCCGGACAGCGAGCAGGGGTGGGTCAGGAAATGGGCATGGTGGTACAGTTCTGTACAGTACAATATTCATCTGATGCATCCCCCCCCCCTTTCTTGTCTTTACCCTCTCTTCTTACAGCCTTACAGTAGGATGTAATCGTATACTCCCAGATATAACAACAAATATTTGAAACCTATATAGGTAATGCGTCCAATACCTTCTATGTCGTACCTGCTCTTTGCTGCCCCGATGCAGATGGTAATGTAACGGTATGACATATGCATATACCTTATGTATTTGGGCAGCGGAAATGACAGATGACAAAAAATACCGAAAGTAGACATGCATCCGACAGCTTTTGTGGATAACGACAACCATGTCGTCACACCGGAATAGCCGGTTGTATTGACGGGCATGCTTAATTTGCTATCGTTACCGTCTATACAGACAAGAAAGGCGTAGTCACCTCATATACTTGAGGGCTGGCGGACTACGTTCTATGGAGGAGGAATTGGCTTCGCAGCATAGCGAGTAAGCCCATCGCTCTGACCTTGCAAGGTACACACAGTATACTGTATCGGGTCTTGCGATAAGAAGCCTCCTGACCGAGAAATTGATGAATAGACTTGTCACAACCCGGGACATGAACCGCGATTATATCGATAGGCGCAGGTATGAGACTCGTAAAACACCTCTGTAGGTCTGAGCCACGGCTGTGTACCCACGAACCACTGATAGACAGATTCCCTATCACAGCCTAAAGGCCTGCTTCTTTTCCCTTTCCTTTAGATGATTGCTATCTCTTTGACGAGTTTGGCTGTAGTGCGGGTGGAGCCCCACTGTGGTCACGTGGTGGGTCTTTGTGGATAGGTAGCTTGGAGATAAGCCACAGCCTCGCGCCGAGGCTGCCATTCAAACTTGGAAGAATTATGCACGTCTACAACAACATTGGAAAAAACCCGGTCGCTGAGACTGCTACATATTATGGTTTCCAAGTGGTCTTTTTTTAATTTGTTTGGACTCTAGTATGCACAAACGGAAAATACCCAACACCGCCACATGCCAATAGCACATCAATTGCGGCTTTCTCACGTAACCAAACATGCTATCACGTACCTGAAACCTTCTATGAGCTTAGTACACAAACGGTCACTCTTATGGAATATAAATTACCACAAGCGATAGTGCGGTATAGGGAGTTAATTTGATAGATCTAGCATAATAAAGGGAGACGCCTAATGATAGACTAGACTGTTTCTTTATCTTTTCACAGAGCTGAAGACTACTTAGGTATTGTTTAGCACCAATGGGACATACTATAAGCGTCCCATCAACGTTTGAAATTCTAAAGTTTTGGCTCAGCACCTCATTCCTGGCACGCGATTGAAGACTTGACGAGAATTGTCAGAGGCCTCAAAATGTCCATGAAAACGATGTGCAGTCTCACTGCACACCATCTCGCCGCACTACGAGTCTATCAATTTCTTCTTCGGCGTAAAGACCGCAAATATGATAGTACATGCGACTGCAGCCACCGCTAGGTACAACGCTGCTCCTAGTGCTTGGTTGTACGATTCCGTGATGCCGCTGACCTCAGACGATGGCACACTATTACGAAAATTTGTTGCGCCCAGGCTTATGATGTCCTCCGCATCAAGTCCCAACTGATCCAGCTGCGTACTTAATTCACCTAGGAAGAGTGATTGTGCTGCTCCCACCATCACTGATTCACCCAAGTCTTGTGCGAAAGTTAGGAGAGCCATCCCAACTGAAATGTCTGGGACCTGCAGCACGGCTCCGGCAGCAATGAATGGACATGCCAGAGAGGAACCGACTCCGATGCCGACGAGGAGTAGCCCTGGAATCCAGGTCTGTCGACCAGTCTTTAGCAAAGACAACAGCGCAGCTCCGACGCCACACAGGACAGACGATGCTACTTGTAATTCTTTATAACCCTGAAGCCAGCTGACAATCCATCCGGCTATGACGCTCGAGGCCAAAAGACCCATCGTCATAGGCAGAAGGTCAACACCAGCCATCCACGCTGACTCGTCGTGGGTGACTTGGAACCATATCGAAACCTCAAAGAGAAAACCAAGTCAGGCAATGGAAAGCATTTGAGTTGGCAGTTAGAGGCACTTACGTAGTACTGGATGATGGCCTGCGTGGACGAAAGAAAAAACAGGAACAAAAAGCCCACGATTAGGGTGGGGTACTCTTTGATTATACGCGGAGGGATCATGGCTTTCTCTTGCTTTCTGACCTGAGTGTATGCGAAGAGAAGCAGAAGCACAGGGCACATGGTGAGGAGCACAATAATCCTCGCATTACTCCATGGATAGGCTGTACCACCCCACTGCAGTCCAAGAATGAGACAAAGCACAGCAGGCGAAATGATGGCGAACCCGAGGAAGTCAAGATCTGAAAGCTTTTGTCGAATCGTGCGCGAATGATTGGCGTCAACTTCGGTGTTGTGTTGCGGGAGGTGAAACCACAATAGGATCAACACTGACGGGACCAAGGCAGCAATGATATTGATGTAAAAGCACCACCGCTGCAATGGATTCAACATCATTCTCAGAAAATAGAGAAAAGAAGATGTCCTCTGACCACTCACCCATGACAACTTCGATGTAATGGCGCCACCCAGGAGTGGGCCTATAGCGATGGCGCTGAACTCGCTGGAACTGATCAGGCCCAGGTACTTTGGGCGTTGCGTAATCGAAGTTGCAAGTGAGATGATACTTTCCTCGAATGAGAGACATCAGCTTCTTAGCCTGGAAGCTTCAGACCGGATAGACACTGAGCTGGAACTTACACCATACAGCCCTGGCTTGCACCGGCGCACCCCATTCCTGCTATCGCACGGCCAATAATGAAAACGATCGAGGACGGGGCAGTGGCAGAGACGAGACATCCAATCTCAAACAGCAACACGTTGGCCAAGAAGAGCCATTTCACTGAGAAGTTGTTGTACAATTTCCCTTGCGAAAGCTGCGTCATAGAAGACCCAATACGACTTGAGCAGAGCAATGGTCAGAACATATCAGATGGGATCAGAAGTTTATATGCATGTATTATAGCAGATAGTTCTTGACTCACAACGCAGCATCATACCACCCAACGTCAACAACAGATTGGAACTCGTCTGTGATTTGGGGGATAGCAGTGGCCAGAAGAGTGGAATCCTGGTTATTCCTTTTCCGTCAGTTGCCGAGTCTTTGACTGCGGGCCAAGCGTAGCAGTATGCGAGTCCAACAAGACACCGTTGTGGATTTGGAAGCACGGCACGGGACAGAATATAAAGTACGGGAAGCGATCAAGGCAGACTCACTAAACCCATTAGAAAGACGACGAGCATCAAAGAAGCTGTCATGCAGAATAATTGAGTCCCCGAGGGATATTTTCGCGGTTCCTGGGTATCTGGCTCTTCAATAGTCTTCTGGGCTGGCGTGCTGAGAGGAGGAAGAGTCTCCAATACAAGCGAATCAGAAACGCATGACTCATCCATGATGATTGGATGGAAAAGACCGCTTTCAGGGTAACGGTGTCTCTAAAAATGCGTTGTACTGAGTGGAGTTAGTTGATAATTATAGAAAATACAAAGCGGATTTTCAGCGTTCTAGTACAAATATTCCGAGAACAGCCGCCTAGGAGCGATCGAACTTCTCGATTACATCATTCGGCAAGTAATTGGCTTTGTTGTAGGTAATTAGACACGAACCACATAATGTAAATCAGCGTTGAATAAGAGAATAATAGAAAAGAAGGAAACTGAAAACTTTATAAGCACTTCTGTGCTGGAATTTTGAAATTTCGTTAAAAAGAATTAAAAATTAAAGAACATAGTTATCAACTCGATAGAAGATAAAAGCTAAGAGATTATTTCATTAAAAGATTTTACTTACTAAGACATATAATCTAGTAGGTGAAATGCTGTTAGAAGGTTAAAAGCTTCATATAAAGTGCAAAGACTACACGAAGATAGCCTTTGAATGGGTAGAATCTGAAAAATCCTGAAACGGAATGTGGTACGGATCACATGAAATATTCTTGTTATAGGGAGCGCTATACAGGAAGCACAGTGCCCGTTCTCGATAATTTCAAGCAAAGTCGGTTTCCAATAGGGGGTTCATTCCAAGGGAACGCGGGGGGGGGGGGTTAGCTACTGTACCTATAAACACAGCGAACACCGGTTAAGCGGCAACTTCTGCACCTGATGCCTCATGCATGTCAGATCCTGTACCTACCTAAGTTGGTATGCCTTTCGCAACCAGGCGCCGAGGCATCTTGCCGTGCAGGTGTTGTGCCGCTATTCAGCTGTGCATACCTTAGGTAGCTATGCAAGCCACCGGAAGGTCGGCTGTCCACTTGATTTGAACTGAAAGACGTATGATGTAGCTAGATACATACTCGAATGTCCTCATTTCCGCGATATGTTCGTGATGCAGCACCTCGGTCAGACCGAATAGAGCAGGTTCAAGGTACCCTAGGGAGGTCCTTTTGTCGAGTGTGGCTGACGATAAGGCGGCCAATCATCATAGCTCTACAGCAGCCCGAAGACATATGGGCGAGGCGAGTGTGACTATGTAAGCTTCATCGTTCAAACAGTGACTGACACCCCGGATTACGCTATCCTGACACAGCTTGCTACATGGAGACAATCGTGCTTTTGCCGACGCTACCTGTGCAATACTTGAGGCCTGGATTTGAGCCCTGGAGGGCCCTGAAGTCACGCGCACATCAGGTCTCTAGTCGGGAGCAGTCAACAAGTTTGTGTAGCTTGCACCTCACAAGAGACAAACCTAAAAGCTTCTATTTGGTATTTTCATTGCTCAAATCAAGACACCCAAAGTAGGCGATGATTATGGCTTCGTTACAAGACCTTCAAATCCTTGGCTTGGGTCATCTTCCACTCCTTCCTGATCAACTCAGCCATATCATGACTACGACACCTGAAGTTGGCTTGAAAAGGCTTGGCCGCTTTATTAGCCCCATCCACAAAATGCCCATCCGTGATTTTGAAACCTGGGCTCTGTTCGTCGTGCCCCGGCTCCACAATATCAAACGCCCACAAGATTCTTGCCAACGTGAGTTCGATGCTGAGTTCCGCCAGGTGTATACCTGGACAAATGCGCCGACCTGCCCCGAAATTGTAGTGATCCCGCTCATTCGGGTCTTGTGAATGTGCATAGTGTCCAGCACCCTCGGGATGGCCCAGGTACCTGTCTGGTATGAAGGTGAAAGGCTCGGGGAAGTGAGACTCGTCAAAATGCAGAGCATTCTGATTGATGACGACGAAGTTCCCCCGAGGGATGTTGAACGACTTGTACTGGATATCTCGAGTGACATAGTGGGGTGTGCCGTATTTCATGAGCGGCGCAATACGAAAGATTTCCTTCACGCTGCTGCGAATCAGAGGAATTCGTGCAAGGTCGACAGCGCTTGGTAGGCGGTCTTGTCCTACCACCTGTCGAACCTGTTCCGCTACTCGCTGCTGTGCCTGGGGGTTGGCCATGAAGAAGAGGATTAGAAGATTCAGTGCTCCCGCACTCGTGTCCAATCCTGCTTCTATCATCGCTGCGACAAAGCTATCAGCTACAGTAGGTATAGTGTACCAAAAACCTCTGTGTGGACGGTGTTTCATTTCTCTCCAGAAATTACCTCGGAAAACTTACTTCCTGCCAGAAACGATGCTTGCAGATCGCTCGTGGCAATGTCTTGAGTTTCCAAAAGTCGCTGGGCGAAGCATGAAGGTGCCGCGCCTGCAGCTGCCTTCGCTTTCAGATTCTCCCACATTCCCAACCACAGACCACGTTGATTCTCGTAGTACTTCACGGCGCGTGGCCTCCACCATTGTAGGGCTGTGGGTAAATATCCCAGCCACGGCCATGAGTTGGTTGGGAATGCATCTGGAGTGGTCGTCTCGCCAAATTCTTTCATGATTTGGACGACGGCACGCAAATTATCGTCATTCTTTTCCTCGGGTCAGCTTTGGATCGAGACAGGACAATGATACGATTCTGGCTAGAATGAAGGAACTCAGGATACCTCACTGGCACATCGAATGCCGTAGATACTAGTCAGGATTACTAGTAACATCTTCCATCAGCTCATTGGACGCTTGTTACTGTTGGAGAGATATGATCGCAACACACCTGAGAAAGTGTAGCGTTGGATGTGCGTGGCGAAGCGGTCATAATTTTCGTTTCTATCAAGAAGGTCGACCAGAAGTTGCTTGCCCTCGAAACTGATAGTTGGTTCGAAGGCGGACACCATTTTTGGCGTGAGAAGTTGGTGAACGGCCGCTCGTAAGTTGCGCCATTTGGTACCATATGGCATAACAGCGAGTCGCAGCCCATGTACTATCTTGTTGGCGTGCTCCAAGGGACCTTTGCAGGATGTTGATCCGGATTTTCTGTCAAAGATTTCCTTGACAGACTGCCTGCTGTTCAAATAGATGAAACTTTCCACACCGAATCGTACCCGGAACACCTCCCCGTACTCCGATGCCCATTCCCTCAATACACTCTCTGGAGATGCGCTCAGCAATTGAGCGTGATCACCATACACGAAGCTTCCTGCTGGCTCTGGAATGTTGCGTTTTTCAGTCCTGCGTTGGGTAGCTAGATTGACCACCACAACGCCGAACAGTGCAGCCGCGGCGATCACAACGTTGGTCAGCGAAAAGGGAATTGACCACATTATGTCTTTCAACTATAAAGAGTCACCATACTTCAGGGAATAAGTGCTGATAATGACAGGAACGTGCTAATGTGTGCTTAGGTAGTGAGGGACAAATGATTTAAATTTTCAGGCATCAAGACTAAAGCCTCAAGTCTTGCAGATCTATGATACAAAGAGCCGTGTTGGCCTTTACTATTCAGGATAATTGTGTTGATCACTTCAAGAAGGAGGCTGCTCAACACGTAGATTGTGAACGGCAACTCGGCCTGGAGTTATGCACGAGCGTTGTAAGCGAGGCAAATTTTCAAGTACAATGACATGCAGACTTCAGTCCGAGCATGCAAGCTACCAAATAGTCTTGACAAATATGGTGAAGGACCATGCATGCCTTGTGTAGCCATGCAGAGAAATGTAAGCTGCTGAAGAGCGGTCAGAAAAATGTACAAACGTTCACATACAACAGTCGATAAACAATACTTATCATCTCTCGTAAGCGGCTGCCTACTATTTCAAGACCAAATTCAAGCTGATGTCTAACCATAGGTATACAAATAATATAGGCACACCTTCAGGTGCCTCCTACCTGCCTACCTGGGCACCCTGTCTAGTTAGAAAAGGGACAAGCACAGTTCTCCTTGAAGGATTTAACCCCTCGAATGTGCATTGCAACTACCACCAGAGACGAGCGTCTCGTTTAGTGGAGAATACTAATATTAAGGGAGTTTCTTCATAGGAGTGATAATATTATTCTAAGTTGCGAACACATGCTTTCTTTGCTATTTTTGTAAATCAAATATTCAATCTATTCAGAATATATATATATATACATGCAATTTGATATTGCTAAAACATTACTGCAGTATATATATTATCTTATAAGACAAAATATAAATCATATAAGTACATGCAAAACGCAATACATGTAGATAGAATACACCGATTGCGCAACTGGAAGTAAGTACTACCTAGGTATTCAAACGGACTTTTGTTTACTTTGCTCGTTTGATGACACACGGCTGACAAGATCACCGTGCCTATGCATCTAGCGAGACGCTATGCTTCTTCTTAGGTACCTAGGACTTTGAGGACCTTGGGAGATAGGCAATAATGAAGACGACATGCTGTCACGCATGTTTTCTATAAAACACTGGGCTTGGACACGGGAACACGGATTTCTGTCGGCACCAAGCACTCAGCTGAGCTTCCATATCAAGTCTGTCTTATATCTCATGTATAACTCTTGTCTCATCGTTCTTCATGCTCTACTGCCCAAATCGTCATCATGAGTGTGCCCCCGATAACCCCAGCGACTCTTCCCCAATGGGAGCCTTCTCGCATCTGGTCCATGGTCTCGGTTCCCAGGCCCACGGCGAAGTATGATCAACTCCCGGGGCTGGCACGGTTGATTGATCAACAACGTCTGGCTGCTCTTTGCCTGAGGGACACTTGCAGCATCCTTGACGTCTGTAAGCTTTCCGCGGGGCTTGTTATCGGAACCTTCTTGGCTTCCAAAGACGTCTGCTTGGGTGCTGTCGACATGGACTCATCTACCTGCGAGGTTTGTCACGTCGATCTAGATCGATGGTGTAGTCAAGACGCCTTGGAAGGTAGTCAGTCCATGAGGGAAAGCACCATGGCATACAGCCTCGTGGGAGAGGAGAAAGGCAAAGCAATCACAGACTCTGGGGACACCATGCTTCGGGGGCTGCAAATGGCAGCATCGCTATTCGACGTGGCTGTTGTGGTCCACACTAAGCCTTACCATGGCCAAAGCCATTGGAACGGAAACGTAAGCCAACATAAAATGTTCCACGTTGCATACGCACGGCAATCCAACACCTATGCTCACTGACATCACTGCCTCAGGTATCCAACGCAGTATCTGATTCCGACACGCCGAACGGTTCGGCTCCCATCTCCTTCTCAGCGCACACAAACCAACATCAGTCACCATTGCTCTTGCTAGACCTAGACGCTTCCACCGGTACAACGTCGGTCTTCCTTCCCACTGGCTGGGGTAAACCAGAGGAGTTGCTGGCTGGACGTATTCATCATGCTTGGGTCACTGCGATCAACAATATGTGCGGCAATGCCGCGGTTGTGTCTCCCTTGTTGAATCTTATCTCGAGAGAGGACCGCGATGAAATCCACGAATGGAACTGTCTGCAGCCAGTACCTGTATTAGCTACAATTCAGGACTTGTTCCGGAAGATGGTAAGGGATTCTCCTTCGAGCACTGCCATCTACTCTTGGGATGGACAAATCACATATGCCAAGCTCGACGAGATGACGGAAATTCTGGCCCATCATCTAAAGACAGCTTACGGTGTCTGCACCGAGGTCCTCGTTCCTTTTTGCTTTCACAAGTCCATGTGGGTTGTGGTTGCCACCCTGGCGACGTTGAAAGCTGGCGGTGTGCCCGTGGCGCTGAATCCAGACTTCCCAATGGATCGACTTAACCTCATCGTGGAACTCTCGGAACCCAAGGTCATACTGATGGGTGAGAGCACGAGGGAGTCTATTCCTCTCCAATTTGAGGAGATAATGACCATATCAGACGCGACTTTGAAGGCTCTGGAACCAACTCCGGCTGTGGTTGAGAGTTCTGCTAGCCCTAGATCGGCGGCATTGATCCAGTTCACAAGTGGTACAACGGGTCAGTTTCCCCCTTTCTCCAGGGCTGCATATTGCCAACTACCTGATGTCAATTTGCTCTTTGGGGGTGAGAGGGGGGAAGAAAGGATCGCTTTACTAAAAGTCTTCCAATATCATAGGAATACCGAAGGGAATCATCCTGGAGCATCGTAGTTTCTGTACGAGCGTCAAGTCCCAAGCTGAAAAGCAAGGCCTCAACTCAAGATCGCGAGTATTGCAATTCTCTGCATGCTCATTCGATGGATTCTTGCAGGAGATCTTCACGACTCTTACGCTAGGCGCCTGCATTTGTATTCCTTCCGACGAAATGCGCATGGATGATATTGGAGAAGCAATCAGAACCATGGCTGTCAATTGGACCTTCATGACACCAACACTGGTTCGAACTATAACGCCGGCAGAAGTACCTTGCCTGGAAACGCTTGCGGTTGGTGGCGAGCCTTCTAGCCAGGAGCTTATCGACACCTGGGCGGACGAACTCACATTGATCAACGCTTACGGCCCTTCCGAGGCAACGATTCTATCCACCGCCCATCACTGGTCCGCACTTCCACACTCAGAACGAGACCCATCTAGTATTGGCTCCTCACTGCCGTGCTGTACACTATGGGTTGTGTCTTGTCTGGACGATCAAAGTCTTGCGCCGATAGGTGCAATAGGTGAACTTTTTATCCAAGGCCCGACGCTCGCAAGAGGATACTTGAAGAATCCTTCCAAGACTGCCTCATCTTTTGTACAGCGACCTCAATGGGTCCCACCCCATTGGGCACACGATGATCCGGATAGCTGTCGGTTCTATCGCACAGGGGATTTGGTCAAATACTCATCTGACGGAAGGCTGCACTATCTGGGCAGGATCGACCAGCAGGTCAAGCTTCGTGGTCAGAGGATTGAGCTTCAGGAGATCGAACAACATATGAAAAATTCACTACCATCGAGCCTTGACGCTGGTGCCGATGTCGTGAGGGTCAAGAACCACGGAAGTGGGCATGGGACTCATGAAGGAAGGCAAATCCTCTGCGCCTTCGAATGGCCGTCCAAAATTGGACCAATTGGCCAGACAGTTGATGATAATTCCTCTGACATGCTTGTTCACCCGGTCTCCGAGCAGCTGGAACAACGAGCTCAGAAGATTCGTACCAGACTGGAAAACGCTCTCCCCCCGTACATGGTCCCTCAATTCTACATAAGCTTGCGCGCGATGCCTACGAATCCGTCGGGAAAGCTCGATCGGCGCAGACTCTCAGAAATCGTGCTGTCTCTTTCAGAGAAAGACCTCGCCGCGAGGTCCATGGCGGCCGCTGGCGCTGCTGGCTCGTTGGGTACAATGCTCACCGACCACACTCTCATTGAGAACGAGACACAATTGATGTTGAGAAACTCCTGGGCCCAGCTCTTACCAATTGCGGACCTGAACACTATTCGGCCGACCAGCAGTTTCTTCCAGCTGGGCGGTGACTCTGTCTCTGCTATCATGTTGTCGTCGGCCATGCGGAAGTTGGGATGGCGACTTTCTGTCATCGAAATCCTAGGAAATCCGACTCTGGCTTCCCAAGCTGACTTGATCAGGCCCATCAATTCCCACTTGGAAACAACCAGCAATTCTTCTGTCATTGAAAGCGCCACTGAACACAGTGTGGGTATACCTCGGACCCTCTCATCGCTGACAGACCAGGCAGAGCTTGCGAAACAGATAAGCGAATACTGGGGCATACCTTTGGCTTGCTTCGATGACATGTTACCGGCAACATATCTCCAGAGGAGCTTCATAGCTCTAACTCAACGAAAATCTGGCTGTAACACACTTCAGCAGGTGTTCAAGCTGGAACCGGGTGTCGATGTGGAACGCGTGCGATCGGTCTGGAATCAGATGACAATTGAGCTCGCGATCCTTCGAACAGTCCTGGTTTACACGCAAGACAACCAAGCTTACCAAGTCGTTTTGAAGTCGAATTCAGACTTAGGCTCCCCTTCATCTCTCTGGCACGTCGGCGACGACTCCCTTTCCAACTACCTCAACGACAAGTCGAATTTAGAGTTTGGGTACACACAGCGTCTGTGCCGTCTGGCTCTTCTTCGTGGCGATGGCGAAGACCGTCACAGCCATTATCTGGTTTGGACGGCTCATCATGCTACGTACGACGCATGGAGTGACTCCCGTCTCATGGCAATCTTCACGGAGATATACGAGACAAACTCCTGCCCAGTACTTTCTCCGTTTCGCGATTTCGTGGAGTATGTGGAGCGAACTTCTCAATCATCGGAGTCTAAGATGTTCTGGCGGAACCAACTGTCGGGTTTTGACGGGGCGCCATTCCCAGTCTTGCCCACACCTGACTATCGTCCCATCACCGACGATTTCATAGTCAAGACTATCCGCACACCCATCACAAGCCACGACGAAGTAACACTGCCCACTATGCTCCGCGCGGCGTGGGCTCTGACAGTCTCATCACAGACAAGCGCCCAGGACGTTACTTTCGGGTCCGTCACAACCGGCCGTACGGTTGATCTCGGCGTCAGTGTGAGCGATGTTGTCAACACTGTAGGTCCATGTATCGCTGTCAATCCCGTCAGAGTTACTTGGGACGATGGGATGAGCATTTCAGAGCTGCTCTCTACGCTGCACCACCAGTGGGTTGACATGATCCCTCATGAGCACTTCGGTATGCAGAACATTGAGAAACTCGACCCCGAGGCTCGTGCTGCTTGTCAGTTTCAAAACTTTTTGCTTGTACACCCAGAGCCTAAGGACTGGAAGTTGCCAACAGGTATCAGCCTCGTCAGCGCTGTTGACACAGAATGGTCTGGCTTTGGGTTGGCCATTGCGGTTTCGCTCGGAGCTGAGACACTCAAAATCGAAGCAGCCTACGATTCGAACGTTATACGCCAAGAAGAAGTGTTGAATGTTTTGCAGCAGTTTGAGCATTTCCTTTGCCAACTGACAACAAAACCAGGTATGACAAGACTTGGCCAATTAGATCGTGTCTGTAGTGAACAGCGACAGAAACTCTTGGAGTGGAACACATACGAGCAGCCCAAAGAAGCTGCGTGTATACATTGGTTGATCACGCGTCAAATGAAAGATCAGCCCGACCGCCCGGCGCTCACTTTCGAAGACGATACCTGGACTTATGGAGAGTTGGATGGAGTGACATCGCTGCTGGCTAATTACCTGCGTCTCCTTGGTATCGGTCCCGGCGTGGTCGTCCCCATCCTTTTTCCCAAGTCTGTTTGGGCGGTTGCTGCTGTGATAAGCGTCCTCCGTGCCGGTGGCGCTTGCACAGTGCTCGACACCACTCAATCAGCTCGCTGTGAGACTGTTCTGGAGAGTCTACAGCCCAATATGGTCTTGACAACCCGAAAGGAGATTCCTCATTTCGAAGATCGCGTTCAAAGTATCGTCTGCGTGGATGACGACCTCATTTCCCAGCTGTCACGATACTCTGATGAGCCCACTTTTCGAGCGCTAGTGGCTCAAAGCTGGAGTAGTAGACCACTTTCCAAACCCACGGATATGTGCTGGCTGCAATATACGTCTGGGTCTACTGGTGTGCCCAAGGGTGTTATGATCGAACACCGGGCAGTAGCGCAGGTTGCGCGAAATAATGAGAAACACCTGGATCTACGACCCTCTTCCCGCGTCCTTCAGTTTGCTGCATTCTCCTTCGACGTTTCCATTGAGGAAATTTGCGTCACTCTCATGACCGGCGGCTGTGTCTGCATTGCATCAGAGCATGACCGACTGAACGATCTGATCGGCTGTATGAATCGAATGCAGGTGACTTGGGCCGATCTGACGCCGACTGTTGCAAGAGCTGTGGATCTGACCCAGGCAAAGTTTCTGGAGACACTGGTTCTCGGTGGTGAACTGCTCACCAAGGAAGTCATCCGGTCATATGCTGACGATGTCGCTCTATTCAACACGTACGGCCCGGCTGAGTGTACGATATACTCTACGGTCACGTCCCGTCTTCGCGATGACTCTGATGGGCGCAACATTGGTCGGCCAGCTGGTTGTGCTTGCTGGATTGTGGATCTCAAGAACCCTGACCAGCTCATGCCCATCGGTGCAATCGGATCCCTTATCATTTCAGGTCCAAACGTATCCAAGGGATACTTCGGTGACCTAGATCGAACAAACGCCGTATTCTTCCCAGGGAGCCGACTAGGATGGGCCACAGATCTCGACATGGAATTTGAAACTTGTACCTTCTACAGCACGGGGGATTTAGCCCGTTGGCTGCCGGATGGTACGCTGGAATTCGCAGGTCGGGTCGATGGTCAAGTCAAGATACACGGACAGCGAGTCGAACTTGGTGAGATTGAGCACGTCTTGCAGACTAGCCTTAGTGTCGTTCGCCAAGGCTCCACGTGTCGGAGTCTCAGTACTCTTCAGGGCAACTGCGATACAATTGGCGACCACCCAAAGCCTACTGCCTCTGTGGCGCAGAAACAGTCCCTGGTTGTTGAAGTGATACAACTTGACGGCCGCCCTGGTTCTTCATCGACATTAGTGACCTTCCTTCCCGTGGATCATTCTATGACTGAGTTGACGCCGTCATCGTCCTCGTCATCTGTTTCATCTCGCACCGAGTCGAGACTCGACGACGTATTCAGCAAGGCCAGTACACACGAAGACCCTGGGTTGATTCTCCCATGGTCTTGTGACCCACTTCTTTACGATGACTGCCTGGAAACGAGACTGCTCGCCGCAAAGTCTATTCCAGAATATATGGTTCCCACGATGTACCTGCCTCTAAGTCACATTCCGAAAACAAACAGCGACAAAGTAGACCGGCGAGCGCTCCGCAAATTGGCCCAAGGCATGACGCCCGAGATGATCGCAATATACTCTCTCAGCCATGTGGGAAACAAAGTTCGGCCACGAGATGCCAATGAGCAGCTTCTAGTGAATATGTGGGCAGAGTTGCTCGGTGTCTCAGTAGAGAACGTAGGTGTTGATGATGGCTTTTTCCGTCTGGGAGGTGACTCTGTGATGGCGATCAGGATGGTCTCAATGCTGCGGAAGTCAGGATTCGAGTTGGCATTTGCGGACATTTTCTTGTGTTCGTCCCTGGCGCACTTGTCCACCAAGATTCGGCCAATTGATCGACCTGCATCCACCACTGCCACCGTCGAGACTGATGCAGTGCACGGCATAGAGTTTCCACGCTCCCTAGGACCGCAAGAGGCCCTGGCTACGACCTTGAAGTCCTCCAGGCTGTCTGCGACGCCTCTGCAGCGGGACATGATCGAGTTGAGCCACAGGAACAAGAGCGCCAATACCCTTGAGGCTATCTTCGACCTTGATGAGACGGTCGATTTGGAGAAGTTGAAGGAGTCTTGGGAAAAGCTGTATCGGGACCAAGAGATTTTCCGGACCAGACTTGTACCTTCAGAGCACATCGATGCCAGCGTTGGGGATGTTCAGCAAATTGTGGATGCTGACGAAGCAAGTCTTGAACTTCCTTGGACCGAGGCCGCATCTGTCGAGGACTTCATGGTCAAAGATCGCGCGATGGAGTTCGGTATTGGTACACCCCTGAACCGCTTTGGTGTGATCATTGGATTGGATGGGACAAGGAGTATTGTATGGCGTGCGCACCATGCGACCTACGACGGATGGAGTACTCGACTTGTGGCCAGAATGATCACAGACATCTACACTGGTCGTGGTATAGAATCGAACAAGCCTCCTCCCTTCAGTGATCTGATAGCATTCAGCAGTGCTCAAGATCCGACGATAGCTCGAGCATTCTGGGAAGATCAGATGGCTGGCTACGAGTTGTCTTCATCACGAGCAACATTTCCCACGTTGCCGAGCTCTCGGTACCACCCTTTGACAAACGAGACCTTCGAGCACCAATTCATGGCACCCTATGTGTCAGTACCCAACGCGCCCAAATCAACTGTGTCAGGCAACTGTGTTTCAGCGACGATGTCACAAATCACAATGTCGACCATACTTCGTGCAGCGTGGGCGCTGGTCATCGCTAAAATTAGCCACAAATCAGACGTCATATTTGGTGCCATCCAAACTGGTCGTTTGATACCGATTCCTGGTATCGAGGAGATTGTGGGACCGTGTATCACACTGGTTCCTGTGCGGGTGAATTTCAATGACGATGACCGAATCATCGATGTCCTGCACTCCTTGCACCGTGTGGCAGCCGAGATGATTGCCCACGAGCAGGTTGGTCTACGAACCATTGGAGGATATGGTGCAGACTGCAAAGCAGCGTGCGAGGCGCTCCAGAGTCTACTCATCGTACAGCCGGACGTGCCCGACCCAGAGATGCCGCCTGGGGTGATGCTGAGGGTAGATGACGGTCCACATCGTGAGATTGTGGGTTATGCATTGTCGGTCGAGTGTTCCCTTGGGAAGGGCCAGGTGACGATTCACGCCCATTACGACACAAGCGTGTTGGAAGCTGAGACGGTGGGGATGATGATGCGCATGTTCGAGGAGGTAATTCAGACTGTCAGCAGGTCAATCGAGGAGACGACGGTCGGCGACATACTCGCATTGCCATAGTGTGATTGGCTTGCTCTAGATAAAGAATGAACAGGGCTAGAGGAACAAAGCAAGCATCGCAAGATGAACAAACTTCGAGGCTTGATAAAAGTGTTGTGGAATGGTGTATCCTGGGACCGCTGTTGCCTAGTTATCCCCAGCAAGCAAAACCCTTAAATGCACGCGTTAGGTCAGCCAACCAGACCGCGTCGACATGCCGTCTTGTCCGGGACACCGTCAACCTCCCGCGACTGCTTTGGGACTCAGCACCAATTATTACATCGTCCCCGATACCATACAGATTTCTATCAAAATGGCTGACCAGAAATTTGAGGAAGAGCTGATAGCGCGCTTATCCCACCGACCGTGGCTCCTTCTCAACGCCATGATCACCATTGACGACCCCCTTGTTGCGCTTCCAGTCTGCATAGAGTCAAGGCCAGAAGACGACCGTCCGTGCTCGCTCGGTTCATTCGACAGCTTACCACTGGAGATCCTGCACCTAATTCTCAATCAGCTTGATCTGTATTCCCTTACACATTTCATCCGTGTCGCCGTGCGAGGACGAAGTACAGTTCTATCTCTGCCCGCATACCAAAGGCTTGTAAAGCACGCGCCCCAAACACTCGCCGCCCTTCGCATGACCAAGCTCATACGGACTCATCCCATTTCGCAACTTTTCGCGGCTCTCACATCCGCCCGCTGCGCAACATGTCCCGCTTACGGCCCGTACTTGTTGCTTGCAACCTGCGAAAGGTGTTGCTGGACATGTCTCCAATTCAACCCGGCGCTCGGAGTCGTCACCCGAACGATGGGTAGAATGGCGTTTGCACTCTCGCGGGAGCATGTTCAGAAACTGCCAGTCTTGTTCAGCATACCTGGTCGCTATGGTATAGCACAAAGACCAACGCTCAAGCAACATCAACTCGTCAGCGTGAGCGCTGCTAGAAACCTAGCCTTGTCGATTCATGGGTCCGCGGAAGCAGTGGTGAACTTGACTCAAAGCCGGAAGTATCAAGGATCAAATGCTATTAGGATCCGAAGCCTTCAGCGCGCGTTTACCACAACCCCAGAACAGGATCCTCTAATGGTGCCAGAGCAGGGAAACCATCCCAGCGACCCCTTCTTCTGCTTTGCTTCCATTCCCTTTCCTTCGCTTTCTGGGGAATTTGGGGTCCCCGAGCATGGGCTGTGGTGCAAAGGCTGCGAAGAGACGTTTGCTAACTACAATAATGGTCGCTTGCCGCCCCCTATTATTGCCACGAGGGTCCCAAAAAACTGCCGTCCGTCGCACACATTTTTCCGGTTGACAAGCCGGGCCTATTCGCGATCAGGGCTTCTGAGACATAGTCAAGAATGCTATGGTGCACAAGCCTTGATGCCACGGCAGCAAGGAGGTACTTGAACAAGCGCCGGTTATTGTGGATTTCTCACTCGATCTACAATGGCGGATTTTGACGGAATGTAGTGGTAGTCAAAACGGACACCATGTCGCATGCGACTATATAATGTGGTGCTTGGCTTACTCCGTCTCATCGTTGTCTTCCTAGCGAATGACTTTAGGGATGGTGACCAAGGACTTCAGTCTCTTGAGTTACGGCAAGCGGAAGGAATACGGTTTGAGATTCCTGTTCGGGCTAAACGATACCTGGGTAAGCCAACGGCACGGCATGATGACGCCCGGATACATCCCTCAAACCAATCTACCTAGGTATTATAGTCGTTAGAGAAGGAACCTATCATTGGAGATGCGGGCTTGTTGGGCATACCTCAATGAACAAGCCATAGATCGAGCACGTATTGCGTCTAGCTTCTCGGTGCCATCAATGGGACACCGTTCAAGTCCCTGCTTCCTGGCTCCCAGTAGTCTTTTCTAGCTTCTTGACGCGTCTCCTAAACCATAAGAGAATCGTTCGGTATGTTTCCATATTCAAGCTCCAACCTTCAAAAACTCGTCGTGTGCACCGCCTCTTGCCCCGTCATTATGCCTGTACGCAATGGAGAAAAAGCAAGATAAGCACTGGGACAGACGTTGAGGACGTCTAGACAGCGTCCAAGACACCAAGAAGTGTGGTATGCAGCTGCCTCTAGCACAGGCTAAGCAGTGGAAATGATGTGCATCAACCCATTGGGCAACTCAACACGACCATTTCTAAAGAAATGTGGGCTGGAGTACGTCTTGTAGAACAAGTACCGCTGTGAGCAATCTAGTAATGCTGTGTAGAACTTTCCGTATTCCAAGGTTGCTCGAACGCCTGCCTCTGATACAAAACCAAGACATCACTGTCATGGTCTCAATATGAGGTCCAAATGGGAAAGCGATCGTTCTAGGCAATTACCAAAGACTCAAGAGACTCTAGCACATCACGTCGTGTCTACCCAAAGTCGCATGTCACCATTCAGTGTTAGAGATGATTCAGGATGGTGGCCATGTACCATCCAAAACTCCAAGCAATTCAGTTCACCCAAAATCGTCTCAGCCCGCCTGAACAAATACCTCGACGTTGACATCTTAGGCAAGCTCAACACCCTACGCGATACCGAGTCGAGCAAGAAGAGTGCTGCTCCAACGAGCACGCATTGTATACGGACTTGTGGCGGCTCTATACCTTTGCCTGTTATTTCACCAAGCCTCGCCTACCATTCATATCCACGGTCGGGACGTCGAAGTGTTTCTTGATGGACAAGCCAAATTTTCTCCGACATTAGCACCGAAGCGTAAGAGAAAGCCCTCACCGCGGCCCCCTTCGCCGCGCCTGCTCCTTCCAGGTTGGCTAAGCAGCTCGACGAGACTCATTCCTCCTTCTTGCTCCACCCTTTTTCGGGGACCCGCGAAGAAGCCCCGACCATCCTCGATCTTCTTCACCTGCCCCCTCCGTCCCAAAGTCAACAAAAACAGTCCCAGACACCGGCCCCCCGTTTTGCGCCTTCAAACGCAAGACTTTCGAACTCTCCTGGGCTTAGGCCTTCTTCGCGGAGAACATCGCCCTGCTGCATAGATGGCGGGCTAGGCTGCTGCCTTGCGCGCGCGCACTCTCTTTTCGCTGAGTTGCCCATGCGCGAAAGGCCCCATGAATGACCGCCTGCGCCAGATCACGTTCGGTGGTCGCCGACAGGTCGAGCCAGCGCAGAACAAGGAAGCGACGGCAGCAAATGCGACAGATTCGGCTTATGGGCTGGTCGTGGGCCGGGCTGTGCTGACGGCCACCACCACCACCACCACCAAGGGCGACCGTGCAGGAGTTGCACATCCTCCATGCCGCCCTCGACCCTTTGCAGAATGATTCTACTCTTGGGGCACGCACACCGAGCTGCACAATGACCTATCAGCGGTGCTGGTGAGGTTGTAGGCGTCATGCTGCCGTCTGCCAATGTCGATGTCTATAAATCAATATGCGAGAGTGATGAAAGCATCATGTCCCTACAACAAGTTGATGAGGCCGCGGTTTGTCACGTCGGGTGTACGGTGCAAATATACCCTTCGCAGCTGACCATGGGACATAGGTCTATGAGGAAGCGTGAAGGTGCGTGGAGGGGGTTGACAGAGCAAGCTATAGTCCTTCTGCGGAGTTTGGGACAGATGATGCGAAGGCAGAATTGCCAAAAGCAGCGAAGGACGAGCGGAGACGCGAATGGAAAACACACGATATGGCACAGATGGCGATGTTGAGGAGGGCGGCGCAGCTGTAGCGAGGATGTCGTGCTGGTTCGCGCTTTGGTGGTGGATGTCTTCGTAGTACAGGATTTTTATTTCATGAAAAATGCATCAATCTGTGCTAAAATTCCCAATGCCTATTTGAAATCAACACGAACGTTGACATTCTTAATGTGCCCCGTCTGCCCCGTCTCCAGTTCCCAACCGGACACACGACCTTCTCCTTGGAACTCAAGTTTGGCCATCACTCGCAAATCGTCCGGCCTAGAAACAAAACTTCTCCTCATGTGGCTTTTGTAATGAGCTAGGAAGACAGCAACGAAGAACCAATATACGACCGTGCCTTATTACCTCACGGAACTCTATTTGGATCGCCGGGTGCCAAGCGAGTCTGGATATGACAAGATGATTGTCACATGGTTATATCCAGAAGCGGCGAGGTCTGTACAACATGGCAGGACAAAGAACGCTGATGTTGATGAGATGACAGTCACTTGACCAATGGTTCATGCCTGTAAGCACGGCGAGGCTCACATCAGATATTCGATTTGCTCAAGAGCCTGAGCGACGTGCTGGTGACGATTCGGTAGTAAGCAAGCAAAAGCATGGGCAGTTTTTGTTGCAGTCTGCGATCTACGTGCGATCTGCGAAGTGCAGTCGACCTTCTCTGTGGGATGGCAACGCTATCAGTCAGTCAGACAAAGCAGTAAGATAACTAAACCCCTTCGCCCTGCAGCCGACGTCTCGACGAGATTCAGGTCCTGCCCGTCAGGCCACGCTCTTGCGACAATTGTGAGGTGATCATCAGCAGCAGCGGGAGGGATCGTGTATGCCGTAGTCACCCCACGCTTTCGCAGTAAGGTTTGTGTCGGATGGCCCACATCTCCAGGTGCCGGTTCAGAAGATGGGATGAAATAGGCTTGGCGGGGTCACATCCCCACCAGGCGACACAACTGCAGACGACCCGAAACGGACGGCCGTCTTGCACAATTAGCCTCCTTCGCTTGCCGCTGCAGGCGCTTTCCATCTGAGGGTGTGGTATGCTAACCTCCCACGGATTGAGTGGTATAGGCAAGCCAAAACAGCGGTGTGGCAGTGTCTGAAAAGGGACCGAGGGCATTAGGGAGAGCCCTGAATGCATGAACGGAGACCATGAAGCTTCCATGAGCCGGCAGAAAGGGTTGTGGGGGGCTCATCGTTCATGCTGTCTTCAGATGAAGACATGCGGACGTCTGTATCCCTCGTTGCAGGTGATTCATTGACACCTTGGATAATGAATACCATACATATAGTACCGGAGAGCACGGGCTGATGGGTGGCCTGTCCGCTAGCCCTCCAGCCACTGGTCCAGAAGGTGTTTGAAGCATCGGAATAGAGTTATCGACGTGCAGCCAGAGACCGATGGCTCGACGACGGCTCCAGGGGTCGAAATTGGCTCTGGTTTTGAGGCAGGGTTGGTACTGCGCAGTAAGAATAGAAATTAGAAGCAAGCACTTAAACCAACCCCCGCATCCTCGGTTCCAATTGACCAATCCGGTAACAGCCCGTCACCCCGATTGTCGTCACGAGGAATTGGGAGATGACTCGCGAGTGTGCTTCTCCATGCGGATGTGCATAGCAGCCGGAAGTTGGCAGTTTCGACACTGGCCGCAAAGTGCACTGCCGTTGCTGGACAGTCGATGACTTCGCCTGCATGTCAGACTTGGAATCGCAAGCTCGAAGCTTTGAAACGGATTGCCTTGTCCGTCATCTCACTGACGTTCGCCTCTTTTCATGGAATGTGAGGAGCATTCGTGCAGTAAGCAGGTATTCCGTGAACACAGAGTAGCAGCCGCCGTAAGCACCCTGCTACCTGGTAGAAGTAGCAATCAGCCAAAAAGGGCCCCCACCAACGACGCAATCGAGAGGCAAATTCTAACTGAAAGGTGCTCTATTTAGTGCCTTCGACTCTTTGAGCCTAGGTTTCCGACGTTGTTGTCGTGATGCCACCGCCTTTAGCCTTAAGAGCCTAGACTGTTCGAAACCACCGCTAAAATTGGTCCATTCCATGTAGATGTTGTGTGACGGCCCAAGCAGACATCCTAGAAAATCAGTTCGACTGCACAGCTTCCATGCACGGGCGCCTGGGTGCACAAGCAGATGGACAGGTCGTCGAGGCGGCTTTGCCCTCTTCTGCCGTGTGCCCCAGATCCATGCGAGTTAGCTCATTAGACGTTTATTATCAGATGGCGCACTCCAAAGCACATCTGGAGACGCCGCTAGCATGCAGTGAGATTCACAACGCCATGATAAGCAAGATGCCACAACCCAGATCTGGGGAAATGTTTGCAAACAACGTCAGAGTCACCAGTTGGGTGGCAACAACTCCATTCACGCCCGGGAACGAGCGAAGCCGTATCGAGGAGAAAGTGCCCTAAAGATCGTCGACCATGGCCCCAGAAGACGCCGTCACCGCCCGAGTTCCGATGGGGAGTAACTTCGGGCGTTCGCACGGTCTGTCCTTGATCCTGCTGGACAACAAGACCGTGCGAATGAAAACGGCCAGGGAGTGAGAAGTGTCACACTGTACAAAGGCAGCGAGCCAGCCGCCACGTTTTGAATCGGAACCATACCAGCCTACACAGTACATAATAAAGTGAAAGCATGCGCTGGTGAACAGGAGAGAACAGGGTCACGCAAGACCGGATTCAGTGGGGAAACGCTGGGAGGCGGAGGGTGGCAGCCACTCAGAACAGAACGCGGCCGTGGTTCGCCACAGGGCTGGCACCCCTTCATGCAAGAAGCGCAGTCGTCTGGAAACGGACGAATGAGGTTGTGTGCTGTGCCTCGGGCCCGTGGGATAGTGTAGGAAGGGTGGCGAAGTAGAGAGGGTCAGGTCAGGGAGACCCCGGCCTCCAGTGGCAGGTGCTACACCACCATGTGCTTCAGAACGTCTGGAGTGGACATGCTGGACAGGGCCGGCAGTGACCGTGAAGAGGCACTGGCCCCGGGTCGCGAGTTTCAGCAAGTCGAGGACCTGCTGGGCCGGTTTCTGCCAAGGCCACGAATGACGATGGTGGTGTTTGGCCTCAGCCCGTCCAGTGGCCTCCAGAGGCCTGTAATCTCACATGTTTTAGTCACTTTTCTGTGGGGTGATGTTGTTGACAGACCACCGCCACAAGGCTGAAGACAAAGAATCGGGAGACAAGAAGAGAGAAAGAAAGAGGCACTCGATGTTCGCTGGTTCTCTCGGACCGCGAACAGCGGAAAGGCACGCTCTGGCTGGAACTTTGAAAGAGTCTCCATGCCCCAACAACGATTACAGTACCGGAATAGGATTCTGACTGTGGAAACCGTCGAGGCATCTCGCAATCCTGGGACACGAGGCTTGACCCGATCGAAGCTAGCATCGATGGGCTGTGTCCAATAGCGAGAAACTGCTCAGGTCAGGCCGGGCTTCCAGAGTGGACCCTGCGGGACACATCATCCTCGGGGATTGCAAGACAGTGCGAGGAATGGCGATCGACGGGGGCGGCACGGCCAGGGTCTCACCTTGTGCCCCCCACAGAACAGGTGCAATGTTATTGACGACCGTTTGCCGCTTGCGTCCAGGTACTGTGTGCATATTCGGGCTCTCTCCCTGCAGTGGGCAGCCCTCGTCGCCTGGCAGCAGGTCGCTAGGGGAAGACTGGCGGGACTGGGCGCTGCTGGGGCTGGGATCTCGAATGGGCCCCCTGCCACCACCCCCCGGCCACTTGACCACTCACAGACGGTGCTCACCCACCCCTCGCCCACTGTCTCCCACTTGTTGTTCTGTGCCCTTGACCCCTGTCGCCCTCTCTTGTCCAACAAAACCGTCGCCCGTTCCGATACTACGGGCCCTGTCCAAGAGGTCGTCCCTCCTTTTTCCAGCCTGCCTCGCTCTTCTACTTCAATCATCCCGAACCCTACCTTGAGCACTCTCCGCCTCATTTCTATCCCACCTTTGCACACACAATTAGTCCAAACCAGACCAACCACTACCATACCACATCCGCCATCTGCCTATCAACCTATCCTCACCTATTCTCGACAAACAAAACCACACCTCTCTTCTCTTTCAACAAGTACTATATCAGCTCTTGGTGCTGTACGACACAAAAACAACCATTTGGAGCCTGCTTTCGCACTGCTATGCACCCGATTTCTATCAACAACGCACACATTGTCTTTTGAAACCACCAAAAACCCAACTTCAACATGTCTCAATATTACCAACACTACAACCCGCACCACCAGCATCCCACACCGACCACTGCTTCCGGTCACCATGGTGGTCGGAACCGTCGGCAATCCAGAGTCCCTGTTTCTCAAGGCCAATCACAGAAGCAATTCCGTGGTGTGCGAAGCATGAAAGACATGCCATCCGAGTCCCTTCGTGAATCCGTCACAAGTTTCCGCCGCACCTTTGAGCTCGGTCGCTCTTTCGACTTGGACGATGATTGTCTATTCGTGCCCAACCTCGTCACGGAGAGCGATGTGAGTTGTCCCAAATTAGACATGTTTTGCTGCAGTCGACCTCGGCTTGAAGCTTTGTTGGCTACATTTCAATGGCCAGTTAACTGACAGTGCTCTTGCTGTAGATGATCTACAGTGGCTCCGAACGCTCCTCTTTGGCCAGCAACTCTCCAACTGGCTCACCTACTCAGCAACCTCAACAAGTTGCTCCGTCTTCGTACACTCTGAATTCGAGCTCTCCAGCTTTCCTTCCCCCTTCTTACCATGCACAACACTCGAATCTCAAACTCCACCAACCTCACGCCACTCGTGCCCGCAATGCCATCCCTATTATCAACCCTGCCAATGGCCAAGGCCTCACCATGCCTAGCCCTCCTTCGTCGGTGTCCCCCGCCGCTAGGATGCAGCAACGCCTCCGTCACCAGTGGTAAATGGCTGGATGTTGCCCACGTTCATTGTGGACAGTGACATCCCAGCCGTCGTCACCGATGCATGCAAGGCTTTTGTGTGTGTCCTCGACGCCCATTTGTCTTAGGCAGCTGTTCATCTTGGCGGTCACCGACTTTTTTCACAAGCAGACTTTCTTTTGATATTCTCTACACATCACATGGCAGGGCGCGATTCGCTGGCTGTTTGTCGACTTGTTGTGCGACAATCGGCCCACCAACACATCACCCGTACAAAAGTCCATTCTTGAACATATGTTTTTTATTCCGAGGCCCCGAGCCGACACCTTGCGCCTCGGCAAACCAACGAATACCAATTCTGCTCTACTGCTGCTTGTAATACGACAAGAATCAAAGATCGGTATCACGACTTCGAAAGATGAGGGTTGTTTTGATTTTCGAATGGGAGTTTTTCTGGATCGCATACTCAAACGACAATATGATCATTTTGCATCGGTGTTTTAACGGCGGAGTTGGACGGAGCTTTCTCCACTATTATAACGAGGGGCGATTTCTTGGCATGATAAAACGGTCAACTTTGGGTCTCGACTTTCAGCGACGAAAAAAGATCTGCTTCGGCATATAGAGCAAAACATTTTACGGGTTGCGGCAGTCGTCAAAGCGGAGTTTTTTTTTGTATCAACAAGATGGGGGTGTTTTCGATGCTTATATGGGCTCACGGACTGGAACAACCAATACCTGGGGCAATCAGGTGGGAAGGCAAAGAACATTGTGGTTTCTCTGCCATTGCAACGAGCGTCTGGGAAACGGATGGGACAAGGGGTTCCGTGGAGTTGGTTCGCTACTTCGGGTCGTACATCTTTCATTTCATGTGTCATGGGCAACGCTGGACCCCCATAATCTGTCGGGGTGTGTCTGTGGAGGTTTCCTCTCTCGCTACGGCCATGTCCAGGGTTTTCTGAAACGGGTTGCATACTGAATAGGGCGTGGAAATCCTGGCTTTCTGTCCGAAGAGGACAACTGATGCATTTTGGTTTGGTCTGGAGCGATAGGGGTGTTTTGTGGGGTTTTATACCCGGTTTTTGGGCAGGCGTGTGTGTGCTCAAAGATATTACAAGTCTTCAGAAGAATTGACAAAAAAGGGGCATTCAATGGCCTACTTTTCGTTAAACTTGCGAGTTCCCTGAAGGAGTGAGCATGTGTAATGGTTTTAAGGGAGAAGGCGATCATTTTATATAATGCGCATGCTAGTCAATACCAGCATGTAGCAGGTATCCGGCGGTCTTGGTGTATGTCATGAGTGAGCTGAACGCTATATGGCAGCCGCTGTGCGGGCTTGTGCAGTCTTGGTAGACTTTGTCTGTACCTGAAGAAAGTAGGGATTGTTGAACTGAACGGTCGACGTGGGGTCGTTGACGACAACGCTCTCTCACACCTCCCAATTCCTCAAGACAACCATACTGGTACCTCGGAATGAGTTCCCAAACGCACCAAAAAGGGAAGCAGCGTCGGGACGATCAAAGTCTCGAAAACAGTAGTCACCCTCCTCACAAACGCAGTGAGTGCCGTACCCCGCGATGGCGCACATGAGGCTCAACATGACTGTTCTAATCGCGGCCGCCGGCTGATGCTTCGACGTAGGAATGACCAGCGAACCTCAAGAAGGGCACCCTTCGACGGACTTTAGTATCTTTGGAGGCGTGGAGAAAGACGAAAGCCAGCAGATGGCATCGACGGAGAGCCGGCATAGGGAGTCGGCTACAGGTGGCTCTGAGTCTGGTTATCCAAGCATGGGGTCGACTGCATTGGCGGTAACGGCGGGGAACTCGGAGAGATTCATTGAACTGGAAGAGACACCTGTTGATCGGTAGGTGGGATCTTGGTGTTCAGCACGGCTGCGCAGGTCGATGGTTTGAGAGGATCGTGAGCTGGGCAAGTGCTCGGCTGTACCAAACACAACATAATGCTGCTACTCATCCAGCGTATATGCTACATCTTTAACACCCCCGGGAACCCACTCATTCTCGACTAACAGCGCCCAGCCTTTTCTCCGAGCGCGTTGTGACAGTCCTAGTCGGCCCATCCAGAACCAAATGGCGCCTTCACGAAAACCTGCTGTCCTCTTCCTCCGACTTCTTCAAATCCGCCTTCAACTCAGGTTTCAAGGAGACCTTTGACGACCAGCTCACCCTTCCCGAGGACGACCCGCACGCTTTCGAGCTCTTTGTGCGCTGGCTCTACACACGCGCCATAAGCCCACCCAGCGGCACCAACACCAGCACCAGCAGCACGAGTGCCACGGCCGCCACCACCACCACCACCACCACGCCGCTCTCTTTTAGCACCTCGCACCCGCCCATCCAGACCTGGCTGCGACTGTACGCGCTCGCCTGCAAGCTTCTGGTCGCGGAGCTCGAGAACATCTGCGTCGATGCCGCGTGGCGGTACTACAACGTCGGGACACGCAGGCCGGACATTCGGGATGTGCAGTACATCTATGAGAATACACCCGAGGGGAGCGGGATGCGGCGGCTGTTGCAGGAGAGGCTGACGCTGGGGATGTTCCGCGGCAGGCAGAATAATCCTGTGACGGCGGAGTGGAGGGAGGTGTTGAACGAGACGCCCGATCTGGGGTTTGATATCGTGAGTGAGATTAGTGGTTTTCATTGGATTAGTGGTGGCAATGTGCCGGCGAGGACGGGGAGTGAGGAGTGTGCTTTTCATCGGCATAAGAAGGGCGAGAGGTGTAGGCCCGGGTGAAGCTGGAAGGATGAGGTTCGTCGTTGGGAGCAGCTCATGGTAACAAAGGATCAGCCTCCACTGTTTAGTCTTCCGGGATGTCGGTTAAGTGTCAATACTGAGGACGCGCCGCGAAGGAAGAGTTGTCTATCAACACGAGGGCACTCCGTGGGAGGCAGCAGACAATTATTTCAAGTGGTACTCTGCCAGAGCCGACCAAATTCCGTACATCAACCCGTCCTGATCACGTCCCTGTTGCTTTAATTCTCGTCTACGCTGTAAATGGCTTTGATCCGCCCCAGGGAGGGCATCAGCGCTGAAAGGAGCCCTCTCTCGGCCCTGCCCACGACATGGACTTGGTTCAGCGGGAGTCTGCAGCCGCCTGCCCGGCGCAATAGTTACCCATAATCGTTGGCCCCCCGAGGACGTATATATTAACCAACCTCTTGGACTGGTCCGCTCGTCTGCATTGCCAAAGTCACAAAAAGATCATGCCGCGCCCACCAGCTTCGCAGACGTTTGCCATAGATGTACACGGGCAGTCCCAGCAAGCACAAGAAAATCGATGTCCCGCCAAACATGAACATGATTTGCTCTGGCCCTTTTGCAGCGACCCAGTCGTTTGCAAAACTGGACAAGCCATAGAACATGAAGTTCTGAGAAGTAGGTGTTCGCACACCCCGTCAGCCAATCGGTCCCACAGAGCAACGAGTAACGAACGTAATACGACGAAAAGCACCTCGACCACTCACCTTGAACAGCATGTTCATAACAAACATCTCGTTGCTCTGGCTCCGGAAAGCGTCCAATGCGTATGATAAAGTCGAGAATATGCCGATGAGCACACCAAACATCATAATGCCCTGCAGGAATGCGCAAAGCGGCGCAGGTGCTCCAATGTCCATGGTGTAGCCGAAGAGGAACATTCCCAGACCACACAAGAGCATGGCAACCGACATAAACACGAGACGGAATTCAGGTTCACTGCCGTAGTCAGCTGTCTATACTAAAAATGACCATCAGAGGGATTCCATGCGCGTGGGCAGGCTTACTAGACTCCCGAGTTCTTCTTGCTCATCCACTTCACCACGGGATCACTCCCCCATCCCACAACAACCGACCCAATCATACCCCCGATGAAGGGACCGGCTCCGAGATAACCAATTTGAGCAGGGCCAAAGTTCCATGGCGGTCCGGAAAAGATGCCCGAGAGAATGATGGCGGAGCCTACGTACCAGCTGTTGAGAAGGCCTGACGTAATAACAGCGTAACACGCTGCCGGATTCAGCAGCGTGATGAAGGGGCCAAAGACAAACTTGAAGATGCTATCTTTTGAATAAACCCCCGTGAACAGTGCAAGCGATTGGACAAATGTCTTTTTGGGCGGAATCGCAACGTTGGCCGGAGCGGTATCATCGCGGTGTTCGACGACGACGCCACTGGCCTTCTCCTCAGCTGCATTGTCGACCTGGTTTTCTTTAATCAGGTCCAGTTCAAATCTAGCCTCACGAATATATGTCGTCTCCGGGCAGAAGAAGAACATAGCTACAAATTGGATCACCAGGAAGACTTGAAATAGATGAAACAGCCACAGCCAGCCAAGATCCGCAAAGACCACGCCACAAATGATCGAAGCCAGGCTAGAGGCCGAGTTGAGGATGAAGTTGATGAGCGAGATACGCAGTCCGCGCTGGTGCACAAAATAAATGTCTCCCACCGTCGCTACGATGAGACTCTCAAAGGCGCTCGTCGAAAACCCTTGGATGATCCGGGCAGCGAGGAGGTAATTATAGCTGACGCCAGCTTCGCCGATGGCCGTCCCTATAATGTCCAGCAGAGTTGAGGCAAGGAAAACTGGCCTTTTCCCGTACTTTCGACTGCAAGCACAGACGATGGGTCCAATGCAGCCAGCGGCCAGGAGATTGTATCCCGAAACCAAGACAACTGCCGTCAAAGGCCGATCAAGGGTCTCCGCAATGGCAAAGTATGAGGCGTTGAGGAGCGGGCCCTTTTTCACAAAATTTGATGGCTTCGTTAACACGTGGGCGCTCAAAATAACCAACGTTGTCATCTTCACACATAAAGAGTACAGAGAGTTTTGAAACCACTCACATTTGTACCAGCATTCAGCATCGCTCCCATACACAGGATAGCTATAATAAGCTCTTTGCGCCACATTGGAAAATTGAGAGGATCATTGGGATCATCACTGGGCTGTGGAGCCAAAACAATGTGAGAGTCCTTGCCAGTGCCGTGCTTGAGGCCTTCGGCAGCTACTGCCTCCTCGTCGACGCGGGCAGTATCGTCATCCAGAAAAACCGTACCCGGGACGTGCTTGAGATTGCTATGGTCTGTTGTATATAATTAGCGAGTTGGTGTCTGATATCGGTGATGTTACTGACCTTCTAATACTCCGAGACCCATGATGAAGATGCTCTCTGGAGGTGTTACTGAATGGACTGTAGGCTTCCTTCTTTCCGAAGAGGTTGGGGCACTCGTTGGAGAATATGTCGTACCGTGGTCGGTCTGCTATTCGAAAACAAATTCTTCGGTAGCTGCCTGCCAAACCTGTTCCCGGACCCCCGCATATTCTCGCAGCTTGGGTCATATAGATGTTCCTATTTGGGGAACGCGGATGGACTCTTTCAATTCAGCCGGTTGTGCTGTTGTGTGTGGTCAGCAACTGCCTTTGACCCAAAAGACACTAAAACCTTGAACAAATAACCTTACCTAGTCCTTTCTAGTGACACAACAGACACTGGACGTTCCCCAAAGTTTCGCAGCAGTAGCACTGTAAGGTATGCTAATTGTGAACACATGACCACATTTGAGTTCGGCTGAGGATTATTGGGTTGCGAGAGTTCATTATTAGTTCCTCGGCCACAGGCTTGGATGCCCACCTGGGGGCTGGGTGCAAGGGCGTCACCGTTATCGTACATATTGGGCCTTCTTGATTCCTCTGCCATATCAGAGGCTCCCATATCTTCACATCTCTCGATTTCAAGTTGTACCTTGACCACCGTGTGTTCCAAATGGGCCAACCTCTCCAATGTCCCCGGCGCCATCCATTCCTCCATCATGTCTGCAGGTAGAACTTTCACCCTGGTACCGAGGGTTGAAGTCGTGGTAGACTTGTAGACTTGTGATAAGTCCGCAATGATCAGTAACTCCTGCCCTTCTCCAGCTGCCAACAACAAAACACCTCAAAATCTCGTCCCTCTCTCGTCAAAATGCCCAGGTTCAACGCTGAGCATTTGCCCCGCGTCTCATACTATAGAGCCATTGAAGAGCTGTCCATTATCGCAAGTCGGCAGATTCGCTGCATTTTGCTGCCTGCAGCCGCCATCGCAAGTAAAAAGTGTTTGAACGCCGTTGGAGCAGGTGAAGAATAGGGACTGATTGACCGCCGATGACTGCACGCAACCGTTCATAGTGCCCTGCACAGCCGCGCAGATGTTGACGCCGCCGTCCTGTCTTGCCATCAGGGGGAAACCCAAGGACAGAGTGCTCTGCAGGGCGACCAGGGCCGCCACTGCTTCATGGACTTTCATTTTTTCGTTTTATTTTTAAAGACAGAGGAATTAAGGTTGGTGGTGATCGCCAAGAATCGTTGCGGGTAAAAGGCCGGATGGCCCGTGTACGATCCTCGAGGTTGAGGGGATCCTCACAGTGTCGGCCAGACTGGTGATGAGTGGGTTGTCTGGATGAAAAATCATGTGAGGAAATATGAAGGACTGCTGGATTGCCAGTGTACAGAGTGACGTTTTCAATTTGAGACGCGAGGGGCCGGGCTACCAAGGGCAGGCGTCGTTTCAGATGCATGTCCATACGCCGTTGAAAATAGGGGCGCAGAGATACGAACTTGACATTGGTTCATCCCGCATCCAACTAAGTGTGTTTCAACACGCCTACAAACATGTCAGATGGTTGAGTCGTGGCGAGCTAGGATGAAAGTCAACGAAAGATTGACACGTTGGCTAACAAGACATCGCCGAGGTGCGTGCGGATCAATGAACGTTACCTAAAACTCCGTAGGCACAAAGCTCAACACATTTGTCTTCTTCGTAGTGCGTCCTGTATTCGGGTAGACTGAATAGGCAGAGTGCCAACGAGTAGTTTTGCTTGTCGTCTTCGGACGAAATACGCTATGTGCCGACCTAACCGAAGGGAGGCCGATGTGGAAAACCACAGCCACTTCGGCACGACCTGGCATTGTGTGCCTGAACAGCACAACCACGCTACCTTTGAATGTTTTCAACTCAAGATACCTCAATCTTGGCAAACAAATTTGGGGATGTGAGGTTGAGATGTTGCAATTCTTAGTCTAATATTTTACACACACTTGACTTCAAGGGCAGGATTAGCCCCCCCTGGGCAATTTGAAGAGGTTCTGTCGAGAACAACGACGGGAGATTATCAATTGTTTGAGGATTTTTTAACTTCCCAAAAGTTACACTTTCGAGCTATTCGACCTTAATCAAGCTGTTTATATAGGCACCTGAAATTGTACTCCTAGCGAACCAGGCATCTCTTAAATCGTCAAGGCAACATCCTCCGCCGAGTTCGGGCGGCACAACGCCCAACCGACGGCATAATTTTCGTCGTGGACTCTCAGAACCTTGTGTCTAAATGCGAAATGCCTTGGGGCGCTAATTTGCCCAAGGTTCAAATGGGTTTCCCATGACTTGCAATACGGTGCGCCTGCGCAGCATCCAAGCGTGACTTGAAAACGAGGTAAGCTGTGACTTATCCGAAATTTAGGCCAGTCAAAGGAACTGCACACGATGATCGAGTTGGAGTGCTATAAAGGGTTGAAAGAGAGTGTGACATGAGATCTTGCTAGTCTTGTCAGAGTCTGCCTCATCATGGTGTAACTATAGTGTCTGCCTGCTCCTACTTTCTCCCAATTGTGTATGCCTACCTAGATAGGTAAATGGAGACGCCGTATTGTTTCACGTTATGGAAGCCTTTGTCTTTCCAGATAGCTGTTGAGTAACCATGAAATGATCATGCTCTTTGTGTGACTTACCTTGGCACCTCGGGTAGACAAGTCATTATGTGACAGGTTGGAAGGACCTCAACAACGTGGAGCTTCCGAGCTCTCTACCAAGATTACTACTCCGTTTCTATAAAATACATAGTACCGCTTCCTTCATTGATCTCTCCGGGCTCCTTCGACCCACCTAAAGTTCGAGCGGAAAACGCGATCCCCATTTCTGAGCGGGCAATCTTTCACAGCTCTCTTTTTCATCTTTACAAGCCAAAAGTGCGACTCAAGCACAAGATGCTGTCCTTCCTCTTTGCAGGTGGGCGCGGACGCCTTCCTGGAGCGCCTTCGACTCGCAACAATCCACCCTCTTCTGTCGATAGCACTGTTCCTGTGCCGTCCAGCAACGAGTCCCAAGATGAACCCCACCAAGTGCCTTCGAAGACAGAAACGCAGATGGTGGTCTCGACAAGTAACAAGTCCCAGAGCGATGACTCGTCCATCCGTCACGTGGAAGCAATCAATCGTCGAGCAGAGGTACTTCCCCATCAAGAGGATGTAAAGCAAAGCACAACCAAGACGAGAGACGAGGATACTCAGGGAAGCAACGCCCCGAGTGCATGCTCGAATCTTATCGACAAGTAAGTCCGACAAGAAAGATGTCCCATTTGTGGCATGAAAAGCTGACATTTCTGACAAAAAGCATTCTGAACTCATCTCGCATAGTCATTTTTTTGGTCGGGTCGAACAAGGTTCGGTCCTCGGTCCACGATGGTGTCTTCAAACATCCTTATGCCGGTAGCTTTCTCAAGATGGCGTTCACCAAGAGCGTCAGGGATGCCAGCGATGGGGTGCTCGAGCTTCCTGAGGATGACCCCTGGGTATTTGATATCTTCGTCAAGTGGCTTTATTCCGTTTCTCTCGATCCGAACTCGGTCGAAATTTCCCACTTGAGGCTTGCTTCCCTTCTTTCAGGCGCCCAGACTCGCATGATGGCCCGCATCAAAGTCTACACCTTCGCTCAGAAGTACCTGTGCTATGACCTTCAGGACATGATCATTTCGGAAACGTGGAAATGGATAACTACGGATGGAAGGCACATTGTTGCAACCGAACTCAGTGATGCTAAGCTGTAGTTCGAGGAATCCATCGCCAATGCCGAGACTTCCGAAGACGTGCGTCATTTGCTGGTCAGTTGGATCATTGTCAGCGTGGGGATTACGGACATCGAAAGAATGCCGGTCAGTCTTCGCGCAGAGGTCATGGAAAAGGTGGATGCAGAGAAATGTGCTGCAGAGGAAAGGCCACCCACGGAAAGATGCGTAGTATGGGCACAACGTCGGTACGGGTGACGCTTCGCCTTCATGAAGACACTGGCGGCTGTCAATTGAGACGGAGGATTAAAGCTTGGCTCTGTTGAAGAATCAATGTAGATGTCATTGGAGTTCTGGTCTGGAGGAGGGGAGGGGATGAGATATGAGCATCGATGAGAGTACACTGTGTATCATACTGCTTTGAAACAGGAAAAGAATAAGATGTGCACAACTTTTTGTGTGATCTATTCGACTTTATAATTCCAGCTATGTGGTTTGTTTAAAAACCCGGGAATTTAATTCCTCTAGGTGCAGGTCCACTTTGTTTGGTACACACCCAGTTATGAATCACATGCTCCCTCTCAAACCAGTGTATTTCACCAAATGATCACTGGAACTTCAGTTGCTTTTTGGCTCTCTGACGGACTTGGGTGGGCAGCTAAATAAGCAGGAATTCACCTCCTGCTGCATGTGCGACTTTTCTTCACTTCCAGCCGTTCCTAATTTCACATTTGACCCCGCTATCTCTGCCAATATTTCAATTGAACTTCTTGCTGAGAAACCTAATCTTCTTTTCTCTTCCTTCTCAACTCTTTCCCAAACTCAAGACAGCGACGTCCAGTCACTTCTCGAAACCCCAGGCACCTGCACCCTGCTGCAAAGAGAACATGGCCGACTACAACTTTTCGGACTCGTCTGCAGTCCCTCCTGCCCCACAAGAAGCGTCTGGTGCAGATGATTCAGGAAGCGTGGAGGCTGTTGTACAGAGCATTGCCAACGAGACTGAGAATGCAGCATCTGACTGCTCGACTTCAGATTGCGAGGATGACCAAACAGCGTAAGTACTCGAATTACATTTCCTTGCCATCAACCACAAAGCTGACTCCGTGAAGCGACGACTTCGGCGACCGCATTGTGTACATCTTTGTTGGACCAAAGCGCGTCAAGTACACGATCCACGAGCATGTCTTGTCCAGTGTGGCAAAAAACAGCTTCTTCAGCAAGCTCTTCAATAATGATTTCAAGGAGGCCAGCATTGGGCAAGCTGATCTGCCCGAAGACAGTCCCAGACTGTTTGGCTGTATGGTCAAGTGGCTCTATGCCGCCCATGTCGGTGTCAAGAACTTCACTTATCTCTTGGACCCCCTTTCGCTCAAGGAACTCTTTGAGATCTACACTTTCGGCCAGAAATATCTGATCGAGGACTTTCAAGACGCTATCATTGTGAACGTCTACGCAAGGCTCCACAGCAACTCCCATTCCTTCTTCACAATTGCACAGGATACCGGCGCGCTGGACGAGTTCCAAGAGAACATCCTACCTGCATCAAAGATGCATGAACTGGTTGTCAAGTCCATGGCATTCTCATTGGGAACCTCATCAAAGCAGTCATGGAGAACCGATGAGGCATATGCATCTGCAGACGGCTATGGTGTTTGCAATGGGGGGTACGAAGGTTGCGACGACAAAGCAGAGGAAGCACTTGCAGCCATCTCAGATGAGCTTATGCAGTGTATCTTCAGAGAATTGTTGGGTGTGGCAGCAAGGGATTGCTGCAGGGGGTTTGAGTGTACAGTGGGCTATTGCAGCAGTTTCATGCTCAACGCATGGTCCCATCTCGAGTCTCCTCACTTTGGTCCATGGTGACAGACTTGTTGGCATGAGGGCCACTAGCCCACTCGTCGATGCATATGATGAGACATGCACCCAGTCCAAAAACAGTTCTGAACCAAGACAGAACCAGGCATGATCAGTATGTTATCCTGTCTATGGTAACATCGCATTTTCTCCACTCAGTTGCGAGGCAAAGGTAATAGCTAGGTAAGCTCTAGATACCTTCCCCTTTTCCAGCATACTCATCTCTGTCCCGACTGCTAACAACAAGTGACAATTGAGGCTTCAGGAGGATCAGAATCACTTTGCTCATAAACAATTGATGGCGCTGGAAAAGAAAATGGACTGGGTAAATACTCAAATCAATGGGGTGTAGTCAAATTGCGGCTCTTTTTTTAGACAGGGATGCCCAGAGCATGTGAAAGAGCTGTTGCCCAGATCTGGGGGGACTTGCCACACAAACCCAATATCAAGCAACAGGCGAGGGAAAGATCGAGAAAGAATGGGAAAGATTGACCCGAATACCAAGAACAGTCGCCAGGATTGCAGAACATGAAATAGATCGTCACCCTCTCCACCAGTAGCAGTGCCTTGAAAGTCAGCCACGGCCCTGGCTAGCCGTCATCACAATAGACAATGATGACATCATATTGCACACCCTCCCTGTCCTCGATTCGATACCCTAGGTTAAGTCCAACAGCTTTCTTTCCCCTTTGTCCGACCTCAAAACGTAGAGCTCCATCCATCTGCCGAGCACATTCTGTTAAAGTACGAGAAACACCAGACGCGAACTTTCCATCTCATCAATTGATTCTCAGACCTCTCAAAATCACCCTTCCCACCGATCGCAGGAGCTCAACACCACTTTCACACCTCTCACCATACCATCATGGCCTCAAGACTCTTCCTCCGATCAGCATTGGCGCTGCGACCAACCACCGCTGCTACCCCGGCACTTCGAAGGGGCTTCGCGGTGTCCTCATCCCACCAGATTAAGGAGTCGTCAGGAGGTATGTAACCACACCCACGAAGCGGGCTCTGATACAAGGGCGACGCACACATCGCCTTGTCCATTTTGCCCACACTGGGCTTTACCTCGGCAAAAGGCCAGCTCCTTCACAGAAAACATCCACAGCCCACAATCCCCCCATCAAGCTTCCACCGGCTGACATTCTCGGTCCATAGATGTCAAAGACTACGACAAGCACAAGCAAGATTCTCTTTCCAAGCAGAAGTCGGGCAAGGGTCACTGGAAACCCGAGCTCGCCTCGGACGGCGAGGAAGCCGTCAAAGCAGACCGCCAGCCCCACGAGGACATCAGCAAATTGCAGGAGCGTACCAAGCAGCACGCCGAGGAAAAGTCCTCGTCCGGAACCTCGACCAAGGACCCCATGTAAGGAACCACCAAACCAAAAACAAAATAATACCACGGACAACCATTGAGCCGGAGTGCAACGCTTGAATATTGACGCGACCAATCAAAAGTTAAAAGCAGCCAGGAATACGGTACCGCCACGGACGCACGATGACCATTTTGGGAGTTGAGGGTTGGGGCATATTTGCTTGTGATGAGTAGGGTCGGCAGAGGAGGTTTGACTATTGTTGGTAAGGATCATACAAGTGATTTCGAGAGGGTGCGCGACATGGCATAGTTTCGGACGCAGGAAACAAACGCAGCATCAATCCAGACGATTGCACTGAATACGTCTACCTTCAGGGGCATAGTGACCACAAACGCCCGCGAGCTCGCCTACCTAGGTAGTTGTTGATATGATTTCCCCTTGGGAGGATAAGACCTCTTCACGAATCCCTCAGATAAACAGCTTTAGCCGTTAAAACCAACACTGGAGCAGGTAACCCAAGTCACACCCGGCCCCGGCCCCTGCCGCGTCCACGGCCGCGTCCCCTGATACCCCCGCCCCGTGTAGCCATCCGGCCTCGCGGCATCGATTTAGTAACCGGCTTTGCGGGTATGTCGTCGTCGTCATCATCATCATCATCATCATCGTCGTCGTCGTCGTCGTCGTTGTCGACAGTTTGACCAGCCTCCGAGCCAGAGAATGAGTCGCTATAGTAGTTGTAGTCATCCTCATCTCCGGAATCACCAATCCTCACAATCGTAGGTCCCGTTGGCTTGGGCGGTAGCGGAGCCGGAGATGGTTCCCGGGGCTCGAACTCTGGGTCAGTTGAGGGATCGCGCGACTCCTTCATTATGATGGTGGCCCCGTTCGGAAGCGTTGCGCTTGGAATGCGGGACAGTGAAGGCGCTGTGCGGGATGCTTTGGAAGTAGAGCGACTGTTGACTGGTCGCCATGATCCAGGCTTTTCGTCGGAGCTACCGGGTTCTGCAGATTCAGGAAGAGGTGGCTCGAACGCGCTGTCACCATCTGAGTCTGCAGGGCTGTACATTGGCGCGTATCCGCCATCTTCGTCGTCACCGTCATCGTCGGCCTGGGCAGGCCCGTCTGGTTCTTGTGTTGCCTCTGGATATGGCTCTTGCTCCGGCGCTGGCTCTTGCGGCTCCTCTTGTGGCTCATCATTTGCCACCTCGGCTTCGTTCACAGCGTTGGGCTCTGCGATTTGATGCTGTCCGCTGCTAGGCTCTGTCGTATCTCTACGACCCTTCCGCTGTCCGATCTTGACCTTCTTGCCTCTAAGCGCCATACGCTCAGCCATAGACATGAATTTCTCGCTCGTGACCGCAGTGGCAGATGTGCCTCGAGTGGACCTTGTTGAAGTTGGTTTCTCTGCTGTCGGAACAGTGGTCTTGTTCTTCGGTGGACGACCCCTTCGCTTTGGTGCGGGCGCGGATACAGGCACGGATGCGGGCGGGGATGCAGGCGCAGGCGCAGGTGCAGACGAGGGCTCCCTATACGTATCACCACCGTCATCGAGCTCCCTGGCGAGCTCTCGCTCAAGCTCCCCAATCGCTGCGTCGTGAGCCGAGGTTGAATCGTCCGCAATCAAGGGAGACCGACTCGATAGCCAGAGACGACTTTGGCGGACGGCCACGTCTCTTGCCCGAACCCGTTTGTGGAGAGGATGTGTTAGACTTGGCAGCCTCAGGTGAGCTGCGAGCGGCCCCGTCGGATCTCCGTGGTCTTCCCCTGCCTGGCGGCCTACCCGGGCCCCTTTTCTGCGGCTGTGGAGTCTCAAGGGCTGAGGCGTTCGTAATGGCACGCATCGCTTCTGCGGCGAGGTCAAGGGGATCCGTAGATGCGTGTGCAGCGGGCTGAGGTGCCGCTACCGCCTTCTTCGGCTTGATAGGCAAGACCTCGTTGAATTCCTCAATGTCTTCCTCATCAGCATAAGACACTTTGGGCCTCGTTGGCCGCAACGTTGGGATTTTGGGATCGGAGGACCGTCTCAAGTCCGGATCTTGGTCCTGATTTTGATCCTGATGGTTCTCAGGCTTGTCATTGCCTTGGAGCTCAGGTGCCTCGCTATCTGCAGTAGGTGCATCCACCATAGACACGTCACCGACGCCAAGAAGAGCAGGGTCCAAATTTTGTAGAGCATCTGGAGCAGGTGCTCTGTCGATTTTCTTTTTCTTTTTATGCGATCTGCCTGCAACGAAATCTGGGTCATTGTCGTCTTCTTGTCTGGCTCGGCGCTTGGCTGCGCGTAACGACTTCTTGACGAATTCGGACTCTTGGTCGAACGTAGGTTCCTCTGTAGGCTCCTCGTAATGATCGAATAGAATCTTGTCAGGAGCATCGTCCTGCTCGTAATAACCGATACCCAGTCTTCTCTCTGCGCCAGGAGGCACTGGATACTGCATTTCTTCTGGATACAGGGAAGCATTCGGATCAGGGAGCTGCTCGAGACCAGCATCGCCAACCTGTGGTGTTTGCTGAAGAGGAGCGTCACCAGCGTCGACAGGGCCTTCGATGGCAGCTGCTTGACTCTGGTCTGCAATTTCGTTCTGTTGAGCCCCGGCTGCCAGAGCGCCTACCACGTCTTGATCCTTGTTCTTCTCAGCATCAGCCTCCTGTCGGAGACGTTGAATGCGTTTACTGTTATGGTTACGACTTTCATCACCAGCTGCCTTGAGCCAATTCAAATTGTGCATTCGAAAGTCGACAAGAATTTCCTGACTGCGGTCGTCCGCGACAGCGCGTGTGTCGTGACCGATATATGTGTTTTTGGGTTCGTATGGAATTGTGCTGCCCGTCCTGCGACAACTGCCACAGTTGCAAATCCCTTGACACTTCGGGCATTGCCACCACTCTGCCTGAAGAACCTCTTGCGGCATCATGTCGAAAGCTCGGTATAGAACACCAAAACAGTATGCCTGATTGCAGCCAGGGTTGGTGCAAAACGCTAAGCGATAGGTGTAATCTTTGTGAACACAAGTATGGCACTTGTATACATCACCCTTCTTCTTCTTCCGCCTCGGTTTCTTCACATTGCCATTCTCGTCGACTACGACTGGTTCTTCAGGCTCTGGAGAAGGCTCCTTGTCGAGCTTTGTGATATCGTTGAATGGCCGTCTACCCAGCTGCTCCTGACAGATTTGAGCCAGGGACTTCCTGCCAATCCTCATGCGAGCAATCTCCAAAGGTGGCGGTGATGAGTCTACGTCCACAAAACCGTCATTGTATATGACCATACTTCGCCAAGCGTCGTAGTTGTCAATAAGTTCAGACCAGTCCCACTGCTCGCAGAACCTGAGCCCGGAGACGCAGAGACATGATCTACCCATGGCATAACACTCCATACAAATGTCGTATGTATCTTGTGCGCCGCCAATGAGTTCTCGCACACAATGCGGGCAGGTCAAGAATCGATTAAAAATGTTGCTGCGGCAATACGAACAAGTAATGCACGAATCGAAAGGAATCATCTCGACATTCTTCTCTTTGCGCACAAATACCTCATCCACCAGCATCTCTGTGAAGAGCTGAAGCAGCTTTTTGAAGTCCTTTTTGAGTTGTGTAAGCCTTGCCGAATCTTTGCCGACCTCCTCGCCCATAAGCCATGACATTTGCGAGTCTGCCGCGTTCTTCAACATGTCATAATATTTCTTCAGAGAGAAGTAGACAATTGCTTTGTTTTTGTATTGCTCATCTCGACAAACGAGTCGTGCCCTAGGGAGAGCCTCATGCAGGGCGAAGTCCAGAGTTTCGACCGTGGTTCGATTCCATGCGACCTTCATAGTTCTGGTGCCACGATTCCAGACTTGATGGGGTGCCAGAGGTGGGATGAGGATGAAATCTCCGACTTTCTGCTCCACAATGTAGACTGGAAAATTCGCCTTCTTCCAAGCGTTGATTTGGGCAAAGTGTTTCTCGATCTCGACGTCGTGACCAAGCATGGACAGGAAGTACTCTCGAACGACCTCACGGTCTTTGGTCTCGGTCATGAACCAGATGGAACTGCCTTCCTTCTCGCCATTTTCGTTGGCCGATGCCTCCACCATGATATTCTGACCCAAGGACGCGCACATTTCGCGATGTGCTGGAGTGTATGTGCCCTCGTGTCCAATGTAACACATCAGATTTTGGGCGCGCATTTCTTCCGGAAGGTTGCTCATGAGATCTCCCGCCGGCGCCGCAGTCTTCTCGTCCATAAAGAGATTGTCATCTTTGGGGCCGCCATGATCCTCGACGTTCTCGTTCCAATAGAAAAGGCCGGGTGGCATGATCTTTCGGAGGTATTCGTACCACTCAGGCGGGCAGTCGATATCCTTCAGATACAGGCGTTGTCTTCGTTCGTCTCGAAAGTTGCTTGGGGTCCATTGGTCGGCAAGCTGTCGCATAGAACGGAGGTAGTGACCCATCGTCATAGGTATGTTAGCCTGAGCGTTGATGTCGCGAACATCCTCCTCTGCAGCAACGGTCAGCATATCAGCGCCAAGCAAGACGAGCGTTCTTAGCAGAGCTTGGTGGACTCACGTTTCTTGTTGTAGTTGGCCTCCAAGAAATGGGGACTGAAGAGAGAGTTCGGCAGCTTGCTCTGCCAACCTTCGATAACGAGTGGCTTCCCCTGCTTGATAACTTGGTACCAGACAAGCTTCTCAAACTCTAGTCTCCTGATCTTGGAGGCGGGAATACGCTGAGCGAACTCGAAGTTAGGCGTCCGGTCGACGAGACCTTGCAGATCCAGATCCGGCGGTAGTGGATCGAACTTCGCCTGTGGATGTGGCGCGGTACGCATCTTGAAGTGTGCTCGCTTTGTCGTAAGGCTTGATCGCGCAAAGGCTGAGTGCAATGCGACGAAAGCCGCGACTCAGTGCATGATTGGCGTGCTCCTCTTCGATGCCTTCGCGATGCTAGACGTTGAAGAGTAGAAGTTTGTGATCGCGTGGGCTGGGAGAGACGATGGGATGAAGCTTCGCAGCGTCAAAAGCAGCCCTGAAGGTTGTTGGCCGGGAGTTAATTTGATTGTCGCGTTGGACGCGCGGGAGCGATTGGAAGCGGTGGGATTGGCCCAAATAATAAATGCTCCCTAGCTCCGTTGGGCGACAGGGATTGAGCACTTTGACGCAGTAGGTTTTTGTAAGGTACCTGGACCCTGAAAATGCAAAGTTGAAAGCACCTTCTTGAATTGTGCAACTGTATTGATCACAAGTCGAGATGCGGTGACCTTGAAGGCTACTTGAAGGTAAAGCCTCAGAAGACTGAAGGGGCCTTGGGAAGTTGAGGTAAGAATTCTGTCTTATTTGCGATTTTCTGTCGCGTCGTGCGTGGATGGAGAATTCCCAGCGTGATCACAAACAACGAAATGTGCTCATGTCTGTCCTATAAGTTCGAGTGTGCTGCAATTCGGCTTTCATATTATCACAATTCATCTCCCTTCGTTCTTGCCTTGCAGACACTGCTGATGTAATGTAGCTTTGAGAGAAATCAAGCTGACCGGATGCGCAGCGCAGACAGCATAAAGAAGTCCCATAAGCAGCTATGAGTACGCGATGGGCTTCAAGAGTGGTGCGCACGAGGGTGTCTGCTTGCATGGGGTCCAGCCTTACCTCGTCCCTCAAAGTTACGAGATGTAGCGCACGGGGTTTTTTGAGGCCTACGTCTCAATGCGGCCAACCACGACTCTCACTCACCCGGGGCGAACCTGTGTTGAGAGCATTCTTCTCTCAAAGCGTCAAGAGGCCAATACCTGCTCCGGCCTCACAGTCAACTTTGAAGAGTGAGAAGCCACAAGCCGACCTTCCTACTGGATACTCACCTCCCACGACCGGTCTCCTCGCCCATCTTCCCTCCTCCTGGGTTCCCTACGCCGAACTCGTCCGCCTCGACAAGCCCACCGGCACTTACTACCTCTTTCTCCCATGTCTATTCTCGACCCTGCTCGCCGCACCCCTCGCAACCCCCATGGCGCCACCCCTCACGGTCGTCGGCACCACCGCGCTCTTCTTCACCGGTGCCCTTGTTATGCGCGGTGCAGGCTGCACAATCAACGACCTCTGGGACCGCAACCTCGACCCCCACGTTTCCCGGACACGCCTCCGGCCAATAGCCCGTGGTGCCGTCACACCATTCAACGCGCTGGTCTTTACGGGTGCCCAACTACTCACTGGTCTCGCAGTGCTGCTCCAGTTCCCAATCGAGTGTTTCTTCTACGCCACGCCAAGCCTGCTGTTCGTGGCAAGCTACCCGCTGGCGAAGAGAGTCACGTACTACCCGCAATTTGTGCTGGGGTTAACGTTCTCGTGGGGGGCCATGATGGGTTTCCCAGCACTAGGGGTGGATTTGCTGGCTAATAGTGCAGCTTTGACGGCTGCGGCGTGTTTGTACGGGTCAAATGTGGCGTGGACGGTGCTGTATGATTTTATTTATGCGCACATGGACTCGAAGGATGATGTCAAGGCGGGTATCAAAAGCATTGCCCTGGCGCACGACCAGTCAAAACGACTCCTTGTGGGGCTTGCCGTCACACAGTTGGGTTTTCTCGCTGCTGCAGGCGTGGCAGCCGGAGCTGGACCGGCATTTTTTATAGGAAGCTGTGGGGGTGCGGCGGTTACATTGGGATACATGATCAAGAACGTTGATCTGAGGAGTGTCAAGGACTGCTGGTGGTGGTTTGTGAATGGGTGTTGGATTACTGGTGGTGTGATCAGCGGAGGGCTCGCACTAGATTACACATTGAGATACATCCAGGAGTCCGAGGACTTGCGAGGCGATAAGTAGACCATCTGTATCGTCTCCACGAATATACCATGAAGGCATAATCGAACCCTGGAGTATTGGTCTCACCCAAAATCATCTTCGCTGCTCGTCACTCCATCCATCCTGCTGCCGTGTACCTTGGTTGTTTGGTTGTTTGCTCGTGGCGATGATCCCTTTATTCGTCGATCATATCTACCAAGGAAATATCAGATCCCCCTTGCCTGATTTGTGAAGATGCCGATGAGAGCAAAACACTGTTGACGCCGTGAAATCCCGAAAGCAGCCATTTCCTTGAAGTTTTTGTGTCCTTCCACTGTCGTCCGCTCGTCCCCTGCAATACCGCTTAAGAACGGGGCTTCTCCTTCTTCTCCTTCCACAGAGCAAGCAGACCGACACCAGAGACCTTGACAACCTTGAATCGCACACCGGGAATATCACCCTTGGCCTTGCCCTTGCGACCGAAACCAGCCAGGAGCACCTCGTCGTTCTCGTCCACGAAGTTCAGGCAACCGTCGTTGGGCACTAAATGCAGTCACGTCATGTCAGCCCACATCATTCAACCGTTGTTGCCCTGCGTTGTCGCCAAACCGCAGCCCTTCTGTGGCTTCTCCTTTATAGGCTTTCGCAAAGACGGGTCCATCAGATCTGGGGGATTGGAGCTGGCTCGTACCGAAAGCAGTGACCTTCTTGCCGTTCTTGATCAACTGGACACGGACACACTTGCGAATAGCGGAGTTGGGCTGCTTGGCCTCGACACCGACCTTCTCGAGGACGATGCCCTTGGCGTGGGAGGAACCTCCGAAGGGCGAGGACTTGAAGGCGGTGCCGAGGGCTCGCTTCTTGAATCCATCATCGGCCCATCGCTGCTCGCGACGGGTGGTGCGCAGCTTACGCGCGGCGTTGAGACCTCTAGGCTGACCCTTTCCCATTTTGACTGGCTGTAGATGAAAGAGAGGTGGTCAGTATTTGGAAAATTTCTAGCCTTCGTTGAGGGTCGATCGTGCGGTGGGTTGATTGAATTGAGGTCGGTTTTCGGTGGGGTCGAAAACGTGCGTGGTTGGTCGAGCGTCACCGCCAAAAATCGGTCGGGCGCGGTATATCTTGCGATTGAAATTCGAGGCAAGTCGAGAATGGAATGGACAGCAGTACTCACCGATTATGGCTTGATCGCGATGAGGTTGAGGTTGGGTTGATGTATCAGTGGGTCGAACAAACGTTGAGGCTTCAAGCCGTCCTGCTCAAGCGAAAAAGTGCCTTCGATTTTTCCAGGCGGGCACGTGATTCGGGAGCAGGGGCCACCCTTGTCTAGGTCATGACCACCTCAGCCAGAGCCTCACCAACAAGATCAAAGCACTTTGAAGATGAGTATTTTTCATCATGACCAAACACGATTTCATCGGCTTTTGATTAGCAGATCCTGAAGCAGCGCATTTTGAATTCGGTTGCACCATCCTGAATTTCCATGGCCGACAGGTTGAACCAACGCAGCCTTATCCCATTGTTCGAATCGCCTTTTTTTTTTTTTGGCGGGGGAGGGGGGGTAAATCTTCGCGCCTGAAGACGCGAGATGCTCTTGACGACTTAAGGATTGCATGATGGGATTTTGGGCTTCCTCATATGGTCCAAACTCAATGCGATGACCGATTATATGGTTTAGTGTGGTATACAGAGGCTCAAGTGAGAGTCTGGCGCGATGGTCGGGAGGCGAATTTTCCCACAACTCGACACTGGCTTCTCATAAGGGAACTGCCACCCGACCTGAACTTCGCCTAGACCTGTGAAATCTGGGTTCTGGCAAAATGAAGCACGCTACCAAATTTCGATCATCAGGAGTAGAGCACCGAGCCCCCGAAGACCAAGCCCAAACCATGTGTCCAAATGCCATTGTCACGGTGAATCGAAAGCGAACAGCGTAGGGATCTCATTGGAAATCGAGCCACTTTACGACATCTACCCCGGCAACGTCACGCAAGACGCACCAATTTACCTGAGCGTTTTCTCCCCACCACAACACTTTCTAACATTCACAAACGGCCATGGAACTCCAGAGTTTGTTCTATTTATGCTGGATCGTGTCTCATCTTCTGCCCTTGTGTCTGGCCAAATCGGAGTGGCCTGACCGCCTGGGATTTCATGCGGGAGCTGCAGGTGACATATCTCAGGTCGAGGACAACAGTAGAAGTACTGCCAAGAGCTGTTGACATTTCCCATTGTGCGACGAGTCGGACAAAAGGGAATGTTGTATGTCGGCAGCTAATCTCATCGAAGATTTTATCTGAGGGTAACCACTCCACTGGAATGTATTGGGCGTTGTGAATATCGACTATTCGACCATGCTTGGGCCTCCATGCCCAGACTATTGATATATATGTTCAAGATGCCTTTCATGCTTTTGGACATACTGCCCCTACTTATGCGTCTGCATTAAGGGATAGCGTGGCAGTTTGGGCGCTGATCAGTGCTGGTACGGATCCTTACCGTCCTCCGATTCGAGAGTAGACCATCCCCCACCCACGTGCACCTTGGAAATGCGTGCGAGTGTGTTCCAGTACTCTTGAACCGAGGGATACCAAATGATGAACAGGTATTCATAGGTTTGGCGAATTTGTAGATTGGGATATGGCGGAGTGATTGATGAGGTAGGGAATTACATAGACGGCGTTGGAGGCGGGCGACGAGACGCAGACGGCAGTACGGCACTTCGTATGTTCAAGTCCGAGAGGGCATCACTGAGGAGCTGCAATTAGTTTCTATTTTTGATGAAAATTATGACGAACAAGGACGTTGCTCCTGAGGCGAAGTGTACCATAAAATCCTGAGTCAATATAGAAGGACGCGAGGGTAAAAGCGGTGTCCCAAGAAACTGACTTGGAAGACAGCATTCTCTGGGATAAATCATAATCACACTAGAGGCATGACAATAGCCTATAGGCTGAAGTCTGCTGATACGCACTTGTAAATCAAGCCCTTGTAGGACGATCCACTTAGATACTCATTCGGTTCCTGAGCAGACAGTGAATTGTCCTGGGAAGTTGGAAGACACATCAGAAAAGACACTATCGTCTTGTGCCTGACTTGGAACCAATAACTGAACAGGGAGGATTGGATTACCAGGGGTCACCAAGTGGGAACAACCTCAGACCACCGGATCGCGTCCGAAGAGCCGTAACGAATGCCCAGCCCATGGACTCCGCCCAGGACAGCACCTCAGATGCCGGGCCCGGCTCCGGCACAGCAGTTGCAAGGAATCTCAACAGACCAGACCCCGGAGCCGATACACAAGGTAGCGAGAGATATGGCGATGTCAGCTAGTAAACACCTGACGCTGCTGTAAGAATAGTACGAGGCCGGGGCTGATATTTGGTGGTCTTTCAATGCTCGGCGGGGGAGGAGACAGTCCCAAGGGTCCATGCATGACTCTGCTGCAAGTGGGATCTTTGAGATCTGGACCTGCAGGGCCAGAGGTCAGGGAATAACTAGGTAGAGGGAGAGTCCTTGTTTCTCACTCAACTGCTACAGCTGTTTAGGAAAACCTCTGTCTATCCTGGGAGCGTGGATATCGTTGAGGCAACCGTCTAGCAACAGAGCTTTCAAGATCTCCATTGATACTATATACATGATGTTACCTACCAAAAGTCTCATGGTTCCGGAAGAGCATTGAGCATATAGGTATGACGTTTACACCTCTGGGTAATGTATTGTTCACCACACAGGTAGCATCGCAACCCTCCCTCCTGCTGTCACCAAGAGATGCATGGTACGGCAGTCCCAAGCCCTCCAGGACACCGCCTGCATAGCTAGCTTCCAAACCAGATGCACAGTAGCTCTCGTAGACAGGACAGGGAAACTTGGTGACACCAATTGTGGCCTGCTGCATTGTGCGACTGGCCTGAGTCAGTCGAACCATATGGCCTTGCTTGCCACGCCGTTGCGAGACGCGATCAGGAAAGAGAATAAGAGAAGGAGAGGAAGAAGATACCCATTCGAGCCCTGACACGGCTCTGTGCCGAAGTTCTTGGGTGTTTCGAGGGGAACAGTTTCGATACTGGTCGAGGGGTAGCATGGTTGGGGGGGGACAGTGGCTCTAGCATCTGATACTCAAAACACTTAGTATGGAGCTACGAACAGTGAGTGGTTGAGGCTAAGGTGCTTGGGGATCGTCGAATGCGGGACGGCAAGAGTGGAGAGGACAGGGGTGGGTTGACGAACCAGGAGAGCTTCTTCCTCCACTCACTGCTCTTTGTGCACAACAAATTGCGGGGTTCTCAACTCGGGTGCGTACTCTGCTCTTCTGGGACGGTGCATGTGCTGAGCACGCCCTTGAGATATTCGTGATAACACTACCACTAGCATATCAATTCCGCTTGGGGTTCGTTTGGCCCTTCCCTTGTGGCATCGGGCCAAACTCTCCTTTTTTCCCTTTCCCGTCACTTCTTCTTCTTCCCTCCCGACTCCATCTCACATCCACTGCTCATCGATACCACCACCAACACACCAATTCACTCCCGTCATAGAAGCCAACAGCAGTCTCCAATCACTGACCACGACCTACGCATCGCGGGGTCCCCTTCATGGACTCCCTCCTGCTGGCACTTGGCCGTACCGCGACCGCACCCAAGACTCTGGTCTCGCCCTCCGAGACCACTGTCTAGAGGCGGCTGCACCACCGGGCCTACCGTTGCCAGAAAGCATGCCGGCTGAGCTGATACCCTACCACCAAAATGGTACCAAGCTCCCTCCGCCGACCATGCCTACACAAGGCAGTAGCAGCAGCAGGAGGGGCGACGGCGATGGGACACCAGCCAACGCGCCCGACACCATGGCCACAAAGCTCCAGGCCGAGGTGCAGCAGCACGTTACACAAACCCAGAAGAAGTTCATCAAACGATATCGTACTGAAGTCGCCGCCAGCGCCTCAAGTGTGCTCTCGACTCTCGCCACTTTCCCCCTCGATAGCGTAAAGACCCGAATGCAGACCTACAAGTACTCAGGGTTTGTGGACTGTGTCCGGCATACCTACCAGACCGAGAAACTCAAGGGCTTCTTTAGGGGTGAGTTGCGGAACCCTTCACCTGCATATCCCACAATTTTCCAAGTACTGATACTTCTTTTTTCCACTGTCTTTAGGCGTGACTGCACCCTTGGCAAGCATAACACTTGTTCGGACCGTCTCCTTCTCGATCTACCAACGATCAAAATACGTTTACTCGAATTGGCTGAAGAGAAACTTTGGAATTGATGTTTTGACCCATGTCAACACCAAAGGCACATTTCCCAGCCTATCTTCAGTTGCCTGTTTTGGTGCAGCGGGAGCTACCGCTGGTTCTTGTATTACATTAATCGCATGTGAGAGCACCAAGATTACTATTGAGCTGTGGCTGAACATGGCTGACATTTTGCAGGCCCGTTTGAGCTCACGAAACTGAGCGCCCAAGTCTCTGTCTTGCTCGCTGACCGAAAGCATTGCCCCCAAGCCGAGAGCTACAAGATCGCAGCCAGTTATCAGAACAAGGGAACACTAAAGACCATGGCGAATATCATGCGTCATCGTGGCCCCTTGGGCCTGTATACTGGCTTCAAATTTCATCTGTGTACGTTTCGAAACCTCTCTACCACGACAACTATCTTCTCCTGGCGCCCAAGCTAACTTTGAATAAAGTGAGAGACGCTCTCGGCACTGGTATTTACTTCATGACCTACGAAAGTAGCAAACAACTTTTGACGGCCTTTGGAGGCGACGGCACCCATTCGAATCCTCTAGCCGTCCTAGTTGCGGGTGGTGTCTGCGGTATTGTTTCGTGGGCCATGATCTGTTAGTTATTTGCACCTCTTGGCAAGGAACGTGCACTCACTGATTTTCCTCACAGACCCGATCGACTCTGCTAAGAGTATATATCAGCGGAATTGCCTGATGTATTCGCGAGGCCAAACAGTCCCACCGGTGAAAGTTGAATTCTTCCGGCGGCACATGTATCGAGGCCTAGGCGTGTCCATGGGTCGATCCTGTGCAGTAAATGCTGTGTTCTTCTCGTCATTTGAGTTCCTGAAGAAGCACATCAACTCGATCAAGGAAGACGAGTAAGCAAGTGGATCTGTTGATGCCACTGTGTAGGCCCACTCATATGTTGTCATTGGTTGTCTGCATTCCGAGAATCGAACGGAACCGGAGTTGTGTGAGTTATTGGTTGGCTGGTGCATCACTGGAAACGCCGGGCAATATTGATTTTTTGTAAGGTACGGGGAGCAAGGAGCCCGGATCAGGGCAGTACGCGAATATGGCATTCGATCGTTGAAATGAAGGTATGAATGCCGAGAAGGCAATGAGACTGCAGACCAAATCAGCCAGCATCTGCTGACAAAGAAATCGAATGAAATGAGTTAACTTCACGACGCAATGTGGTGTGGCTCATCGCCTTTCACTGAGAGGCCTTGGATATTGACGACCGTCATGTTGAGACAGTGTTGATGTATTCTTCCGTGGATGGTATCTTTAGTACTCTCCCTTCCATGTCCCCAGTAATCAGTATTGTAATAATCGACTTCCACTCATAATCCGCCTCGTATTTTCTGCCACTGGTTCATGAACCCATATCCACCCAAGGGACCTCTTGACTCCGCCGCTGTCGCCTCTGAGCTGCTTGTCTGCTCCCTCTTCGAAGTCCCATTCTCATCCTGGCCCCTCCTCGCCTGGTCCCTATCCCGCTGGCCCTCCGCCTCCTTCACCAACTCCCGATGCCTCTCCTCCACCAATCTCGCCAGCTGCTCCACAAATCGCATCCGGCCCTTTTCCTCTGCCGTGCCCTTCCACACCGAAGTTAGCAGCTTGATCTCCTCCACTCGCTTCGTCGCCTGTTCCACGCCCTGTACTTTGTCCTCGTACTTCCCGCCGCGCTTCAATAGCCCCGAGATTTCCTCTCTCAGCTTCTTCAGTGTCTGCTGGCCCCGATCCTCCATACTGATTTGTTCCGCGGTGCCGCTATGCCGATCTGGGAAATCCGGCGCCGACACCGACAAGAACCCCGATGATACCGAGATCTCGCTTGGCGGAAATACAAACTCCATCGCCTCACCAAACGTCTTGATCACCGCATCCAGCCGCGAGCGCACGAGCGTCAGCGTGCGCAAATGCGAAATGTACGGCGGCTCATCATGATCACGATCATTATCTTGAGCTTCCACACCTGCGGCGCCCGTAGCAGCGGGCGTGATTGGTGCGGGCGAATTGGACACCACCACCGTCGCCTCGGTGCCCGGCAGCAGCGGCGTACCAGCCAGGCTCGCCCGCCGTGTCGCGGCTTGCTGCTCAATTCCCGCGGGCACGAAGCGTTCTAGGTCAGCCTTGAGCGGGCCCTCCCCGAGCAGGGCCTCGGAGAGGCCGAGGGTCTCGCCGCGGAGCAGCTCGACTTCGTACGCGAGGCGGCTGCCGGAGCGCAGAATATCCTCGGTGAGTTGGCTGAGTGTGCCGGTAAGGCGGGTGGTGTGTGCATTCAGCTGAGTGGCGACGGTCTGCGCCTCGGTGGAGAGCTCTGCCAGGGACACTTTGGCTGTTGTTGAGGAGGTGGAGCGCAGGGAGGCGGATGAGCCCTGCAGAGGGGGGAGGACGCCGTTGAGGTACTCTGCTGCGTCAAAGGTGGGCGAGAGAAAGGCCTGGAGGAAAGGATCGGAGGTGTGGACGGACTTGGGTTCTATTTTGGCCGGTGGTGTTGAGGTACCTGGCAGTGCTCTTGAGGCTGCGCGATTGTGGAAGGAGAGCCCGCGCGAGCGAGTTGAAGCTGCAGAGCTGTTCTGCCGCCGGCGGGCGAGGGGAGTGGACATTTTGTCCTCCCTCTGGCTTATGCTGAGAAGGAAGAACGAAGAATTATAAAGAATTGTTGTATGAGATGAGATATTGAGGGAGGTTTGAGTGAGCCCTGTATGGTCGAAGTTGAAGGCTAGGTGGCATACCCGGGTACTTACAATCCTAGCGGACGTATGGTGTGGACGGGAGTACTTCTTTAATCCCTGATAGAGCCTCAAGCGGAGTGGACTCCACCACCACTCTGGGTACTCCCGTGCCAATAGGGTCCCACCCCCACGCCATTTTCTCGGGCACTTTCCCACGACGCGTCTCTCCAATTCAACCACGCGCTTCCCGTTTTGGTCTCAACACCTTTCACGACAAGATGGACGACCGCGCTACCACGAGCGCGCTTCTCTCTCCCGGCGAGGAACTCTCTGCACAAGAGCAAGAGGTGATTGACGAATATGTGCGGCTGGCAGACAACATGAAGAAGGTAAGGGCAGAGGCACTTTACGCGCGCAACTCAGCAAACCTGCCCCCGCGCCGATGTATTTTTTGACAAGACAAGTAGTCCCAATGCTGACTTGCTTGGTGTGCGCCATACTAGCTCGCCTCGATCCTCGACACCATGGCAGCTCAACCGACGACCGAGATTCTCGACGGCTTGCGTGACCTAGAGCGCAAGACGGCGTTGGTGTTTACGCTGCTCAAGACGAGCGTGTATAGCATTGTGCTGCAGCAGGAACTGGAGTGGGGTGATCAGCCGCAGCATTGAGAGACCAAGCCTACGGAGCATAGTTTCTAATCGCACTCTTGGATCACGATCCATATGAACTGCCCGGGCCAAGAGCAGCGCTACTTTCACCAGCACCTCCCAGGACTGCATTTATGACTCCTTCCATTGGAATTTCGGACCAGGTGCGACCATGGGGCTATGTAATGATGGGAGGCGGTACATATCGCTAATACCCATACGAGACATCAAGACATGAACGAAAGAGGACATGTCTGAGACACGAGTGGGTGTATGTTCACCGTGTCACGGATCCACGAATGATTGGACGGTATGATACAGAGTTTTGTCCATGGTACAAGTCTATCGGCTGTCTAAAGAGTGGCACCTCCATAGTACACCTTGCGCGCATCAACGAGCTTCTTTCCTCTGCCGAGGGCGATGGTCTCGGGATCGGGCTGGTTCATCAGAGCTTGGAAGCACGCCTTGACCGAGTTCATGGGGTTGCGGGACCGGGGCATCTTGGCTGCTAGGTCTTGGAGGCCTACTGCTCGGGCCATCTCGAAGAAGCGGTGCGAGACTCGGAGGCCGAATCCTGTGGGTTTTGGCGTTGTTAGCATACTGAAATAAAATTTCAAGAGCATGTCTAGTCGTCCCAACGTACCTGGTGGCCGCGCGTAAAGCTGTACAATAGTGCCTCCAACCTTGGCTTCAACGTTTCCGTAGATGGTCCTCTGCTCATACCTCCGTATTGGCTGCATGTTTCTGATAGCAGCCAACTTGGCCTTCGACGTCGCTGTTTCGGGGTCCACCGACTTGGCCTCGCCCAGCCCCAGCCGGCCATTCTTGTTGCCGCAGATAGCAAGAACATAGGTACTCCGAATCTTTCCAAGACGCGTCTGATTTGAGACAAATCGCCTGACCAGAATCTTGGTCTGGTTTTGGGCCAGATCGATAATCTGCTTGGTGTTCATGCCCGTCTTTTTCCTCAGCTCCTGGTAAATGCCTTCTGGATCGAGCGTCGCGTCGTCATCGTCGGTCTCCTGCCTGTACAAGCCTGCTACGCCGGGTACTTTCTTCGGCAGCTCCGGAGCGAGTGCCGAATCACCGCCGTCAAAGCCCGTCATCGAGTTGCGCTCCGTGAGATACTTGTAAATGGCCATCGTGTCATCAGGTACCTTCTCGTCCATCTCGTCCTCCTTGCTCTTCTCGCGCATTCCCTTTGAGTTGGACTTCTCTGGGCCGTCCCTCGTCATTTCTGATAATTCTTCAGCGGTCATCGCGGGGCCCATCACCCGGTCCACGGCCTCCGCCATATCTCGGCTGGTCAGCTCCTCTCCCTCTTGCTTGCTTAGCATCTTGCTGCGCATCTCCTCGTACATGGCCAGTGCCTCGCCCATGTCGATCAAGCCTTCCTTCTTGCCGTTCTTCACGTCCCTCTCACGGATCCACTCCAAGAAGTCATCCTCGAACTCATCGGGTGTCATAAACCGTGCGCTCGTGTCCACCGGCCGCCCAGTCTTCTCACGCCGATCAATGACCGGCCGCAGCGTTGCAAAGTCCTCGAGGTATTGCGGCCGGTACGGGTCATTACGCATCCGGCCTTGCTCGACCAGATCTTCGGCTAACACGACATTCTCGCCCATTACGAGAGCCTCGATCTGCTCAGGCGTGTACTTCTTTTGCAGTGTCTCGACATCCGTGTCGTCGTAGTCGGGCGAGATCAGGTTCTGGTACTTGGCGACAACACCAGGCCGTTTCTCCGGGTCGAGTAGGCCCAGCTTTTCGGCTTTCACATTGCGGTAGGGCGAGCGGCGCTTGCGGCTGAGGGTGGGCGAGGTCGTGTGGAATTGGTGCTGCTGGCTTGTTGATATGGACGATGCTGTAGATCGGGACGAGGAGGCAGCTACAGCGCGCGAGGAAGTCTTGGCTGAATTGGCTGCCAGTGATCTGCAGAGCAGGCGACTGGCAGCTGGTGTTGCCACGCTCATGACTGCCGGCTTTTGGAGGTAGAGAGCGCGGTTGGGCGCTCGAAGTCGCGGGTGCGGGTCGACAACAATGAGCTGTTGAGGGCTTGTTGGCGAGCTCGCAATTATTTTTCTACTAGGGTCTGCGTCCAGTTGCAGCACGCCAAGGCAGCCCCACTTTAAATTGAGATATCTTACCTAATCGATCAAGAGACGTTGAACTTCACTCCGACACTCTAACGCGTAACTTTCCTTCTGCTTTCGTCCAAGAGGAAGACAAGCGATCTACGCAGGGGCAAGCTGTCCATCTTCCGGCGCACGATGCAATGAGACGAGGAGGGAGCGGGCCAATAGCAGGCACTTAGCTGAGAATAAAGCGAGCGCTGCCGCAACTCTGAAACGGTCCAGTTTCGATCCCCCGACTTGTCTGGCGGGAGTCTGGCCGTGGGTTGCGAAGGGGCCTCGTATCATCTGTAGCCGATCTCCCGCCGCCAAATAGTTATTGGAAAGCCTTTTCTTCTACCCTTTCGCTTCTGTTCTGTAGATAGCTTCGCATTTATCAACGCCAATCAACCTGCTGGACCAGTCTCTTCCTTTAACACCATATCCATCATCTTGCAGGCAGGCCAGGATAGCCAGCCCGTTGCCTCTGCCACTCGTACTACAATCGCCGAACCCACCTAATAATACAACGACATCTCCGACACAATGGCTCCAGGTCAATTCGATTGGTTCCTGAAGATCGGCGCGACGCAACAAGCCGTCAATACCCTCAACGACCAGCCGTACTTGTTCACCATCCTGCTCGTGGTCCTCGGTATCATCATCCTGCAGATCACCTTCACATGGTATATTCACTGGGCCACCATGAAGCCGGAGCAGAAGAAGAAGAAGGAACCCAAGAAGGGTGGCAAGAAATAGATTCGCCATTTTTTCGACGGATACGATCCCTTAATGTCGTCTAGGAGGCCGATTCGATGGGCAGGCGCCATAACTGGGCTCGGAGGACACACGTTTCAGGATGATCCGAGATTGCTGTGAGGCAAATGATCGATGAGAGGTGGACAGTGGATGTTTCGACCCGAGCGTCGATAGATAATGAAATCAGAGATGGACAGTCGGTCACAGCTTGCATGCATCGTATCACTGATCCTCACAATGGGTAAACTCACGCATACGCATTCTGAAGTTGGCAGGTACAGGCGACTTCACAGTGCTGTCATGCGCGCGCATCAAGATGGAATTTTGGAGTTGGTAGAAGGACACCAGTACTGCTAATATAATTGACTTCCATTGCAACGCTGCTTCTTCTCTTAATAACTACAAGCTATCAGCTGTAAGGTGCACAAGACATCTTGGGTATCCATGCTTATTTGGGCATTTCCTCCTAGATGTGGCCCATGCCTTCTCAGCAGTGATCCACAGCAGGCGAGTGGGTGGAAAGTGATACCGTCTGGGGAACCGATGCGAACCAAGCTGTACCTGTGGCTCTTGAGTACCTGCAGTCAGAATCACTCGTAGAACCAGTCTGAGAATGATCGCAAGATGCTGACGACCAAACCACTCCTTCTCAATACAGGTTGCCTCTCGAAAAGAGCTCGTTTTCGCCCTTCCCGCCATGACAATCGAGTACTTCTGCTTCCTCGATAGATAGCGCAAGTTCGTCAAGAGCGCACTCGGTCTCGTGATATTCAAATTGCCCGGTCATCATGGAAGCAGTATCTTCAGTGGTGAAGCCATCAGTAACGTCGATAAACTTATCGTACTGAAGATCATCCTCCACTTCTCCGAAGGGCCGGCTCATCGCATAGTCAACTTTTTCTGTATTGTAGCGGATATCCATGTGATTCTCGTCGTGGCAGAACTGGGAAGGCCTCGCCCCGCAAGACGAAAAGAAATTGTCGGTTCCCATCTTGGGATTGTTCTCAGGCCAATCATCACCATGACCATATTCATCCTCCCATTGCTCGGTTTTCTCAACTTCGTACATGGATTTCCGGTATGTTAGAAAATGCTCTTCTTCTGGCGCTGCATCAAGACAGGTCTGATGGTAACGCTCGAGGTCTAGATCGTCGCCGTAAAAGCGCGTGTTGCTCATGACTTGGGGCCCGTCATCTCTGTTATAGTATAGTTCGTGCTCAAAGTTGCCGTGGGACAGCCCAATGGGATCTTCCACAGGGTCTCCTGCATCCTCGTCATCCATGGCGTCAACTGATAGGTCATCTTCAGTGTCCCCGCTGTTATCATTCTGCATCCGGACTGAAGCCCTGTCTTCAACATGTTCGCCATCACACAGCTGTGCATTGGAAAATCCGCGTATTTCCTCAAAGTTGTCGGGCGCGGCTCCTCTTGTGGAGGAATTACTGCCTGGGTACGGCATTCCATATTCCACAGCCAGCTCTTCATCCATTCCGCCAACATTTTCGTACGTTGAGCCACACTCGTGCGCGAGCTCAGGATCGATATGGTCAATCTCCATCTCGTCCTCGATGTATGACAAAGTGCCATCGTGTGTTTGGTCTTTCTGCCTGGCTCCATATGGCTCCCGCTCCTGAATGTCTTCTTGAGACTCGTTCGGATCGTGGATTCCATCATCTTCGACCACGGTGTCTGCTAAAGTGTGCGATTGGAAGCCGGATCTTTGCCCATCCACTTGGATTTTTGGAACACGCGCCGACCGGAGAACTAGCAGAAGCGTCCGCCGGTGTATCTCTTGAAGTGGATCACGTCCCAGAGCCCGTATTTTTTGTAGAAGAATTGGCGACTCAGTGCTCGTCAGGCTCCCAAGTGCCGAGGAAACGAAAGTTGTCAACTGGGCTCGTAAGACCACGTCCTGTAGAACAATCAGACGAGCTAAACAGTGAGTGAAGTGCCCAGGCATACCTGGAAATATTGGGAACTCCAAACGGCTGGAGCAACCTCTAGGGCCGTCGGAGATACGCGCTTCTTGAGGGTTTGGATGCCAGAGACCCGCTTCTTTGAGCCCAAGAACAGGTGCAAAGCGGTATGCGTCAGGTGTTCTAGCCTCTGCTCTTGTAAGTCTAAAGGGAGGCTACAGATCTCTGGCACCCCAAGGATCCTTCGAAGCTCACCAGGTAGGACTTTCAGTATGATGACCTTTGAATTCCTGATTAAGGGCGTAGATTGATCTATCAAACAGTTTTGGTGTTGGTTCGCTGCCGCATTGCAAGGCACAGTTTTCGGGGTATCGATCTCGGTAGCTCCCGACTTGGCTTTGGTGGTGCTGCTCTTGGATTTAAATGTGAATTTGCACGACAAAGCAGAAAGATGGGCGCATAGCACCTGGTCCGGGGAGATGAGGCCAGAGTCGTTTTGGTTGTGCTGTATAGAATAGGGAAAAAGGGATCGAGAGCCTCGAAGCTCGTTGAATCGATTGTATTCCCTTCGTAGATCGATGCCAAGTGCATCCCAAACCTGGCCTTCGTTAGCAGATCGTCCACGCCTTGAAAGACGAGTCACGACAGTCCAACTCACGGGGAAGTTCTCGAAAGCCTCGACACACATCCGCTGAATGTCTTCTCGTGATCCGTCGTTGAGGGATCCTCCAAAGCCGATACTCAGTTCAATATTACAGGATCCAGCTCGCGCGATCCACAAAGACCCATTCTGTACTTGATCTCGTAGATCTGCCGCTGATGAAATGTTAGAGCATTGGGCCGGCACGGAGAGGAGTGCGGACGTCGAAACTTCGAGCACAAAATTCTTGTCTAGATAGCTGGAGATGCTGAAGCTGCCAAAGTCAACATTCACCTCTGGAGCCATGACTGAAGCGCCCAAAGCGATGAGGCTTTCAGATGGTATGGAATTGCATGATTAGGGCCAATGAGAGCCCGGAGGATTTCACTGAGATCCAAGTATATGTTTGCATGCTCAACAAATTCGGATTGCTAGGTGGTTCTGAAGAATGCCAGAGATATGGAAATTCAAGATGATCGGCAGGAGAGTACCGTCTACTTGTGGTTCGCAAGGTCGAGATGCTGAGGAGGTACCTTGGTAAGCCGTGAGCCCATCCTACCTCGCCAGATGCCTACCTAATTAGGAAAAAGGATAGAGCTTCTCTTATGAAAAGTCGCATCAGGAAGGGAAGGAGCGACATCGATCGCGGGCGCACCGACCACATGGGGACGGCCTGCCCCATTGTGCACTCATAGTAATCTCAGCAAGCTACTACACCTCAGAGCAACGCGAATCTCTGAGAAGAAACACGATTCGATGGAAGAATCGTCTTTCGCAACTGTGTTTCGCATAGGAGGCATCGCTTCTCTTCTTCATCGGCTATGGGCAGATAAGGATAAGGGTTGTGCCGCACATGTGCAACGCCGGCATTTTGATGGCGGAGGTTTGGCAAATATTACGGCGCAAGAAGCAGTTTTTGAAGCAAGATCTTTAGCAAGTAGAGGCTAAGAACCAGCATCTTGAAGGGATTGCGACGGTGATACTCTTCAGCCTTTGGCAGTAGTATCTTATGCTGAAAGATGGCGAGCGTGTATCTGCTGTTAGTGAATAGGTAGACCAATATCGTTGCATATCCGCACCCAGCAGGCAAGTAGCGCAGGATTTAAGGGTGGGCACACATGCCACCTCTCCCTAATAAACCCGGATTATCCCTGTAAAGTACCCCGCCGTCTCCGGCCCACACGCGGCCCCTATTGCCATTTATCGAATATACTTCGTTTGTACGTCATCCTGCCACTATCATGAAATAATTCTGACAATCGCAGCAAAAAGCCATAAGCATCACGACCACTTGAGATGAGGCCTGGTATAAGACCTGTACTGACTGACCTATAAACATGACTTTGGCAGAAGTCTCGCAAGTTGGGCTGGCACTGGTAGTATTCCTCAATAATCTTTGGTGCGTCTCGGTGTATCTGAGATACGCACACGTCGAAGTCGCGATCCTATTCTACATCATCTCGAAACTACTACCACGATTCGGCGAGCTGTCTGAGATTTCAGAAAAGATATGACACCCAAGCATCGCCCGTCAGGGCTAGGCTACGAGTCCCCGACCGAGCAGACCGTTGGCTCGGCCTTGGCTGCAAACCACTTGATATATCGGTTGAACGAACTCCAAAGGAACAGCAGGACAGATGACGAGGCGTCTCAACGGCGACAGCCAGCAACTGTAGATGAGCTTATTTCCAAAAGTGAAAGGGCGCCTCGCTCTGTGAGCATCAAGGACCGCATCGCCTGCTTCCGATGGACGTGGTTCACCTCCACAATGGCAACGGGCGGTATCGCCAACGTTATCGCATCAAGTGAGTCGTCTGGGTCTTGGTTCACATCTGAAATGTGGTCACTTACGCACCCTCTCCTTTTCAGTCCCATTCCAAGCCCGTTGGCTTACTATCATCGGCCTTATATTTTTCCTCTTCAATATCGTCTTGTTTATCACAAACATCGTCCTACTTGTGACAAGGTTCCATCTTCAACCTGGAAGCTTCAGGCACTCATTCACCGATCAGGTTGAGTCGCTCTTTATCCCATCCTCTGTGAGTTCCGGCCAGACCCGAGAATCGATATTTTTCATAGGCTGACTGACAGCATTTCTAGATCGTCTCGTATGTGCTCCGTTTCGACCAACAGTGTATGTAACAGGATCCCCTCGTTGACTTAGCATGAAGTTTCGGTACGATATGCATAAACATCTGTCAGTATGGCATCTCAAACACGGGTCCATGGTTACTACATACGATGGTCGTTGTGTTCTGGATTTGGGTGGTCATAGCCATATGCGCAAGCAGCGGCATCTATCTGATCCTCTGGTCCACCCTCGTCTTTCCGATACACACTATGACTCCGGTCTGGGTTTTCCCTGGGTACCCTCTCCTCATCACGGCTCCGTTCGCCGGGAACCTACTCAACTCAGCTGTCAAGGCCGGATTTATAGACCAAATAGACGGCTTACCTATCGCTATGGCCGCGGTGGCAGTACAAGGCATGGGATTTAGTTTGTCCTTCATGGTGCTGTCCGCCTTTGTGTATAGGCTAATGACCCAGAAACTCCCACGAGACACACAGCGGCCTGGTGTTTTTATCTCTGTTGGACCGTCTGGCTTTACTACAGCTGGAATTGGTGAGTCAAGCTTCGCCTATACTTGCACATCTCCGACTCCTGCCACCAGCTGACCTCAATGCTCGATTATGATAGTTCAACTAGGCGGCCTTGCAGCAGACTTTCTGCCTGTCGATTTCATGATGGCCGACATGGCTCCCCACGCTGTGTTCATCCTGAAGCTGATGTCAGGCATGATTGGCGTGTGGCTGTGGGGATTGTCTGTCTGGTATGTCGTACACTGTCGGGCTCAGCTGCGACTAACCGCTGATGATTGCTGTTCATACAGGTTCTTTATTGTGTCGGTCGGATCGTTTTGGAAGTATGCACGTCCCGAACACGAGGTCAAGGCCAGCTTTCAAATGACGTTCTTTTCGTTCGTATTTCCCAACACGGCACTGGTGACCGCCACATTCCAAATCGGGCGAGCATTCACCTGTAAACCACTTGAGGTCGTGGCATGCGCCATGGCTGGACTCCTTGTCGTGGTGTGGGCGGCTGTATTCGGGATGATGGTGAGGTGTATAATCCAACGAAAACTCCTTTGGCCGAAGGAGGACTGAATTGTTGTTCTGGAACGTGGCCGGTCCGTAAATAGAAGACAGTCTTTACGGCTAATCCTTGCAAGCTTCAAGACTAAACTTCAAATGCTACGGAATGCAAGTCAAAAGGAGTGATGCTAACCTGATAAGCTTTCATGGCGTGAATGTAGCACTAACGAAGCAAACAGAGCACATGCACAGTACGAATCTACCAAGCCGTTGCTTCTGTACGCGCAGAGACAACAGCGGCGACGTTTTTCTTAATACGAGTTGGCTGGGAGTTTGAAAATTACATACATGTCTGAGTGTTTGTGCTCATTCACAAGCCGCGCTTTATTCTGTCCCCAAGGCAATGCCGTAGTCCGCTCGGGGCGCCCCCACTCGACCCATTGTTGCAGGAGATCCAGTTCTATTCTATGTACTGCGCCTTGCCCATATTCGATAGACAGCTCTGACTCGTTGTGTGGAGGGGAGCGCATTTGCCCATCGGCACACCACCACAGACGCACATCACCACGGGCACACCTCACCGTGTCATCGCACATTGCCGTGTCCCAATCATGTTAGCTGCCGTCCATACCTAGCTGGAGGTACTCTTTCGCTTCTTGTCGCCGCACTTCCCCCACCCATCCGCATCCCTGCCCACGCCTTTGCTCACCCTGCATGCTGCGTCTTGGCACCACATGCGCACTTCCCCCCAGCCGTAACCCAAACACCAATTAGCCACTGCCAGCGACCAGCTGCGACAACCTCAACGCAGCGCAGGCTCGTACCGTGTCTTGCCTGTAGACTCGCTTGAGTCCGTTTTTGTCTTTCCTACCGAGGCGCGCGTCATTGTCACAGCCTCCGGATTACACTTACTCACTTCCCACTGCTGTACTGTTCGTGTTCCGCACAGAGGCCACTGTGCTGTGCTGTGTCCGGCTGCAGCTCGCGCAACCCCGTCACAGCTACCTACAGTACATAGTACTCGCTCACGTATCACGGCGACTTGGCCCTGCATGCTTCGTCGATCAACTCCCTTGCTGTTGACTCCGAATTTTATTTGACCTCCCTTGCGCCGTTGCGGTCCTTCTGGTCTAGCTGGTGAGTTCGTCGTCCCTCCCCCGAGCAATGCTCCAGCTTGCTCCATTGCGCGTGGCCTGAGCCGAGCAAGCAATGGCGTCCGAGACCCACGCCCACGAGGACCAGCACGCTTACGATAACATCTTATCATCACCAGCCTCCACATACGGGTCCTTCAACCCAGTGGACTGGGCCAACCGACATCCCCGCCGGCGGGCCCCTGAGTCCGATCCTGCCTCCGTCCAGATCCACGAGTACCCACCGCCGTTCTTCAACAACTCTCCTCCCTCTCGCACCTCCGACGACGAACCCATCCTTTTGCCCTGGGGCGCTGTCCCTCTCACCGTTGACGCGCCATTATTCCGCCGTTTTCTCGGGACCCGCGACCGAACCCGTGCCCTTCACTGCACCTCGACCGCGAGCCAGCCTTGCCTACGCCATGTGAATGCGCCGCAAGCCTGGCCTCCTCGCAGAGACTCGCTGAACGCACCGACATCAGGGGTACGATAGCTTTCCACAATCTACAGATTTCAGGAGGATTCTCTCTCCCCCGTGGAAGGAGGAGGACAGACATATATGTACATGCATGGCACGGGAGGCTAGAGACCACAACACTTAGCTAACAAGAGCCTCGTCATCTGCAACAGGGGTTACTCCCCGGCGGCTGCCTATACAAAATGAACGCTTTCAACATTGCCATCATTGGCGCAAATGGCGTGGGCAAGTCCTTCTTCATGCAGCGGGCGCTTAAGCTGTCCCAACCGCCCAATCAGGCCGGGAACATCGTCACCTTCAACTGGACCGAGACCGATGGTTCCCAGCACACAGTGAATACGTTCGAGGTGGATTTGGAAGCATTCGACCTCGGTATGAATGAGCCCATTCGCTGGCCTCGGCAAGCCAATGGTCAGATGGCCCCTAGGGTCGATGGCACGCTGGTCTTGTACGATGTCACGAGCAAGGACAGCGTCAATCTCCTGCCCCAAACACTCTGTGAGTCGACATTCTAGGGTGTGTGGCATCTTGCGCGCGGTAGCTAACCCACGCTACAGCTTGTCTCTCCGTATCAAACTATAATGCGATCCTGGTAGCGACGAAATGTGATAGTCCTGAGGATGCGCGTGAAGTCGATCCAGCCAGCATCTCCGCCGCTTTTCCTTCTGTCATTGGAGCTTTCTGCACGTCAGAAAGTGCTACCAACAGTCAAAGAGACTGTTTGCAAGCCATGTTGCGACATGTCGCGAACACTCGGAAAGGTAAGTAACCTCTCCCCGGTTGCCTTCCGACATCCCCGGTTCCCCCCGATCTAAACCACTTTCGCATTGCGGGCCAAGGACACCCCAAGCTTCAGCCCCCCAAGGATGACGGTTTAGTTTTGGCTGCCCTGTCCTAGGTGCCCACCCTCAATTCCGTCACTAGCTAATAACGCGCGTTTCGCCTAGCAGGTGATAGATCCGATGCCAGCCTTCGCCGGCGCGCTGCTTCCGCCGCAAATTTGGAACCTCTGCCAGATACGCTCAGCAATGGCCGCCCGGGCTCAAACCACAGCAAGCACAGCCGCGCGAGCTCCGACCTCTCTCTCCTGAGAGGCTTCTCGTCGTCGGGCGCAAATGACGCGTACTATAGGAATTCGATTGCTCGCTCGCCGCGAGGCTACACCGACGGGGATGAGGCCATGAATCCGACTGTTTCGACGCAGCTGCGCCAGCCAGGTGTGCGGATTGATGTTGGGGATCCTTTCAACGAAATAGACGAGTCGGACCTCGATTCTTTCCGTACCTCAATAACGGAAGACATGCCTGTATTACAACGAAGCGACGAGAACTGGATGGAGCGACAGGCCAAATCGACAGGCGTATCGTTCGACGAGCTGGTGGACAGATTACTAGCACCGCGGATGACGAGGGCAGACCAGAACTTTGCGGACATCTTTCTTTGTCTGTACAGGAAATTTGCGTCTCCGGGACGACTATTCACGGCTATCCTAGCCAGGCTAGAGCGGGCGAAGGAAGAAAAGTCATCGCATTACCTTACTAAGAAGGCCACACAGATGCGAATTATCGAAGTTGTAGCACGATGGGTTTCGTTGTACCCTGGCGACTTCGCAAGACCCACGACAAAGAGGACATTGGAGCGCTTTGTTTCACGCCTCGCGACCGAACCCGCATTCTTAGCGGCTGCAAGCATGATGAGGGCCCAGCTGGAGAGTTGTGTAAGGGAGGATGATGATACAGGCTGGGCGGAGTCTGATGAATTGGAGGCTGAAGAAGAGAGCACAGAGACATCCACATCGAATACTCAAGGAATGGAGTTTGCCACATCGATGGAGTCTTTGACAATAAACGACCCGGCCGAGTCTGATTTGCGCCGACCATCAGCAACTTCTGAAATGTCACACTCGGAGCGAGATCTCGGAATGAGTGAAACGACAAGCGGCCAGTACCTCACGTATGAGGAGTACGAGCGAGAAGCGGCCAAGATGGTTCCTCAGGGGACATTACCCCTGAGCAAGATGCGGTACCACGTCTTCATGGATCTGCAAGCGGAGGAGCTGGCCGAAGAGATCACACGCATTGACTGGATCATGTTCAGTAGCGTGCGCATCCGCGACTGGGTACGGCACGTGAGCCTATCCTCATCAGCAAAGGAAAAGTGCCAGTCACTTAAGAACGCCAACCGGCTGATCTCGCACTTCAACCACGTCGCCAAGTGGGTGCAGAACATGATTCTAATCCGTGACAAAGCCAAGCACCGCGCACCGTGCCTGGAGAAATTCATGATCATTGCGCACAAGCTGCGCAAACTGAACAACTACAACGGCCTTGGCGCGATCGTTGCGGGCCTACAAAATGCCAACATTGCTCGTTTGCACGCTACGATGCAGGGTGTCCGACCCGAGGTCTGGAAGCAGTATCAGAGCGCCGAGAAGCTCATGCTACAGACCAAATCCTCGTTCGCCTATCGTCTCGCTTGGGAGAATAGCCCGCTGCCGCGGATTCCGTACATGGCGCTGCATCGCAAGGATTTAACGGCTGCAGAGGAGGGAAACAAGACGCTTGTGGGCCCCAATGCGGACCGGATCAATTGGAAGAAGTTTGAGATATTGGGCGAGATCCTATTGCCGATTATGAAGAGCCAGGGAGCACCATATCCGAATTTGAATAGAGCGAATTTACCTTGCAGGGAGTTGATTTTGGACTGCAGGATGGAATTGGATGAGGACGTAAGTGCTATTTTTCCCTTCAGGCGGATTTTCATGTGACGATCACATGCTAACATCGTTCCCGCAGGCTCTATATCAGCGCAGCAAAGCCGTGGAGCCCAGTCCTGGCGTAGCAAGCAGTAGCACATCGGATCTCAAGAAGAAGACCCTGGGCTTTCTGAAAGGAGGCTAAGGCGTTGAGACAGACGACAAAGCGTAAGGACTGAAATGACCATTATCCGGTGGACTAATACCCTAAGTGGGCAATATCATTTGGGGCAACATAGGTGGGCGTCGGATCAGCAAATTATCATATCATTTTCATTACAACATAGAGATATCATGGATCGCCATATTAAATCGGGGAGAGTTAGCCACGAAGAATACACAGTACCTTGATGGTGCAGACGCCTTTTGACGTGTTTGTGAAGAATGTTTCTACTGCGGACCTGTTTTCTGGTATTTATAGTACCGTCGTTGTTATGGTTCACGGATGCCTTTTCGCATTGCTTTTAGCATGCCAAAACAACAATCAGACTGGCACATATGAACATGGCTTCAGTATCACTGCGCTTTTCAGGACTCAACTGGCAAGGGGGCCCATTCACCATCCCACGCCGCTGATGAGCCCAAGGGAGACGTACAGGCGTGAGTCAACGATCTGCTCGGTCTTTGTCCTTGAGCGGCTCGGAAGTAGTTGATGAGTTGCAGATGACCGCAATTTGAGGTAAGCCAAGGAAGGCACTTTACCCTTTGCCAAAAAAAATTAAAAATTTAACAAACTTCTTGATTTTTGATTTTGGTTTTATTTTTGGAGAAGAAAAGCTGAAAAATATTGAGACAGTATACGAATGACTCTCGAGTGACATCCAGGCTCACAGGTTTTCGCCAGCAAGCCCTGGCCGCATTTACAAGACTTGGACGTCAGTCCCTTGAGCCCTTTCGTCCTACGCCTTTTTTTCTTCTTTTCATATATGTTTCCCTAGCTAGTAGTTTAACAGTCTTCTTTGATACCCGTTTAATTAGGCATAAGCCTTGGGGAGGTTGTGGCGCTCCTCCACATTATCGAGGACGAACGAAGCCAGGCACGCCACATGCTCTGCCGTCGCCGTACGTATTCTTTGTGAACTTGCGGGATCCGACAATTTGGTACGCTTGTGGGTATGTCAGTAGCTTCCTTCGGACGGATCTAGACCTATAGGTTAACCATATTCTGGGGTAAAGTGAGGCAGGGGCCACGCGCTATCAAAAGTCCTGCGGTCACCAAAAATCTCCGCGACATTTTCGTTGATGGAATACCAAATAAGGCGGGGCGTTCTTTTTCATATTCATTTTGGGACAGACTAAACCATTTGGTTCTGCGCCAGTGCAAAGCAACACGCCAGGAAAGTGGTCACAAGCGAGCGGCCTGCACAGGCCGCTCGGTCACCCGTTCGCGTTAACGGGATCGAGTTTCGTACAGCGGAACGGTGAGACATTTACGATTTTGGCCAAAGCGCGTGAGGCAAGCAGTCCTTCGAAAAGCTTCTAGAAGCTCTTTGATAGATATGTACAGGTGCTGCATGCATGCCGAAATGTCGGCCTGTTGCTACTAAGCGGGCCAAAAGCGGCTTATTGATCGTTTGTTGCAGAGAGGGAAAATAAGGCTTCCGGTGGTGAGTGGAGATCGGGACGGTAGCTTCTTGACGTACACGAATGCATTCTTGAATGCCACCACAGGCCGATGATGGGTCAGGACCCGCTGAGAAAATGTTCCCATCAGTTCTTTGTATCTATGGGACACCAGCATCAGTGATCTTATAAAGTATTTCACCTTGCCATTCCATCCGATAGGTTCAAAGGGACGCCATATACGTCTGCAAAGGTATCTCAGTCCGCTTAAAAGAAGCCTATGTACAAGTCATTGCTGAGAGCTTCCGCCTAGCCACATGCCCATTACCCACGATGTCAGACGTGACGCACATTTCAGAGACCATGCTGCCAGCAATGTTGCAGAAGAGCCCAAAGAAACCTCAGGCAGAAGATTCTCTTGATCCATACGAACTTGTCAGACGCCTAAGCATCATACAAGCCGAAGAGACCGTCAGAGAGCTGGAGCGTAGGCGCGCCGACTGGGAAAATGAACTTCTCGAGTCCCGCGGCATACGGCAGACGCAGGTTCGAAATCGCATACAGACAGCGTCGAATGGACCACCTCACCGACAACACAGGCGCTCGGCGTCTATTGCCTTGGCACCTGATCATCTCCCGCCGCCGGCATACACCGACGTGCCAGGACCCGCGCGCAAGCACTCTCTGCCATCTTCCCACCGGCCGCAGTACGCGACTGGCTCGCGTAGACCATCCTTGAGGCGTGGAGATTCAGCGGATCTTGCAACGATCAATGAGAATGCAGTGATTGAGCCAAATATGGAAAATCTCTTCCCGGAGTGGACCGAAAAAGAGCGGAGACGATTGTCAAATCTCACGATAGTCAACGAGGGCTGTGCTCCGCGGGCTGCGAGCGCCCTGTGGAAGCCGAGGAGGCGGTCATCGTTGGTATTGCAGAAGGAAAGCCGCCAGCAAAATGTTCCACAGTCTGATAGCAATCCAATACCGAGCAGGCGGTCGTCGACGTTGCAAGCACAGAAAGAGCACCAAAGGCAAGATTGGTCGCAGTCTGATGAAAGCCCAAAGTCGCGCAAATCGTCGTTACTGGACAAAGTTGAACAGTATTGGAAACCTAGTCAAGTGGATGCCAGTGACGGTGATGCTTTCAGTAGCAAGGCGTCGACCTTGAGGAACTCATGGAGAAGTTCTATGGGTGACTCAATATCGTCGCGGAAATCATCCTTGTTGAAAAAGGTCGGGAATTATTGGGTGGTGAGCCCACCATCATCGGATCAACAGCCTAGTGTGAAGGACATTCATACCCTTGAAGATGGTCGGGTGGTAGACAGCGCCGGTACAAAGAAAAAGTCGGGCCTATTCTCAAAGTTCAGTCGTTAGTTGTTGATCTTAAGATGAGATGATGGCCAGAGGGCGTGGACCACACCATCGAGCCGAAGGCTTGACGTTGTGATGCAAAAATCACACCCACGGCTAGATGGAAGTACTCGATAGGCTCATTACCTTTGACGGAAGTCTTATCAAACCACTAACCAGGGCCACTGCGTTATGAGTGATCTGTGTGCCAACATACCATGACTGAGGACATGTTGGACATGGTCGCAATTCAATTCCACTTTCCCTCTGCCTGAACCAAGTTTTCAATCAACTTGACATCCTGCTGGGTGACCTGCTGCCTCACCAAATCGGTGACATCGATGTCCGCATCCTCCTTCTTGGACAGCAGATAAAGCACCAGCTCGCAATACTCTCTGACGGCGTCACCGTCTTCTCCGGGGTCTGTCCGCGCTTTTCGTAGGGCTTCCTTGCCGCGCTTCAACCCTGTGTCGTGTGACCATCGAGGTTTATTAGACTGATAGCCGGGCGCCTGGTTGAGATTCCAAGGGAGTCCGCCACGGCTGGGGGGCTGCTCATCCTTGGGTGGCAGAGTTGCTTTATGTATGTGGGTGAGTTTGGATGGGAGGCTGGGATATTTTTTGAAGAGGCGATCGAGCTCGGGAGAGTTGTCGAGTACGCTGAATGGGTGTTCGCGCTTGCGGGATTTGTTTTGGTTGTTTGTGATCTCTTTGGCGACTGGTTTTGGGGGGAGGATTGGATCGGGTGGGTGGTTCTCCTTGTGTGTGCGAAAACAGACGACAGAGCAGCTGTAGAAAAGGTCAATGTGGTTGCAGGCTGGTAGCAGGCTGGGGCGCTATACTCACTATGGCATCTGACAACCCGGTCGAGGGCACTTGTATTTGCCCTCAGTATTCTCGCATATACCGCAAAGCTTCGGCTGAGGCTTTGTTGGAGGAGCCTCTTCGTCCGCCTCGACTGTGGTGACCTCTCCACCCTCACTCTCAAGACTCGTGAACGGGATAGCCACTGGGGCCGCCTCTGACGCGGCGGTAGGTGCGCTCATGACATATGATTCAATTGGTATGTGAGCGTTGGTAAATTGAGGAATGCGGTACTTGGCTCGTATCCTGTTGTTGTTTTTGGAAGATGTTAAGCTGCAGCCAAGTGAACCACCTTCCAGAATGTTACTTCAAAATTCCGAGATATGCGATCGGCGCCGGTCTCGGCACCGGTACTGTGGAACCACTAAGTCCCAATGACGCCAATCCTCAACGTGCTTTTGTAAGCAAAAAATGAGGCGGCGACATTTAAATATTACTTGCCCTCTCCCCTACTACCTTCACCTATGAATCCTCACAAGCATGCATAATGAATTCACAAAAGGTCACAGTATTCTCCAAAGGCATACTATGCCGAGCGCGGCCGTCACAAGCCCGCTCCGGCGCAAGCCTTAGTCGACTCGCCCGGAGGCAAATCCACAGCAAACAATCATCACTTCCCGCCCTCGCTGCCGGATCACGACCGTCTCTCTCGTCCACACGCTCCTCTCTTCTTCCCAGCGTGCAAAACGTCCTCGGCCGGCGCACAATCTTCATCCAGACCGAAGGCACACCGAATCCCGACGCGCTGAAGTTCCTCCCCAACCACCGTATTCTTCCCGAGAATCTTCCTACGCCGTTCATCGAATATCTCAACCCACGCAGCACCATCGCGCCGCCATATCCATCGCCACTCGCGGCGCAGCTCATGAACATTGACGGCGTGAAGGCTGTGTTTTACGGCGCGGACTTTATCACGGTCACGAAAGATGCGGACGCTAATTGGGCGCATATTCGACCTGAAGTTTTTGCGCTGATTACGGAGGCAGTCACGAGCGGGCAGAAAATCGTGAGCGTGTCGGAGAAAAAAGACAATGAGGGTGCCGAGGGTGCTTCTGGGGAGGAAGTGGACAGTCTCGCCTACGATGAGAATGACAGCGAGGTGGTGGGCATGATCAAGGAGCTGCTGGAGACAAGGATCAGGCCGGCTATACAGGAGGACGGTGGCGATATCGAATTTCGAGGGTTCGAGAATGGGAATGTGATGTTGAAGTTGAGGGGTGCGTGCCGGACCTGTGACTCGAGCACGGTCACGTTGAAGAATGGTATTGAGGGCATGCTAATGCACTATGTGAGTTATCCGCGAGTATTGACTTGTCAGTAGCGAGCTAACTTTACATCTAGATCGAGGAGGTCAAAAGCGTCACTCAGGTACTGGATGAGGAAGAAGAGATTGCACTTCAGGAATTTGCCAAGTTCGAGGAGAAGCTCAAACAGCAGAAGGGTTCCGTTCCGCCTACATCACCGGGTCCTGGATCTATCGATACGGTAGCCGGCTGAGGGATGTGGAGACAGGTTTAGTATTCCACGATATCTACCTTGCGGTTTTGTCTTGGAGGGTCTGGAAACTGACGACGAAAAGTTTTGTCGAGCCATTGAGATACCAAATCATATTTCTCCAGTCTTTGAAGACAGCATTCCACTGTAGACAAAGATTGGACCACGCCAGGTTAAACTGAGACACTTATTTTTGAACAGCACGATTCACCGCCTAGTCTCTTACTTGCTGCACGCATAGCCAACCCAACCCGAGTTGTTTTCGAGAGGGGAGGCTCGCGGCCTCGTCTACAAGGGTCATTATTCAAGTCATCGGAACCATGGAACAGGTGAAACCATCGTGCCGCCATTCAGACTCTCACACAGCAATAGAAGCAGGCTCGTAGTATTTCCTCACTGAACATAATAATAAAGAATGCGATTTCGGAACAAGGCTACTCTATAGAAGTTACTACATTTGGCGTTTACGAAAGGGGGATGGCAGTTGGGGTGGTCCGGTAAGGCCCGCGAAACGTTCCGAGACCCAGCAGATATTCTTCGCCCCTAACAGGCTTCACCCCTCTGCCAACTATGTCTGTCTGTGTACTATGTAGATCTTATATTCCTCAAGGAATATTTGTTATGAATGATGATGATCTGTTTCAAAGCAGTAGTTGACTTTTATAACATAACATTTTATGATCAGAGGTGCAGTTCACCAATTACTACTTAATGCCATGTGTGATAGTTTATTAGTGGTGAGGCTGTGACGTTGGTCGGGTCCAGCTAACCGAATCGAGTGCCTACCTTAGATGCCACACAGCCTGGTGGCGCCTGGTGTAAACGAGGCTTGGACGTAGTCACAACCTGTACGGAGGGAAACCCCTGCATGCGTCAAGTTGGTCAAATCTAAATCGCAAAAACATACGATCATGCACGAGACCAAAGTTGAAATGAGGAGAAAAACAAGAGATATATAGAGAGAACTCCGACTTCCCATTTTCACCCGGTTTGGGTATTTTTCCTGTTGCGATCAACACGTCGCGGTGGTTTCTTATTCTCGCCTACAACTTGACACGGGCCGCCAAAATCCTCCTACGCCGGAATAGCTTCCTCTTTTGCCCTTTTGGGAAGATTTGTGGTCCACCCCCAGGTAGATCATCACACCACTTTTTGCAAACTCTGCGTACTCCAAGGAGATTTGATACGTCGCGAAGAAGTTTGGGAGGAATTGACAGATAAAGACGGGCATCGAACTTTGAGAAATTGGGAAAATCGAGCAAAAGAACAACTGTTGTAAAACAACATCGTCAATCACCCAGCCAAGATGAGCGAGGTGGTCCACCCGGGGTCGGGTTCGTGCCCACTGATCGACAACCTCCCGACAGAGATCCGCATCCAGATTTACGAGTATATCCTCTTCGAGAACGGCAGCTTTTTTGCTTTGGATGATGAGGAGGGAAATTCTGTGCCGACTTTATTTCCAAAGCTGCGCGCACCACCCAAACGGAGAGGACTAGCGGAACAAGAGAATGGCGAAGCGCGAGCAATCAGCCGCGGCCCTCGCAAGGGTAACATAATGTCACTGCTACTGACGAACAAGCAAATGCAAGTCGCTCAGCCAACATACCCCTTGATCACAAGCTCACTACATACAAGCTAACACAGCAGACACAGATACAATGAATCCGCTGCTCTGCTCTACAGTACCTCTTTCTTCCGCTTGCGCGGTATCAACTCAACCATCCAGTTCATCAACAACGTCTCGCCCGCGCACCTCGCCCTCGTGCGCTCGCTCAAGCTCGTCTGGGATGACCAGGGCTGGACATCCGCACCCGAATACGACACACCCACCCTGCGCGCTGCGTGGCCCTCCTTTTGCGACGCGCTCGCGTCCGACTTCCCCTCGCTGCGCAACCTGTATGTCGCACTGGGCATGCCGTCCAACGAGGCGCACATCGAGGAGCTGTACCTGGGCGCGAATGGGCTGGGCCGCGTGGGTCATGTTGCGGACAACTTCAAAGTATGCATCCCCGTGGGGATTTTGGCGCGGCACTACGGGGTGGACAAGAGGCGAGGGACGGCGGGCGCCAAGGGGGTCGGTGACGCACCATTTACATTGTGCCGGCATACCGCGGGCGAGGTGTGTAATATTCGCAGGGAGGTCATTACCGCGGAGTGGCTGGGCGAAAGTAGGCCATCAACGCCCAAATTGCGCGTCAATGTGCCTAATGTGCCAGGGTTGGAACCATGGGCGGACGGGGTGTGGGAAGAGGATGAAAAGGCCCGCATATGATCAGCAGCAGTGTTGGTTTGACACTGGGGAAACACATGCACATCCCCGTCTATACGTAATAATCACAATAATCAGGCCACGGGGTATTTGGTCTAAACAAAGGTCGAACGTGACGACGGCGAGTCAATGTGTCAAACAGGGCCGATCCTTGAGACGGCAATGATCCGGGGACTCGCGACTTTTCGGGTCGACTTTAAGTGGCCTCTGACGGTTACGTAGAACAGATGTGAAAACACTTCATGCGATCAAACTTGCGCATGTCGGCATGTCGGACCAAATCATGGCGGTGATGAGCTGTGACAAATGAGAGGTGAGACGTGTGGTGTAAGGGAGATTTGCGTTGTAAGTTGCGAATGGGTTCACGGAACCGAGCGGACGAGAAAGGAGCGGGACCGCGCTTAACTTTCCAGCGTAGCTTGCCTTGTTAGCCGCCCAACTGCCGCAAGCGCGTGAATACCCCTGCTCCAAATTTCAGAAGAGAGCTCCAGTCAACGATTCGCAGCCTCGTGTACCTGGGAAGCCAGCCAGCCCCGTCTCGCGCCTACTCAACCTCAACTTCTACCGACAAGCACGCCGCACCAAAAGCACCCTCCCCTTCCAAGCTTGCTCACCATGAGTGTATGTCCCAATGCTCGCATGATCGTCTTGCTTCAAATCAGATTCGCTAACAAGTAGCTATAGTTCATGCCCGTCAACCCCCGACCATTCCTCCAGGATCTGTACGTCGCTCGCTCACGCGTTCCTCGCGCCATCGCCTGCACGCGGCCAATTCTTGCACTACGGGAGAAGAAAAAAGGCTGATAGTCTATATCATAGGGTCAATAAGGATGTGTTTGTCCGTCTGAAGTGGGGCGAGACGGAGTACAAGGGAAGACTGTGAGTTGGCCGATTCCTCTTATCTTGTTATGACAAAACAACCACGGACGAAGGGAGACTGATACTCAACCGCCGTGATTCAGGGTCTCCATCGACAGCTACATGAACATCCAGCTCTCTAATGCAGAGGAGTACATAAAAAACAACTTTTCGGGCGCGCTGGGACAGGTTTTGATTCGATGCAACAACGTGCTCTGGATCCGACCGGCGAGCGGGGAGGGCGAGAATGGGGACACGAAAATGGAGGGCTGATTCGGCTTTTGAATGAATCGTAGAGGATCTTGAAGAAAATTACTATAAAGAAACAAACCGATGGAAGTGGCCCAGAAGCATGAGGCATCATCGCTACGAGACGGCAACACTTCGAGCTACGCATCTTCGGGACGGCGTTCACCGAATGATTGGCGGGACGAAATTCAGAGAAATTTGGCTGATTTAAGGGGGGGGGTGAAGAGACTGGTAACCGCGTTGATGGGCTTTTCTAGGTACGGTGTGTCCCAACCAGTGCCTTTTCAGAAGACTTCCAGCTTAGCCACAATCTTAAGCAGCGCCATCGACAGAATGTCAACCCAAGCGCAACCTTACTGCATAAGACACGCTACTTTCTTGCTGCTATGCATCTCCGAGGCGCCCACTTTGACGCGCATCTTGGGGCCAATCCAAGTATACGCTTCAACGACCCACTCATACCAGACACTACTGTCGTCGGTCTGTCTCCAGATGCTGACTTCCAATTCGGAATCTTGGGGGAAGTAGAGGGGTGTCTGTTTGGAAATATCAGCCTGGGGTCACAAAATTGTCGTTCTACACATTGGATTGTCGTGCGTGCACTTACCTTCAGAGGGAAGAAAATAGGAAACCAGGAAACCATGTCTCGACTCTTACGATCGATCTGGTCAGGCAAGATGCTCAACTCCACCAGCTCCTTCCCTTCACCCTCCACCTGGGGCGTATACAGCGTGCTCTCAAAGTATCCACCCAAGCCATGCACCACGCCCCTCGGCCTGCAGTAGAACGTAAGATGCGCATGCCTTGTGTTATGCTCGTTTGAACCTCCCGAAGTGTTCATCGCACCCCCACCCAAGGTCCGCGGTAGCCGCTCCCCCTCAGCCTCAAACTTCTCTTGTAGCGACCCTTTGACGGGGTGCACAAACTCCCACGCCTGCTGGAAGCGCGGCTTGCCGGGCACTTTCTGCGCGACAAAGTCCATTTGGAAAAGGCGCACCACCCACGGTGTCTCAAAGGCGTTCGCATCGTTGGGGATCACCGTCTTCAGGTGCGCGTGGATCTTGGGCGTCGCAATGGGGCTCAGCCACGCCGTGTAAGACTCCGGGATCGAAAGCCCATGCGGGCGTGCAATGTGCTTCTGGATGCCGTCGATACACTCTGGTGACAGCTCGTTGTCACCAAACGATCCCAGTAGTTCGGTGACGAGAATATCGACCTTGGTATAGGTGTCTGGCTGGTCACGGGGGCGCGGACCCTTCCAGTCGCGCATGTCGGTCTTGACGACAGTGACGCGATTGTTCCATACAGTGGCGTTCTGGCGCAGAAGGTAGACGTAGGCATTCTGGTTCTTTTCGAGCGCCCACAATTGAATAGGGACGCCCGACCTTTCTGATGCGCGCAGAGCCCGGGTCACGAGGGGCCCACGGCCAGCGCCTGCAACGGTAACGACGAGCTCCAATTGGTCGGTGTTGAGAGAAGAGGTCGGCTTGTTAAGGATCTTCCACTCGCTCATGGCTTCGAACATGGCTTCTTCGTAGAGGTTGTATTTCACTGGGTCACCCTCGAACATCTCGTAGGTGGAGGACTCAAGGTTGTCAGAAAGAGGCTGGAGGGGTGACTGCAGCCAGTCTTGGAAGCTTGTGAGGGTTTCCGTCTCAAGTCTAGAGTACGGCTCCTGCTGGCGCTCGAGATGGTTCATATACATGACGTATGGACTCACGGCGACGCTCTTAGCGAGGGCGGTGCTTTGAGCGGCGTCGGCAAGAGAGGGAAAGTCGGCGGAGACGCTCTCTGCAACGGCGGCGGCGGCCTCAATGTCTGCGTGGAAGGGGCCCACGTCGGCAAGTAGGAACCAAGGAACGGTTTTGAGGCGCATATAAGTAAATATCATCTCTTGGTGGGAACGTGACAAGGATGGATTGCCCGTCTTATTGGATTGGAAGGTGTTGGGCCCCAAGGTAAGGTAATGGAGAGGCTCGGCGAACCACCTTGTCTGGAGTTCCTTCTCTGGTAGTCTCTTTGGAATTTTCAATGCTTATAGGCCGTCAGCATGCTATTTTAGTCTGTCAAGTAAGTCGTGGAGGACCGAGTGGACATACCGACATAGAGTCTTGGGGAGTAATTGCACACTGTCCGGATGGTGTGCCAAGTGTCCCATGCTCCGAATAAGTCTATTTCCTCACTCTGAGCAGTCTTCTTGCTCACATCGTCAGTCCCGAGAATCTCGGTGGTCAGCAGTTGGGCCTTCTCCTCCAGCCCGGGTTCCCGATACATGGGCATATGGACTATGATGTTGACCCTAGTCGCCACGTCAAAAGTCTCCCGTATTGCCCTGGCGTACAGAGCAACAGCCCTGGCGTCTTCATCTTTTCGAGGACCAGGAACAATGACACTCCGCGCACCACACCAGTTAGCAAAAGCAACTTCCAGGTTCAGGACCTGTCGAGAGATGCTAGCGATGATTGGGTTCGATGAGCCAAGGTCGATCCAGGGGCTAGAGTAGGCCAAGACATTGCTGATGTACGGGCTGGGACCAAGCGAGGTGTCCTTATCTGTGAGGGTAGGCACAATCGGGTGAGGCAGCGATGGATTGGCCCTCTCCTTCTCTGAGAGCGATGTCCCGAGCTCGCTCATATGAGCCTGGTACAGCTCCTTCACCCGCTGGTGGAAGTGCGCGTTGGTAATGGGCGCAGTAGTGAAAGCAAACTGAAGGACGTTAGCCAAAAAGACTGAAGTTTTCTTAGTTCAAAGGGGTAGCGACTTACTCCAGCGTTAAGGACCTGGCAATATTGACCGTCCGTGAGAGCATCAAGTCTTGTCGAGTCGTGCTGGCCAAGCCAGAAAAGTGGACGGGCTTGGGGAAATTCTTCCGACTGAGGGTTCAAAGACCCGCTGGACTCTTGTGAGGCCATCGTGGCTTAGATTCCACCTTGAGTCGAATCCTTCGTGTGTCGAAGGCTCTTTGGCTTGAGGAGTGAAGCTCGAGAGCAAGGTGGGGGGGGGGGCTTGGAAGGAAGGAAGAAAATTACGAATGGGGATGTTTTGCAATTTTGGTTGGCTGAAGACAAAAGTCGACCTCGTTTGCAACGACTAAACTCAAGCAAGTTGTTACAGATATCATCTGAAATGCTATCAAATATCATAATGTTATATTCATGGTTCACGGTCTTCATAATAGGCCAAGGCTGCGGATTTTTACGAAGTTGTGCAATTTCTGCCATGGCGATACAGAATGCGGCAGCTGGCTAGCAATGCTTGGAATTACACAGTTGTCTGTACGCTCTACTCCGTACAGGTGCGGTTTCTAAGCATGTACGCATATGTTGCGAAGCGGGGGAAATTCACATGTCATAATGAAGTTTTCTGACCTTACTATAGGTTCCATGAGAAAGAAATCATGAAGATAATCTCTTGCCGCGAATAGTTGTTTGTTTGTGGGACATTTGCTGTACTGTATCTAGGTACTTTAGTACATAAAAAGTAAGCAGCTCAGGGTTGGCCCGTACAGTCTGGCTGAGGGATAGTACTCCTATCTCGGGACAGAAAGGGCCACTGTGGCCAAATTGGCAAGTGGGCTATTATTTTGTGTCTTGTTGGCTACAACAAGTGTGACAAGCCCGAACCATTCGTTGTTGTTCTTACAATCCTCATCTTTTCTGAAGCCGACTTTGGAGGCGGGCTGCTAACAGACTTGCTGTGTTGACCGGACCCCTCGCACTTGCCCACCTCAAAGGTGACCTGAGGGACTTTTTAGTGGGTCCTTTCCAGCTTGCCTGCCGATCAAAGCAGCGCATCCAAAAAAAATTACAGATCTGCGAGGACCCCAAGAAAACACCAAGGCCGCCATCACTGGGTTCCCACCAGCTCACCTGTACAACACAACCTCCTTGCCCCGACCGGTCGCGAAACTGTGTCATTATGGCTGACACCTTCTCGAAAGGCACAAAGCGGCCCAGTGCCGACCACGAAGACGACTCTGCCTCTCCGAAGCGCGCAAGGTCGGACATGGAGAACAACCCTTACCTCGCGCACTTGACGCAAAATGGGGGCAGCAAGTCGTCCAGCTGGCCTGCCTTCAATGGCATGACCTCTCAAGATACCACCGCTCTGCAGGCCGCCAAGCTGGAGGATGGCGACAACAACCCATGGACCGGCGAGCCGCACAGCCAGAAGTATTTCCGAATCCTCGAAGGCCGTCGCAACCTGCCAGTCCACAAGCACCGTCAAGAGTTCCTCGATATCTACCACAGCACCCAGATCATGGTCTTTGTCGGTGAGACTGGTTCAGGAAAGACTACACAGATTCCCCAATATGTCATGTACGATGAGCTGCCTCAGTTCAGCGGCAAGCTCATTGCCTGTACCCAGCCCCGTCGTGTTGCCGCCACCAGTGTCGCACAGCGTGTCGCCGACGAGATGGACGTCAAGCTTGGTCAGGAAGTCGGATACAGCGTTCGTTTTGACAACACCACCTCCGAAAAGACAATGCTCAAGTACATGACCGATGGTCAGCTGCTGCGCGAGTGCATGCACGACAACGATATGTCGCGGTACGCATGCATCATTATCGACGAAGCTCACGAACGTACACTTGCGACCGATATTCTGATGGCCCTGCTCAAGGAGATTTCTCAGCGCCGGAGCGATCTCAAAATTATCATCATGTCTGCCACACTCGATGCCCAGAAGTTTCAGAAGTACTTCCACGATGCACCACTGCTGGCTGTCCCTGGTCGCACATACCCCGTGTCGCTTTACTACACTCCCGAGGCAGAGAGGGATTACATTGAGGCCTCTATCAGGACGGTGCTCCAAATTCATGCCACGGAGGATGAGGGGGACATTTTGCTGTTCCTCACGGGAGAGGAGGAGATCGAGGATGCTTGTAGGAGGATCAGACTCGAGGTAGACGAGATGCTGAGGGAGTCGGATGTGGGCCCAATGTCAATCTATCCGTTGTACGGAACGCTGCCACCGCACATGCAGCAGCGCATTTTCGATAAAGCGCCCGCTCCGCTCAGGCCTGGCGGCAAGCCAGGCAGGAAGTGTATCATCGCAACCAACATCGCAGAAACATCACTCACCATCGATGGTACGTCGCTCCCTGCTTCTTCCTCATGATTGATACCAAGCTGACTCCATGCCAAAGGCATCGTTTACGTGGTCGATCCAGGTTTCAGCAAGCAAAAGATCTACAACCCCCGAATCCGTGTCGAGTCCCTGCTCGTCAGTCCCATTAGCAAGGCCTCCGCACAACAACGGGCTGGTCGTGCTGGTCGTACCAGGCCAGGAAAATGCTTTAGGCTGTATACGGAGGCTGCATTCAAGAAGGAGCTTATTGAGCAAACCTATCCTGAAATTCTCCGTTCCAACCTTTCCAACACCATCCTGCAGCTCAAACGCCTAGGCGTTCAGGACTTGGTACACTTTGACCTTTTGGATCCTCCCGCTCCCGAGACTATGATGCGTGCTCTGGAGGAGCTCAACTTCCTGGCATGCCTGGATGATGAGGGCGAGCTTACGCCACTGGGCAAGCTGTCATCCGAGTTCCCGCTCGACCCACAGCTCGCTGTGATGTTGATCAGCAGTCCAGAGTTCTATGCATCCAACGAGATTCTCTCGATCGTCTCGTTGCTATCTGTTCCCTCACCCTGGTTGCGACCCAACAAAGAGCGGAAGCGGGCCGACGAGATGAAGAATCAGTTTGCTCACCCTGATGGCGACCACCTTACCCTGCTCAACTTGTACCATGCCTTCAAGGGCGAATCCAACAAGGGCACCGATATGAAGCAGTGGTGCCACGAGCACTTTTGTAGCCTGCGACACCTGATGTCTGCGGATAATGTGCGCGCGCAGCTGAAGCGCATCATGGAGACACATGGCATCGAACTCGTGAGCACGGACTTTAATGACAAGAACTACTACAACAACATCCGGCGGGCGCTTGTTGCAGGCTTCTTCATGCAGGTTGCCATGAAGGATACGAGCAAGAGCTATACCACGATCAAGGATAATCAGCCGGTTCTGATCCATCCCTCTAGTGTCCTCAGGACGGATTTCGAGTGGGTGGTATATCACGAGTTTGTGCTGACTTCAAAGGTACGGTCCCCTTATTAGCCTTGTAGGTGAATACGTGCTGATCGTCCCAATAGCAATACATTCGCACAGTCACTGGAGTGCGTCCTGAGTGGCTTCTCGAAATCGCACCCGTGTACTACGATATGGACACCTTCGACAAGGGTGAAGTCAAGACGGCACTCACACGGGTGACGGAGAGGGTTCGACGGAAGCAGGCGATGAAGGCCGGTAGGGCCTAGCGGAGTCACCGTAGTCATCGATCGAAGCCCAAGCAGCTTTGCCAGGGCGCTGAGAATCAACCCACGTTGTACAATGCTGTATCAACGACTCCGGAAGAGCTGAAATCAAAATCCGAATTGCGATCCATGAAACCTGCGGAAGCGTCTGGAATCGCAGCGAAAGTTGACAAACAGCTCCACGACGTAAAGGTGAATCAAGATGTAAAGAAAACTCGACGCAAGTCACGCAAGAGACAGACCTTGGTGGAAAGCAAAGATGTTGACAAGCCAGCGGCACTTACTGGGACGAAGGAGACGGTCGAGAATGACGCAGACGAAAGGATGCAGGTGCCAGCGTCTGAGCAGCAGAAAAAGACTAGACGCAGGCTGCGCTCGAAGAAACGGACAGCTCTGGTAGCGGGGAGCCACGAAGCTGGTGATTAGGCGTCTCAGAATGATTTGGGCATTTTAATGGTATTATAGATCACACAGGGCAAAACTTTCCAAGACAACATGGATTGAAAGGCGCCAGCCAATATTGACTAGATTAGATCCTTGCCCGCCTGATGCGGAACTTGATAGAGACAATCGAAGTAATCGTACCATATCTTTAAATTGTCGGTCTCTGCATGCCGAGTGTCGCTGGGCTATGGGCTCTAAAGGCAAACCAGACCCCGACATCTCTGCTACTAGTATCGTGGAAAGGGGACCAGAAGAGCAATGATATCCAACCGTGCTGGGCATATCAGAGGAAGCTGTATTATCGAAGAGGCAACCACGAGCGGTTGGGAAACTCATGCTTCTTCCGGATGAGCTACTTGGCACAATGGGACTCTGCCTCAGCCTCGCCCAGTCGTCGTGGCCGTCATCCTGGATCTTAATAGACAGTCATTTTCCCACTAATAAGCCACACGAAAAATGACCATACCTTCCAACACCTCACATAACAGGCACAAGAGGGTCACCAGCACACCTGTGGCCAAGTTTCCAAGCAAATAGAGCAACGCAAGCAACTCCGGTAACGAGTTCTTGTTGCGAGCCAGTCGGAGGATTCCCAGCAGGAACGAAGGGGCCAGGCCCCTATTTGTCTTGTTCTGGCCCTGGCCCGACTTGGGAGTCGTCGGTTGCATCAGTGGTGGCATGAGAGGGGCATTCATGGGTCTCTGTCGTGCTGGGGAGGGGTTTTTTGTTCTGCATTATCGTCTCACTCGGGGAAGGGGGGCACGGGAGAAGGGGGGGGGGCGCATTATCAGGCGATCCTGGCAGAGGCGGCTGCACCTTGCGGAAAGCAGTGAATAGCGGCATGGATTACCTGCAGCATACGTACCTACATTTCTACTATCCCTGGAAATTTGCGAGGCCCCGCCGAACATGTTGCTACTATGTAGCAGCAGCAGTTGCCGATAGGGAAACAAAATCACTGGCAGACAATAGGTACGACCGGCTCCTTCGGCCCGTCTTTATGACTCCCGGGGTGCGGCAGCGGCACGGCCCATATTACCACGGCATTTCCCGCTCGGGGGTTCCATGGGATTGAAACGTTGACATAGAAAACCGGGGAGATGAACCTGTACGATTGTCGGTTAGTTCCTTTTTTTTTCTTTTTCTTTTTGTACCGCCCCACAGGTCCACAAGTGTGCACCTTGCTTTTTGATTCGGAAAAGGATTGCGCGGTTCCTGATGAACTGTCTGCATGGTCGAACCACCATGACCTTCCGCACAGCCATGCTCAGCTTGCTTGCCCTGGCAGTCTGGCAGGCTGCTCGTAAGATTCTCAGAAGTGGTGTTGAGGCTTCGAGGTGGCCACGACGCAAAAGAGGGAGTCGGGATGCAAAGGGAGAAGAAAAGTGATGTGTTGCTTGTTATCAAGCTCGGCCTCGGCTCTGTTTGGTCAACGAGGACTGCAGGTGGCTGCAACCGATCCCGTCTCTACTCCGGAAGCATTCCCCGGACCGTTGACAAGTGATGTTCTCTTTCTGCCTACCTCCCAAGTCCGGTCTCGATCTTCGCTGAGAATTCTTGTAAGCATGCCATGGAGCATCTCGATCCTGTGGCGCGGGCAGCGGCCAGACAGTCAGGTCGGCTAAAATTGCTGTTTTGGACTCTATATGCGCGTCCTGAGATCCGCATACCCGCTTGTTTAGCCTTAAATCTGACATGTGCAGGGCCTGCAGGACCCTGAAGGTGCTATGCGGCTAGCCGCTGTCAAAACAGTTTCTGTCGACTGAAGGATGAACGCTTTGTTTTAAGTGCGGCCCGCTTTACGCCACTTTACGGCGCCTTTCTCCAATACTCTGAGCCTGTGAGAAGTTGTCAGTCAATGGAAACGCTTTTGACGGGCTAATGTGGAGAGGGAGATGGTCAAGATAGAGCCGGCTGCCGATCCTCCTGTTTGAGGTGTACTATGAGGGCCGACAATTCCGTGATGGGTCCTGGAGAACTCTGCAAGCACACTCGTCTTGGTTTTCGTGAAGATTTTTTATCAAATGCATCGAGATCGTTGTCGCGGCCTCACTTTGGCGCCGTAATAATGCAAAGGGCAAGCGACATGACTTGTCACAATGGCATATGAACCGCACCGCTCAGGTTGCTTTTCGTACTCGTGCTTCTGGGATGACCGCCCAGGGAAGTGGGCCATGAGCAATCATGGGCCGCATGTGCATGAAACTCGGCCTGCCTACTCGTCAGCTTTCAAGAGCCTTCTTCTGGATCACTGATCTGGTTATTTCGTCCTGTCGCAATGTTCTGCGGAGGTTGTTGTAACCACGTTCCACGGCAGGAAAGTCACGTAGGCCCAAGAAAGATGCGTAATTTTGCGCCGATTTTCCATAGAATTGGTTGTCCCATAATGGGCCTCTTGCAAGAGATAGCTTGTCATCACCATAACCGAGGGGGCTCCGCACCTCTCTGGGTCGATCCTGTCCAATTGCAGTAAACTTCTTCACCAGCATATGGCACCCTTCAAGTGGTCTCATCAGAGAGTACTTGCTCAACGCTTGACGATGGGCCATCCTGATCCGCCCGCCCCAAATCCTGCTGTGTTGAACTGCACCTGTATACCGACAGGAGCGACGCCGCCATATGAGGCAGGTTGGCCAGGAGGTGCGAACAAAGATCGCATTGCGGGTCTCAAGCACACCTGGCCTGCCTGCTCTGGGGCAGATTGTGAAAGCTGCCATGCTACCATGTTGCAGGCGGCTGCAGCGCTGTGCATCTCCGACCCGTCGCTTGGACCCTGACGTACGCGGGCACGGCAACCGAAACACCGCTGGTGATCCGTTTTGTGGAGGCTGTCATCGTTCTGAGAGCCTGAGAGCCTGAGCGAAGAGGGCACGGGAAGTGACAATATCGCTGACCACCCGCATTAGTGGAGAACAACACGGAGATAGCTGTCTGAGCTGGCCGGTGGTGGAGAAATTAGGTACTGCCATGTCAGGTGCTAAGTCACGAGTCTGGAATTCGTCAATGATTCATTGGTCAGGTTTCGTTTGAACCGAGCTGTGCAGGTCTGTGGATCATGGTGCTTCTAGAAGATCTCGAAATTAGTCAGATTGGCTGAAAGGGCAGCACACAACTGGGCGACGACAATTGGCAAGTATGTAGATCATTAGCCAACGCATTACGCGCGAGCAGTACGGGCCAGGTCTGGAATTTGGGTGGATAGGCGCGTAAGGTAGTGGTCCGACGTTCGATGGGGGTTGAATGAAGACGGACATTGCTAACGACCTGTCGCAAACACGCCTCCCAATTCGTGTACCAAAGTATGGCAATTATGAGTTGTCCATCCATGGCGACACCCTCTTCTGCGACCTCGCACGTATGAGACTGATACTTTATGTCTCGTATGCCGCACAGATGCAATGCCGGAAGTATCCTGCGTGAATGGATGCATTCTTCACAATGCTGTGCAGTCGTGCAATTTTCGAGAAGTCGTTACTGTCATGCTTTCGTCTTTTTCTAGGCTCCACTCCCACCGTGGCTGCCGAGGCGGAGAAGCTGGCAAGTAACCCACTCGAGACAGTCCAGAGTGGGTATGATCCACCGATGCACTGAGCGTAAAGTACAGTGCATTTCCCCAAGAGCCCTGATCCCCCCCACTCTGTTTCCAAGGCTGAGAACGTCGGTGACGGTAGTGGCCGTGGTGGGCATGTGGCATGGTCACCTTGGCGAGACGGCTTGTCTCCATATCCGCATCGGATCCGAACGCCCACGAGTTTGCCATGCACTCCTCTGCGCTACCCGGCTACACAATTGTTTTTTTCTCGGTCACCGGTGTGGGACACAGGACGGGATCGGAGGACGCAAGATCGATCTTGGCTTGGAATCGGCTTTCAGCCTCAACTTGTACAGATTTCAGTTGTACTGTGCCGCCCCATCACCCGTCAGCAAGCTTTGTTTGAGCGACGCATGTGCGAATGGAGTCTGCAGCTTGCCAGGCTTGCATATGCGCGGTCCGCAGGCGCAACGACCCTTGGATTGGACGGTATGTCCAAGGTGGACCACCAGGACCACCTCGTAATCTGCACGGAATCAGTACATAGTAACTGCCGCTTAAGACGCAATTCTGACATGGTGTCCACATACATATAACCATAGCGTCGACTCACTTCTGTCACTTTTCACTTTTCGCAACCTACACCTTCCCAAGCTTTTCCAGCGCGTTATTCAGAAGTGCCCGCCTCTGTGCCAATCATAAACACTATGCCTTGGTGCGATTCAGCCATTCCTATGCCGCCCCTAATGGCGATCCTCGACCACTTTGTCGAATGACGACAATGCGGTGCGATGGGTGGCGTGTCGGATCCCGTATGGCTCCTGAATGGATACCCAACGCGGGCGTTTCCAAAATGCATCTCTCCACTCCGCGTCTCTTGTTTGCCGTGAATACCGGTAGTGGGAACGAGCTGCCAAGATTGCGCGGCGACGCCATAGGGTGGGGGCGCGGAGGATCTGAGGAGCCGTGATCGATGTGAGGCGGACAGCACATTAAATTCGAACTCGGGTCCGGTTCCTACCGTGGGTAGAACAAGAAGGACAGCCGTCAGACTTTTTAGGAGGATGCATGGCCCCGGAGCCCGTTACGTACAGTGACGCGGGAACAAAGTGATTGTGCTGGAAGCAGGAGGCGATGATCCCTCAAGCGAGAGCGGATTTTCAGAACCCTGGAATGATCCAATCCGTGTTCTCAAAGGTGAGCGCCTCACGCATGCCTCTGACGGCATGCATGTGGGTGAGTACCTACCTAAGGTACCCAGGTAGGCCGGTAGGTGAGCAGACTGGCGGACTGGCAGGGCTCGCAGGAACGGCAGAGCAGTTGGTGCCAACCTAGGTTAGGTCGAGGGCAGGAGGAACTAGGGTACCATAGTAGAGGCCTTTCTCCACCCCGGCCCCTGGCCCAATGTTGGAGGCTCGAAGCCAGTCACCAGGGGCCCCCCTGTCGTGCCTGGTATCCTCCACAAGAGACGAGCACACCACGATGAGCTTGACAGATGCGGCCCTATGTCCTTGTCCCTGCACACCTTGGATTGTCCAGACTTGCCGGGGCCCGGATACCTAACCTTACCGTCGTACTTGAGTACGAGGTCTAACCTGCCCCGGGGGGGGGCTTTCAAGGGAAAATAAAAACCATATCACACCCCTACACTGGACTTACACAGGCCGCCTTACACAAATTTGCATCGACGTCCTTCCTGTCGCATCAACATATATATCTCTCTTTCTTCCTTCTCACGTCTGCGGTTTGGCTTTCGATATTCAACATTTGGTCTGCGTCTTGTGTGTTTTAATTTGGACTTCATCGTCTGTTCCTCTCTTCGTTTGCCTCAGCTCCTTCCGACCATTACCACTTGGCAGGTGCCGTGGCTGCAGACAAGAACTGCCTCCTTCCTCATTAATAATAGAACGATTAGCAACTACCACAATCCTCGGACCTTCTGCCAAGTGCTCCGGCCAGTCACGAAAGCACACTCATCCAACATCCACCAAATCAACGAACCACACAACCACAACACCATGGGTAGCGGTAGCGGAAGTGGTGGTTTCTACAAGTACCGGTGCAAGTACTTCTACACCCATAATTGCTCCAATTGGGTCTACGTGAGCAACGCACCATGTGCTAGTTGTCTGGTTAGTACAACACGCCAGAACTTGTCCGGCCACTGTCTCACACACGACTAACAATGCCTACCATCTATCAGGCTGAGGGGAGGGATGACAACACGAACATGCCCGCCCAGGCCGGAAACAGTCCCCCCAGGGAGGTCAAGGTGCCCTACTTGGACCAGGATGGAGTGCTTCAGTACTCGCTCATGGAGATCATTCACGTCGACCAGTCAGGCCTGTACTGGCAGCTCCGCCAACAAGTTACACAACCGCATATGCCCATGATACCCACCACCAGCGATCAGCCGCGAGCCGTGTTCGCCGCCAGCTCAGGCATGCCACAACAAGCGCATGCTTAGAGAGATCAGGCGCGTGAGCATGAGGTGCCGAAGCCAAAGCAGAGCCGTGGACTGGACTTGCCCTCCCAGCAGGCCCCCATACTTCCCCAACGAATCCCGGCCAACATGTTGCCTCGAACAGCACAAGGATCAAGGCTCGAAAATCACATCACAAGAAGACAATACACTATTTGCGGCAAGCAGTCTGATGGGGAAAGCTCGAACGATATGCACTCGACAAGCTTTTGGGATATTTGAGTGTATTTTATTGGGTTGGACTCTTTTACTGGGGAACCGTTTGGCACAAGGAAGACTGTCCACGCTCACTGTGAAGTGACTCAGTCCCGCCCTTCAAGTGTCGTGTGTGCGAATGCATGTTACCCAGCGTGGCGTATTGCGCACACCAACTGTAAAGTATGAAGCATATTTTCGAGGCTGGCCGATATTTCATTGCTGTTTTAGGCTTGGAAAACTTTCTTTGTAAGGCGTTTGGCCTGGAAAAATTACGGGTTGGGAGGCATTCTCAGATTGTGTACAAGTGGAGTTATGCCATAATTTTCAATCAATACCCTCGTATACAACCTTGATATCTCATATCATGCTGAGTACAGGCAATGCTGTTTATTCAGCAAAGTTTGCTTCAAAACTATTCTTTTTGATGGGTCCTTCACGGGAACGTCTTTGATCCTCGTGTGACTATCATGCCTGAGTGACATGGGGTGGGCCATGCCAAAGCTTTGCCTTCCTTTTGCTTTCCGGAGATGGTGCTGTGCGGTGTAGAGACAGACCCAGCATCAAACGGGTACGAAACGAGCCCCGGCAAGACGTGGTCCTCGGAACGATGTCGGAGCGACTTTGCAAGGTGATCACAAGATAAAACTTAAAAAAGGGAAAGACTTATCAAAACATCAGATCTTCCGGGGATGAAGTGTGGCTTCAGCAATCAGCTGAGGGAGATCAACGTTGGCTCGGCACCCCTACCGAGAGCCATAACCCATCCGCGCCGCTTCTTTTTTTGGCATTTGGGCGCTTGTTCCCGTTCCAGACTCGACTGAACAAGAAGGAGGAGAAAAGAGACAAGGGATCAAAAAGAAACCCGAGCAGCATGGCTGATGCTCCAGGTTCAGGGATGTTGAGCATTGCCCCAAGGATCCACTGTCGAACGCCCCGGGTCGTCGCGTCTTGTTTCCCCAGCCTTGTTTTTCCTACCCGCCCCTCCATCACAGGCACCCAATGCGAGTAATCCCTTTGCGAAGCACGTTGTTTTTGGGTGTTGTGGTCCGTTGGCATTCGAAACAAATGCAACCTCGCGTACTGGTCGGTGCGGAATTGAGTTTTTAGCTGTACCTCAGGGTAGTATGGTTGGTCTGATAAAGGCATTTATCGGCTATCTCTACAAATGGTTGTGTGGAAAGTGCTCGTGATATGATGAGCCTCTCATTTCTTTTTTTCCTTGGCCGTCTTGAGCCAAGTTGCTTGGTCTATACCCAGGTGTCCCTCAACAGCAGACGATGTGGTCTTGTCTCGGCATTTTCCGCAATCTAGCTGAGTTGCCTGCAGCTTCTTCAGCCCTATCTGAGGGACGATGGGTGCTGGGGTCGTTTCAAGATCAGCACATGTACTCTGAAAGTCATCCTTGAAGCCAGATTCGACAATAATTGTGCCGAACATAGTATCTCGCCGTAGTGACATTCTGAAATGCTTCGCTTTTTTTTTTTTTTTTGGTTGATGAAAACGTTCGACCCTTGGTACTGGGTCCTCCTTGTTCTTGTTGTACTGTACCTTGACCCTTCCCTGACCTTCCGAATGCTATGGTAGCTGCCGATCTCCCTACGCGGGCGGCTTTCCTACCCACCCGGCCCGAGAAACTCCAATATGCAACACAGCGGCGCTCTACCCGGTCGAGAAAATAAACTCTCACGTATGACACGTATAAAAAAATTTAACGAATATATCAAACAAAAAGAAGCGGTGAAGCAAGCTTTCCGGGGTCTTTTTCACTCGTCCTTTGTTTTGGCCTCACCGGAGCCCCCAGGCGCAACTCTAGGTATGCCGAGCTCGGGGAACCTTTCCCCAGACGCGGGGACATACGCTGCATCTGCCGGTCAGGTCTGAGCAGGCAAAGTAGGTAATTCTCCGAGATGATGAAGAAACAACAAACAATCCAACCAGTGACCGCGTATTATGTGTTTTGCGGGCAGAAAGAGACGTTTTGGAAAACTCCGCCGGTCGGGCCGAGATTTTCTTATTGGTATGTATACGAGCTCACGGATGTGTCGTCGTCGTCCCTGGCACGTGCTTGTCTGGCCATGCTGGTCGAGGGCTCGCCCTGGCCCCCGTCAGCAATATTGGACAATCCCTCTCCTCAATATTGCTGTGGGACAAATGATGCGCATCTACTCTTTCTGTAAACTTTACGGTCCAAGCAGATGCTGAATTAAATTCTGTTGGTTCAGAGAGACCGCTAATCATGTGAGGGGAAAAGGGAGGGGGAGGTGGAGGAGGAGGTCGAGGCTGCCGAGCCCTGGCAGGGGTCCTTCACTAATTTAAATTCCATAAGAAAGTTTTGAACCTCAAAGTACTTGATAAGCTCGACTGATATAAGGTTCATGAAAGCATGGCAGATGCAGGGTGAGTTGTCCTAACCTTCCCAAAGAGGCTCGTCATGAACTCGTCTGTGCGTCGAGTCGGACCACCAATGATGGTCTCACTTTTTATGACTCGTCCCTTTCTGTCAGTCTTCAAGCATATAGTCAGCTCGGGTAACAACTCGCCGACGCTGATGCTATATCCTACTCAAAGATCACCGTCTATGAGGCGGCTTAGCTGTCCCCGTCATCGCAGACGACCTCCCCCTGCACGGACATGGTGCTGAAGCTCATAATGACCTGAAGTCTGTTTGAGATTTTAAACGAAATGTCCCAGGTCCCCCAGACTGCTCGGCAAAGACGTTCGAGGCCATCTCCACAATACAGGGCCCAACACTTTGACAATGACAGCTGTCAGGATACGCAGGGCTCCATGCTCAATAGGTACTTACCCGTCCATCAGCGCAGAGCTACGCTTGGAGCCCAATGAACCCATCGCCCAGACCTCGGGGGGGGAGCCCCCTTGGTTGGTCCGAGATGCAAAGGTTCTGCTTTGGGCACCACGTTCAGACCGACATCGCCGTATATTGCTTTCTTGGGCGGAAGACTCGGGTTCATGCCACGATCAGCAGCTTTTTCAAATGAAATCAAAATCCAAAATGGATCGAGGATGAATACGAGCCTTGCGATGACCCTGCTATCCTCAGGTACATACACCCAGCCGTGGACCGTTGGGGAGGGCCACCTGGGCATCCGCCACTCTACCTACCTAGTGATATAGGTGTTTGAGGGCAAACAAGGAAGGATCTCCTCTCTTTGGCAAGCACAATTCTCCACATAAGTCTTCACTAATGAAACCCGCGCCATAGCTATTTGTCCAAGCTAGCTCGCCGCCCGTGAACTTTCCTATCGACGCAGACGTCAAGTATGGGCACGCGGCAAATCCGGTAATGCTTTCAGTTTGTTTCAACAACACAGCGAGAGGCGAATGGAAATTTGTGAGACTCAAAGGTACAGAGACAAGTGTGGTGCCTGCCTGTTACAGTGGTCAGGACGTCGAAGCTAGTGCACTTCCCTATGCCAACGCCCTCAAACCCAGCATTTGAAAATTACTTGCGCGCAGCAACTGTCATACACAATCTGCGTTCCGATAGGTCACATTTGGTTCACTTTTGAGGCCTGTGACTTGGATTGCTTTGATCAGGTAGGCCAGCTCTCTGTATTCCTGGCGAGTGTGCAGGTGTGGCGAGTACGTCAACTCCACATCATTGCGATTAGCAAGAGGCATATGAAGGACGCAAAGACAGATGCCAATAGATAGACCTGTGAATTACTGCATGCTGTTCGTTGAGGTGCTCTGAAAAGCCGGCACAAATGTAGCAGCTCTGGCATAAGGTACCGTCTATACCTCACTCAAACTGTAAGCTGGCTCGCTACCTAAGTATCTTTCCAAATCATACCAGGTCCATTTTTCTGAAGCCTCAAAGTCATGTCTACCCGCCACATCAGGACGTAATCACGGAGAAAATGATAGTAGATGAACCTGGGTCTCATTAGGCATTGCAAAACCTTTACGATGGTTTCCAGATGGGAACGCGGGTTTTAAGAAAATACAGGATTCGACGGTGATGAAATCAAGAGGACTCAAATGAACCTCGTATATTGTTTCAATGGAAACTATCGCGCTCCTTTCGCTTTTAGATGGAATGCTGATATCAAATCTAACGCAACTACCCCGGCTGTCCTCCTTCCGCTCTTTCTCCTGTGAACCATGTGCTGATGTGACCGCAGTCCCCCGGGTCAGAGTAACATCGCCCTTCAGACGAGACGGCTGCGGTTGTATAGCCCGTCCTGTCAGGACCCTGCGCAGCTCAATCCTGGTTTGCGTGTTCTGAATGACCGTAGTATCATTTGAGGATATCGGGTGAGCTCGGTGGTGAGCCATCAGAAAGAATTGGCACATGTGCGCAACGCTTCGCAAGGATCTCTGAAAGCCACCAATAGTACACATTCAGCGTAACAGAGACTGCTCCATCGGTAAAGAAGGACCTTCGAAACGTTGGGTCAGTGGTGATTCGTGAACCTTGGAACACTATCAGGTTCCCTGACAGGATGGCCGTACAGGCCGTCAAGACCACCAAATGTATCGGAGGTCGATGTACTCAACTCGGACCATCCTACCGAGAGTGAGATCAAGACACAGCTGTGAAAAGGGGGCGTCAAGAGCGGAGCATTCACGAGGAGACGTGTGCCCAGGCATATTGTCGTGCAGCACGGAGAACTCAACTTGAATCGAAGCGTCGTTTATTATTTTGTTGATCATCCAAGCCAAGTTCGAAGATTGGGTGGAATCGCGCTGTAGGTTGTCCCTTACCTCGAGTTCTTTGCAATTGCTTGCTTTTCCTCTAGGCTGAGGTTGAATTTGTTGACGCCAGAGGTATCTTCTTCGACCTTACCCCACGATGTCGTGATCGGATGGGATGACCGATACTGACGCATACTTAGACACTACCAAGCTGTTCAGAGCTACTTACGACAAGGTACCTCGGTAGGTAGAGATAGGACCATAACCGCTCAGAAGAGGAACTTTCCGCCTCATCGGTTCCTATCAACACCATTCGGAACGCTAAATTTCTGGTGAATGAGAGACCGATGCTCTAAATGAAGCTTTACCAAAGCTTTGTACTCACCATGACTATACATAGCCCATGCTAGCTGACCTTGACGACATCAATGCTTTCAACGCAGACAACAATGGTAGTACTGGTCGCTTAAAGAGGTCCTTTCCAACAACGGCGGTCGTGGGCGTTGCTTCTGCTGAGCAACACAGACGGCGACAGCAGCACCGCCAGCGCCGCCAAGCGCAGCGAGGTCGTCTTCGAGCAAATGCAGCCAGCTAATGAGGCTCGATAGTTTTCGCTTTCGTCTGGAGATTGCAAAGATTGCACTCGCACCAGCGGTAAGAGCGGCAGGCGCAAGAAGAGATGGGCCCGCAGGGTTAAGCCTCTACGGCGATGACATTCGCGGCGGTTTCCCAGGCCGAACACCACCTTGCCCACCTCGTCCTAAACACAGTCCTTTCCTGTCCGGTAGTCTTTGTGCCAACAGTATCACTCCGGACGAGCAGTACTCCATGCGTCAGCAACAGCAGTCCAGTAGCCAGCAGCAGTTCGTCTCCTGCTGACATTCTCTCCGCCGGCAACATTAGGTCCTCGGTCGATAATCCCCAAGCCAAGCAGCAGCTCCCAACGATACGTGCACATGAATAAAACTCGTTCTGAACTCTTCTGCCTTTTTCGGTCCCATTTTACCTTTTTTGTATACTGTTCAGGTTCGCTAACGATGCGTGCAGGTGTGCTGAGAAGCTCGTTCAGCTTTGCTCCCGCCCATCTGCGTCAGGATTGTTAAGCTCCAACATCATTTATTGGATATATACAAAACCGCCTACCCCCGAGGTGTTCTCGTCTGCGACCGACGTGTTCTTGTCGGCACCTGAAGTGATCTCGCCTGAGATATCCTTATCTGTGATATCTGCTTCCTTACTCTCTTGTACTGCCTATGGGAGCTACTTGAACGGGGTGGTTCCCGCCATCTTCTCCGTCTATAAAACCAAACTAATGTTTACTGATTTAGGGTCGGCCGTCGTCTTCTCCGCGATGTCCAGGATCCATTGTGAAGGAGTTGCCGCCGGTCTCCCTCCTATATCCTGCGGTCGCTCAGAAGCACCGCGTCTCTCTTAATTAGGTCGTCGTTTCACCTTCTCCCGTACCTCATCACCTCTTCTTTTCAATTCAAACCCCATTTATTGTCACCGGGTTATCTCCCAGGGCCAAGTATATATGCGGTTTGTCTTCGTTTCTTGTATTTATATCCTTGCGAAGAAGAATGGCTAAAAAAAGAAGGAGAGAAAGAAAAAAAAAAGGGGGGGGGGGAAACAACCAGTCCTGATTGAAATCTCCAAACGTAAGGGAACCTCTATTAACCCCAATTAATTCCATTCGCCATACCTGCCCTCGTTCCCAAAATGGCTGAAACCGCGCAGCCTCGTCACAGCCTTGCTACCTGACTCTCACCAGCCAAGTGATCTTCCCCCTGCCTACTATGGATAAACAAGAGCCGGCGTCGAATCCACTCAAAATCTGCCTTGTCGGCTTGAAATCATCTATGCTCGCCGTCGTTTGGCGATAGCTGGTCCCTCAAGTCGAACTTCATGTTGCAGATCGGTAAATTGGAAATACTACTGAGGCTTGTGAAAACCAGGACCTTGCTCGGTACTAGACAATCAGCTACCTTGAAGCACTGTGAAAACGGCATGCCCGGGCCTGCCATTGCATGCCCGCCTCAGTTCCATGAGACTCGTGCTAACCGTGATGTTGTGTCTTTATGGTAGAGTGCATACTGAGAAACCGCTGACAAGTTGATGTTGCGGGGATGGACTTCCCAGGGTTGTTTGGCTGGCCTGGCTCTTTTTTCCCAACCCAACCCACAAAATCTCGAAGAAACCAGCCCAAATCGACCCCCCCCCCTTATCTGCGGCTCATGCCAACGTTCTGCTGCGCGTGCATAGAGAGGCGTACGTTGGTTTTCTCAACAGCCATTCACATGGTAAGGGCGTCAGCACAAAGAAGCCCTCCAACGGCCCTCCAGTATCTCGCCCATCACGAGTCGGGACTACCTGCCGAGCCGGACTCATGTCGGTCCCTCGTGACAATTATTTTTTTTGGAAATTATTTCTTTGAGTCACGTTTTCGCTCCTTTCAGAGGTCTGGAAGCTAGGTACTTAGGTGGTTAATATGCAGGGGAGGGTATATGCAGGGACGATCTGCCAGGAAGATCTGCAAGAACAATTCAGCGAGTCCCCTGAGTAGTGAAGTGTTGTTATTGGCTTCTGTCTCGTCGCTCCAACTTTCGCTTGCGTGGGATTTCCCCGATGTTAGCTGTTCCGCGATCGGAAGCTCTTGAATGGGCCATATTCAGCCTTGCTGGTAGGACCCCACCCACGCCTTGTGCCTACTTGATAATTCACTTCGAGCCGTATTTTTCGATCAGCCTCGACGATGCCCAGGTGACTTACCTACGTATACAGCCTCGCAGACTAGGTGCAACCCACGTCCCCTTCACCGTCGAAAATAATGGTCAGTAGGGCCATGTGTGAATACACACTGGCTTGGCAGATTCGGCGACTTGTTCAACTTGAGGTGGCCTTTGTGGTGATGATCCGCACAACCCTGCTCCAGCAATCTGGTGAATAAGTAGAAATTTGCGATTGGCGAGAACACCAGGGAATGACTGGGTTTTGGTTGTATTCATGAAGTTCGATTCTCGCGGTAACTGTCTGTCTGACCTTATGCTGACCTTGTTTTCCATATTGTAAGACAACGTATAAACCAAGGCACCTACACCAAACACGCCTTCTTAAACCAGTATTATCATAGCGCTACACTTGCGGTTTCCTCCCAGACGACGCAAGAACTTACTCCACCGCACCATAGATGGTCTCCATGATGATACCGGTGATCTGGTAAGGGTCGGCATTGGAGGCGGGACGACGGTCCTCAAAGTAACCGTAGCCCTTGGCGGCGCACTCGCGGGGAATGCGGATCGACGAGCCACGGTTGGCGACACCCCATGTGAACTGGTCGATGGCACCGGTCTCGTGCCTGCCGGTGAGACGGAGCTCGTTGCCCTCACCGTAGACGAGGATGTCTGTCAGATTTTCACATCAGCATATGCGCACGTACCATGTATCCGGATGATTCGAGCTTGTAACTTACGCTCCTTGTGACGACCCTCCAGCTTCTTGATAGCAGCCTCGATGTGCTTCATGCCACCCTCCTTGCGCATCTCGTCCGTGGAGAAGTTGGAGTGCAGACCAGCACCGTTCCAGTCACCGGGGATGGGCTTGGGAGCCAGAGACACGCGGGCACCGAAGACCTCGGCAACACGGCTATACCACTTTGTCAGCACACAATTCCTGCAGCGCCGCTCCAAACAAATTGATACATGAAGCGCCTGAATGCCTCAGGTATTTTGCCCCGTGTCACGCAGTTGGGGTGCTTACTGGAGCAGGAAACGAGCAATCCAGAGCTGGTCACCCATGTCGATACCCTCGCAGGGCCCAACCTGGAACTCCCACTGGGCGGGCATGACTTCGGCGTTGGTACCGGAAATGTTGACACCAGCGTACAGGCAGGCCTTGTAGTGAGCCTCGACGATGTCACGCTGGACGACCTTGCCAGCGCCGACACCACAGTAGTAGGGTCCCTGAGGGGCGGGGAAGCCGTGTGCGGGCTGTGAATACGTCAGCTGAATGTGCCTCTCCGCGAAAGAGCTCCAGAAGGGCTTACCCAGCCGAATGGCCGGTCGTTGAGGTCGAGGAGGGTGTACTCCTGCTCGAGCCCGAACCAGGGCTTCTGAGCAGCGTGCTTCTCCATCAGCTTGGCGGCCTCGTGTCGGTGGTTGAACTTGTTAGGTGTGCCATCGGACATCCAGCACTCGGCGAGGACGAGAATGTTGTCGCCACCAGCAGTGCGGAAAGGGTCGGGGTAGACAGCCACGGGCTTCAAGTAAACGTCGCTGTTGTCGCCAGGGGCCTGGCCGGTTGAGGAACCGTCGAAGTTCCACTATTCGAGGAGAATCATGTTAGATCACAGGCGCTTCTCCATCGAGCGGTGGGCGGGAACAAGGAAGACGTACTGTTGGGAGATCTGCGGGCTGGTAGCCTCCGGCCTTGGCGTCCAAAGTCTGGTTTGTAATTCCAGTCAGCAACTGATAGTAGTCTGGGGCGCGAGCAGTAATCTCGCAGGACAGGTTTGACTTGCCCTAGACTTTGACCTAGTACCACCGTCGGCATCGATCCAAACGTACTCGGCCATGATCTTTCCCTTCTGGTCGAGGGCCAGGAAAGGAGCCAGCTACAAGACCATGTTAGTTTCGCGATCCAGAGCACGCGCACTGCAGTGACAGGCTTGGTATTTTCTGGCCCTTGACGTACATTACCGGCCTTGCTGGTTCCGAAATCATCGTGAGTGGCCTACGTGAAGACATTGGTGTTAGCGCAAACTGGAATGTCTCTGAACGTGGTGTTTATGCTCGGGTAGTGACGTCCTAATCCGCAGAAGCATTCTCACTCCAGAAAGGCGGGGCAGCAACGTACCATGTTTACAATCTATGTTCTAGAAGAACAAAAAGCAAGAGGGTGTAAGTGTCTTGAGTGGTGAGGCTAATAGGGACGAAGGAGGAGATCCGTCAAAAAGAAAGAAAAGCAATCCCACGAGGTTGTTGCGTTTGTTGAGGGAATATTCAAGTGGGCTTGGGAAGACGGCGCGAAATAGTCGGGGCGGGGGAACGGACGCTGGGAGCTTCTTCAATGGAAGAAGGCGCAACTTCAGCTGCATGGGACAGGGGTGTGTTAAATGGTACAATGGTACCCCTACTTCTTTCTCGTGGGCAACCCGTGTGGGGTGGAGACTAATCCCATTGTAAGTTAAGCCGAGAAAGTAGCAAGTCTCTTGGCTATGACTGTGTAGTGCAACCAACAGTACGTACTATGTACAGTACCTACCGTGAGGACTCGTTCCCCTGAAAGGAACAAAAAAAAAAAAGAGATTTAGTGCCGCTTGTTGCAGGGCCAAAAAGCTGATGCACTCGAATCCGTCAAGATATGGCAATCGGTGCTTGCGGCCATTTGGCATAGTCTTATCCGGCCGCGTCCTGCGCCCTATGCCCTGCCACTCAGCTACTTGCCCTCTCTCTCTTGCGACGTCCCCATTCCATGGTCTTGGGACGGACTAGACTACCACTTATCACACATACACACACACACCACACCCATAAAATGATTTTCCCACGTTGTTGGCGTATTTATCCAGTATCATGCACTTTGTCAAAGCCAGGGGTTACATTGACCTGACGTGGGGTATATGCACACATCCTCGTTCGCGCATCCCCTCTTTTGTCGCGTGCGGCCATTTCGTGACCACTTCCATTCCCAATTGCCCCCGGAAGCAGCCAACGGGTCGCACAAGGAGCTCCTCTGGAATTATTCCATTCCACAGATACGGCCTCGTATGACCTCGATGCATTTGCAACGCAATCCTTGTGGCTGGACAGTCTCGTATCTCTTGTCCTATTTTTACCCGTGACTCTTACCCCACGTATCAACTAAAAAAGTTGCCATGGGCATGGTCTCTGGATCTCCAGCACAAGACCATCAAAAAAAATCTGGGGTTAGATCCGATGTCGGCTACCATTCCTCACTTTCAATTCATTAAACGGCCCAACGCTCCGTCTTTGACACATCTCGCCAACACTGCCAAACCAGCCTGCCTGTTCTGAACATGCGCAACAATTCGACATTGCGTGAATGAATTCTCCATTGTTTCAGCCACCTTCCTGCGTCATTTGACACACATGTCCACAGAAATTCGGCTCACGACCGCCACGCTCAAGTTCTAGTTAGGTAATTGGCAACAATTTTGATCGCGTTGGAGATACTCAGGCCCCTGCGCCTATCGCGGGCTCCGTACCGGGGTGGTTGCCCACATCCGATAACAGCAGAGCTGCTGATTGGATAATTCCGAGCCTCTTTGCGCAAGGTTGGTTCCGCCGGTCTCCCAAAGCCGGGCTTGGGCTTCCGTCTCTGTCGCCCCCAGATGGCACGTTGGCTTTCCCGTTGGGACGGGGCCTGATGACAAGACACGATTCGGAGTCGACATGATTGGGGCTTGAAGCCCTGTTGGAAACGGGGGTTTTTGAGGGTGTCGTTTGGGTGAGCTAAGTGGGGCCTGATTGACGGTTATGCCCTTTGCAGGAGTCAGGATTGGACATTTCGCGGCCCGCGGTACTGCATAGTACAATAAGTACATAGGCGTCCAACGCGCCGTGACTCGAGGTCGAAGAAGGTCCGCGCCGGACCGGTCGACTCAGTTCGGCCGGAACCACTTCGCTGGTGCTCCGTCGTACGCATGGCAGCGCATATAGTCCATCCACGGAGGTTGGGGTCTAATATAGACTACAGGACGCACTCATTGAGAGTAGACACGCTGGCATGCCTGCAGACTCGGGACGTAAGTTGTAGCAAATCGCGACCGAAGGTTTGGCATACTCTCAATCTCGTCGATGCTTCCCTGAGAATGACTTACGGTATTGTGACTAATGCTTCGTAAGACATGTCACATAGTTAGATGGAAAGACGCATATAGTTGCAGTATAATTTTTCACTCGACAGATCGTGGGCTATTTATGTACTGCCCATACGCATACGAACACAAATTATCATGGACAATATGACCTTGGAGATCTCGAGAAACATGGCCAAGAACGGCAGCAAACCCACAAACGCCCATATCCCGCCCACATGGTTGTGCCTTGTCCCGTCCGTCCGTCCCAAATAGTCGTTTTTATTAAGATATGGCCTTCTCCTAATTACGATGACCATGCCATAATCATCAATACTACACCCAGCCCCATCCCAAGCGTCCTCCACCACCCAGGCGGCATGACGGCGCCCGCCGCCCCAAACGGCAGATTCATCTCCCCAAATGTTATATTCTGCGCAAACGTCGTGTTCACGCACTGCCCATTCACGAAATCCAACCCCGCCAGATCATTTGCGTCGTTAAAGAACATGTACGTGCTATTATCCAGCCCCTCGAACCCAGACGTGGAGTAGGGGAACGGATCATCACTGTCGGTGGCATCCGAGTTGGAAGCGCCGTCGGCGGACGAGGAGTTCTTGAGCCAGATGCACTGCACTTGACCCGGGTAGTCCATGGCCAGCTGTGGATAGTCGGACATGACATCGCTGTTGGAGGTGTCGGCGACGAGGATGAATTTGCGTTGGGGAAAGGTCTGGAAAACCTTATCGAGGAGAAACTTGCGAATCGAGAGCGTGGCTGAGACGTCGCTGAAGTTGAGAGGGCGTGTATCGAAGGATCCAAAGGGATAGGTCTTGTAGATGAAGCTGGAAAGGGGGTGTTGGTCAGTGGAGAGTCTTGGGTGAGATGAGTGGAAACAGCAGTCCAAAACTTACTCCATATAGTTTTTGGTGACTTGCTCAGGCGTGGTTGTTAAATAATGAAAATGAAGGTTTTGGACTGATTTGGACCAGTTTGCATAGATTTCGGGCATGTTCTGATATTGAGTGAACGGCTTTGCAAACGAGTTGAGGAGACCCTCCTTCGGATTCCAGATTTTCGTGACACCTGAACAACCCTTGTTAATGATTTGATTCGTACGCGGCAATGTGAAGACTTACGAAGAATATCGTCAATGTCAGAGATGATGGTGATTCCGGTTGGGGGGACCAGGAACGCAGTGGCATTGCCCGTCTCAGCCGCACCCTCAACATAGACGTTCAACAATTGTATTTGATCCGTCTCATTTCCAGGCATCAGATAACTACCATTCGTGCCCGTAGTATTTTGAAGTATGACAAAGCTGTCAAAATCACCCTCTGTAGTAGTATTGTAGGGCATGGTTAGGTTTTGGGCGCCACCAGCAGCATTGATGGCACCGCTGTCATGTGCAGGATTGACGGCCACATTCTGTACAAAGTTGATGTTGACCTGCTCATTATCTTGTTGGACCACATAGATCTCGGCTGTCAAGTTCCTCGCCTGATCCTGCTCGTTTGCTGGTAGGTCCGTGATATCGGTGTCAATGAGGAAGACGTTGGCCAAATCGTTCAGTTTTTCCGTCGAGATGTTAGGCTGCTTGTAAATGTTCCCGTGGATTCTCACATTCCACCCTTGATCCGTCCAATTCGCGTACGGAGGCACGTTTAGTGCCTGGGTAGGGCTCGCGTCCAGGTCGCTAGAAGATATGCCCAGGCTGGACAATACTGCCGTACCGGTGGGAAGATCGTTGAAGAATTCGGGGACTCCGGAGGCGACGAAGGAGGAGACATCGGAGCCGAGACTCGAGAAGACACCGTCTAGGTAGCTGGTCAAATCGATCCGGCGCTGGAGCTCATGCTGACTGATTTCAGGCGCCGGTGTGATCATTGGGTGTGCCGGCATTGCCGCGGCCAGGCTGGCGCCAGAGAGGGCGCTCCAAAGGAGCAGCGTACGTGTTGAGCGCACCATCTTGTCTCGATGATAAAGTTGATAGTCGGATCGGGCCGTTCGGCGGAGACAAGACACGCTAAAGGTCTGAGTACAGATCCGCGTGGTTGTTGTGGAGAGTGACCGTAGGTAGGATTGTGGCCGCAGACGGGAAAAGTCCAGCGTTAATGAGAAGCTGACCCTCTCACGAATCCAACAACACAACAATACTCAGAAGAATAGCCAACTACGGTCCTACTCAGCGATCAAAATGTGAGGATTAAACTGAGCTCGTTCACTTTCAGCTTTCATGGCGTTCCTGGGGGTTGCTCAGTACAATACGGCTAATTTCCTGGCTAGCAAGCTTCAGGGCCGGTGCGGTTTCAAGCTTGAATTGAGCAATGACGTCGATTACCCTTTTCGTCGATGATTCTACCGTGTCCACCAATGAAAAGGGCGGATTAGCACTTACACGCTTTTAAGTGGGTCTTGGCTCACGCCCCTGAACGGCAAGATTGAAAACAGGGAATCAAGGCATGACGGACAGCCTGCAAGGAAAGTTCCAGGCCTTTGTAGTCAACTCGCCTAGGTATAATTTGCGAGTAGGTAAGCTTAGGACACATGTGTTTGTTATACCGCGGCTCGTTGATGGTAGTGTCTCACCTGGGCAGCCCGGCCACGTTGATGGAGATCAGCGCCATCTTCGGGAACGGGATCTAGGAGATTCAATCGTGGCTGCGGAAATCAACACCGTAATTAGTATTTGAGCAATGAGACTTGGGCCATAAAACAAAGAATTGTGAGAAGAGACATATTGTTGCAAAACCCTGGCTAGTGACTCTATCTGGGCAAGATGATGAGTCCGTGCATCATCATGGCATTGGTAGTGGCGCGAGAGAGCACTTTGAGATCACGGCACCAACACAGCAACAGAGTGCAGAAGATCAAAGTAGTTTACGGAAATTGTGGAGGAGCAGAGGCTGTCACTTTGATTTCTCACTTCAGAAAAGGGCTGAAAATTAGACTGTTTGACCAAGACATACTGAAAGCAATGGGGGCCCGATCGCCCAGCATTATACTGCTAGACCATAGAAAGAAGTTGCAGGCGCTCTGATGAGTATCTCCTGAAGAAGTGGCATGATACTCTCGGAGAAATCTTACACGGGCCTTTGTTGAGCAGGCACATGGCTATCAAAGCTGGTGTGCCCGGAAGATCGGCCACGGGGAATGCAAGCTTGTGGGAGTATTTCGACAGGGGCAGCATTTGAATCCAACTGTATGAACACCATGAACACAAATCATGAGCTACTTGTGCATCAATATGCAGGAGCTCGGGTCCAAATGATGTCCAGCCGTGCGAGGAAAGTAACTTTGAAGGCAATTGGGAAGGCTTGCTTTCAATTTGGCGTGAATTCCACGCAGATATTTAAGAAATTAACCTAACGCCGCATATGACCTTCATTACGAGAGCTGATGAGGCATACTATTTTACACATTCGGTACGTTCCACAATCGGCAATTCATGATTTTATTATTCTAGCAACGCACCGATATCCCAAATCCAAGACTTGAGCAAGCGACGCCGAACTGATGCTCATCACCGGAACATTGTACAAATTCAACTAAGTCTTCCTTTTCGGAGCAAAGCAAGGGACAGATGCGTTTCATATCATGTCTTGGAACTATACATTCGGATCTGATATGTAGAGGAATAAAGCATGTTCAATAAATTTCACTAAGAGGGAGCAATACAATGCGATTTGCAGATGCATCTTCCATAATGCAGCCAGCACACTCAGCAACAATTACATGGCGACTTTCTGCATTTGGAGCGTGGTCTTGTGCCTACTATGGTAAAGTTCTTAGGCCTTGCGGATACTTTGGTCACATCCACAGGTGGGGCCCCATAATCAAAACCAGGCTCTCGGTACCTCGCCAATCCCCCGTTCCTGGCCTGGGGACGATCGTACTAGCTATCTAAGGTAAGTGGGTACATGGCAGAGTGGGATGCCTGGGGGGTGTGCACTTCGTGCCAAATTCAGATGCCGCAATTGTTCCCAAGCCTTCACATGCCCTGTCGATGAACCATAAGCCTTCGGGACAAGAGAAAGCCAAGGAGGCTTGTCTTTGAAGATCCGGAGCACGGCAAGACAGCATTCGAATCGAGGCACGCTCTTCAAAGTAAACTTGACACTTGAGGATAAGCATAGGGTTTAATTGCCCAACTCCCTGGTCTCTTATCTCCAAGCCTGCACATTACGCCATCGGACTTGCCTCTATCCCGTGAGAGTACGCGGACATCCCGCACGAATGGACTCGTATATACGCAAGCTACAACGGAATTTCGGTAGGAAGATGATAGAGCAGATAGCCAGATACGCTCCTAGGCTCCAACCCCAGACTATTGCCTATCCGCCAGCAGGACTATAGCACTCCACTGTATGACTCGAATACAGCTTTGACATGGTCTTTGCGTGAAGGCGTCAGGTCCATAGACAAGAGGATGTAGCTGCCTTGAGGAAAGAATTACCAATGCTCTGGTGGACAGTCTCTACCTATCAAATACAGTCTCTTGCAGCCATTCAGTCATGTGCAGGACTGCAGAAATCGGGGTGCTTGATGTGCTGTAACCTCGGGCCCAGAGCAGGGTACCGTGCCGGAACGTTGGAACTCTTATCGCCCTTTGATCTTCGATAGCATGTACGACGCCACGGGGTGAAGTGGAGTAGCTCAGGCGTTATCTGTGTGAGACATATGAAGGCCCTAATGATCGTTGTGCATATATCTTACACAAGGAATGTGTTGGCGCGAGATCCTATATCTTCTAAAGTTCAGCTTGGATCCAGCGCTTTTCTTTAACTGCTGTGCCTGAAGACTTTCTTTAGAGGCGAGCAAATCGACCAAAAAGAACATGGCTTCAAGCACGGTATCAGACGTCGAAAAGACGCCGCCGACGTACGAAAAGGGTGTTTCTGGACCCGACTCTTCAAATGGGGACGTTGCTGTGGGCCAGGTTGGCGAGATACCGAATTTCGAGGAGGTGGGCGAGTTGAGGCAGGGTCTACAGCAAAGACATATCCAGATGATTGCTCTTGCCGGAGCGATTGGTACTGTGAGTGCATTATGTTGGACCCATTGCTCGTCGTCGCCATTCTCACAGTCGTATAGGGTCTGTTCCTTGGTTCAGGAAGTGCCATTGCAAAAGGCGGTCCTCTAGGTGCCTTGTAAGTGACCACTGGGAGAACAATGTCAACCGAGGATGAAATAGGGTATATTCTAATTTGGTTAATCAGCCTTGGATACACTTTCGTCGGATGTCTGGTCATAGGCGTGATGATGTCGGTCGCCGAACTCAGTGCACTGGTCCCCCTCAGCGGTGCCACCGTCCGACACGCCGAATACTTTGTGGACCCGGCCTTGTCGTTTGCCCAGGGCTGGAACTCGCTGTATAGCTGGTTCGTTTCCCTCCCGGCTGAGCTGACCGCTGCTGCGGTTATTGTATCTTTCTGGGACTCCACCACGACAGCGGCGGCCTGGATCGTGCTGTTTGGCGGCTTGCTGGTGATTGCCAACTTGCTGTTTGTCCGTGTCTACGGCGAGATGGAGTTCATTTTCGCCTCGCTGAAGATCATATTGATCGTTGGCTTGAACATCATGGTGTGTTGCTTTCTCCCCCGTCCTTGCTTATCTGTCATATGGAAGCAGGGCTGATGCATGACCACGGATAGGCCATAGTAATCGTGGCCGGTGGCGGTCCGGATCATACCGTGCTCGGTTTCAAATACTGGCGCGATCCAGGCCCCTTCACCCAGTACCTAGGCATCAGCGGTTCCCTTGGCCAATTCCTCGGCTTCTGGACGACGTTCAACAACGCTGTATATTCCTACTCTGGCATCGAGAACGTCTCACTCGCTGCGGCCGAGACCAAGAGCCCCCGGCGCAACATCCCCATCGCCGCCAAGCGCATCTTCTGGCGCGTCGCCATCTTTTACATTCTCAGCATCTTCTTCGTCGGCTTGCTTGTCCCGTCGGATGATGAGAACCTACTGAGTGGCTCAGGCACGGCCACTGCGAGCCCCTTTGTCATTGCGGCTACGCGCGCAGGCATCCAGGTCGTCCCGCATATCATCAACTTTGTCGTCTTGACTAGTGCATGGTCTTCTGGCAATTCGAGTCTGCTGGGCGCGAGCCGCGTTTTGTACGGTATGGCCAAAGAGAACCATGCGCCAAAGGTCTTCCTGCGCACGAATCGGATGGGCGTCCCGGTTAGTTCCCCTCCCTTCAAATTGTCTGTCAAAATGTGGAGTAGCTGAAGTTGAGTTCTTATACCCACAGTACGTGGCTGTGAGCTTCGTGGCTTTATGGTGCTGCCTCGGTTTCATGTCACTGTCGTCGTCTGCGGCTGTGGCCTTCGAGTGGCTACAAGATCTCGTATCGGTCTCCACTCTGGTCACCTGGTCCGTCATTTGTGTCGTCTACCTCCGTTTCTACTACGGAATGAAGGCGCAGGGCATCTCCCGCGATGAGCTTCCCTGGAAGAGCCACTTCCAGCCGTACCTTGCTTGGGGGGCTCTGAGCTTTTTCATTCTCTTGCTGCTCACCGGTGGATATACTACCTTCATCAAGGGAGACTGGGATGACGAGACATTTGTGTCGAGTTATATCGACATTCCCCTCTTTTTCCTGCTGTACTTTGGGTACAAGTTCTGGAAGAAGACCAAGATAATCGGACTGCATGAGATGGAGATTCGAAAGTTTATCGATATTGCGAACGCAAACCCCGAGCCAGTGCCGCCGCCAAAGAAGGGATGGAGGAAGTTGAATATTCTTTGGGAGTAAATTGGCAATACTAGCATTCGACATAGCTCGCCGAACGACTAAAAGCGTCGTTTCAGACGTAGGTCACGCGGTGACGATAATTCTATCAACTGCGTCAAACAACTAGAGAAAGTTTGATGTGGTCGTACAATCTTTGGTCCGTCGTTACCATCTACGTATACGTTACAAAATTAAGGACGCCATGGGCAGCCGCCGTCGCACATCCAAGTTGAGGACGTGTGCAAGTTGGCCATCCGCTTTCACATGTCAATTTCCACCCCTGTCAATGTCGCACCCGAAGTGTTCATCCTGAGCCGAGTTAGAAGGCCCACGTCACTCCCATGGAAGCATGAACGCCCTAATGACGGCGCTTTCGAAGAAGTTCTCGTCCTCGGTTGGAAGGCATGCTAGCAGGATGTCCCGAAATGGGGTCGCCGCCTAGACAACACCCTGCTTGGCAAGCGTGAAAATTGCCCACGCCGTAGAACCGCCAATCAGGTAAAATCCGTACTGCTAGACGCGTAGTTTATCCTGCTACACAACTACGCTCTTACGGGCAGTTTGCCGTAGCCTCACAGTCTGTTCGTATAGGACATCCTTAAATGCAAACAAGAATGCAGCCGTGAGGACACTCTGTGTGACCTTGGGTCCAATTCCTATCATTCTGTCAATGGCCGGATTGTAACATGTCTAGTGCACAATGTGAACTCACCCTTATAAAGGCCTGCGTAGCCTTCATCTTTGACGATCCTCTTGATCGCAGCCGACATGCCTTCTTTCTTGCCTTCCCCGTCTTTCTTTGCAACATGCGCCTGCGACTTGACCGTGATGTACGGGTACGTGATTGAAGTCGCAAATAGCTTGCCCAATGCACCCAAGAAGAATGCGATTGTAGGCGTCACGCGACGCTTTTTCTCGACGTAGTTCTTGAGCTGCTCAAATAAGGTATATTGCAGGATCGGATTGATCACCAGCACCAGCGCCGGCATGACACCCGAGAACAAGGCCAGTGGGCCTTCATTCTTGATCAGCGCCATCAAAGTCGCCAAAGTACTCGGCGCCTTGACCTTACCCCCACCAGGGAGTGCGTCCTCAGCCTCATGCTTGCGAGTGGTCATGCGGGTGTTGACGACCCATATGGGGTTCGTGATGATGACGGTGGCACTACCAGCGATGGCGCCAGCAATCATGCTCTCGACGGTGGTGAGCTTCTTGGAGGCACGGCCGGCCTTCACCGCGGCGGCCTCGAAGAAGGCGCGGGTCCATTCGTACCAGTAATAGTACACAAAATTGGTGACGGAGATGCCGAACAAGGCTGAGTCTAGGCCTGCATACAGGCCGGCGAGGCCTTCACGATCGACAATGTTCCGGACAGCTTTAAGAAAGGCAGTGTCGGCACGCTTGGATTCTACTTGGGCGCGAGTCGAGAGGGTGATGAGGGGGTAGCTGTGGGAGAAGTAAAGTTAGCAGGAGCAAAATGTTGGCTTGGAACGGTTTGAGATGGGCGCGCAATGGGGCATCTCGCATGGAGATGATCAAGCGTACGTCAGGACCATGGACAGGATGCCTCCTCCTGCACCGGCAAGGGCGTGGGCGACATTGTCATTTGGGGGTATCACAGGTTTCGATGCGACGGGCGCCATGGTGATGATGAAGTGACGATGTGACGATGTTGTCTGTTCAGTGTTGCTATTATCGTTTATCCAGGGGTTCAAGCCAAATCAAGAGCCAGTGAAAGCCAGGAAAATGCACTAATACTGCGTTCTTTGGACTCAGTTGATGTCCTCATTCATGCTTTGTCGCGGTCCTGGAGGTGGTCAACGTCAACGCGCCGCCCCATTTTCGAAGATGCCGAGGCCGAGGCACTGGCGGCAACGGCACTTGCACTTGCACTTCCAGCAGCACAACCCGGCCGCATGGGACGCTCCTGCATTGGTCAAGTGGCCCGCCGTGATGGGTAGAGAAGGACCACCCACCACCCGACCCC